>WEIV01016615.1:66649-89790 GCA_013390005.1 Calyptomena viridis | reverse complement strand
TTGGCATTATTTCAAATTCCTTTCTTTCATAAGGTGCAGAATCCATCACTTTCCCTTGTTAACCTTCATATAGTTGGTGACTGCTCAGCTTTCTAATTTGTTGAGGTCTCTGTGAGGCCTCTCTGCCTTTGAGGGAGTCAACAGCTCCTCCCGATTTAGTATCACCGGCAAACTTAGTACACCTTGGAGTCCTGTGTCCAAGTACTTTATGAAGGTNGGCTTATTCACAAAGCAGCTTCTCCAGGTTTCCAGAAAGCCTGAGACCTGAGTTTGCTTCTGCAGCTGAGGGATGAACATCACAGGCTCTGAGCAGAGGTATGAATCCCTGTATGGAAAAGGAAAAAAATACCGTACATGGCTTTGAAAAGGCAAAAATCAATGTATTGGGCACCTCATTATAACAAGGAGATCTCTGTCCAGTGCCACAAGGTTTTGTTGTGACCTGGATTTTGATTACCAGCTGAATAATCATTGGCATTATTTCAAATTCCTTTCTTTCATAAGGTGCAGAATCCATCACTTTCCCTTGTTAACCTTCATATAGTTGGTGACTGCTCAGCTTTCTAATTTGTTGAGGTCTCTGTGAGGCCTCTCTGCCTTTGAGGGAGTCAACAGCTCCTCCCAATTTAGTATCACCGGCAAACTTAGTACACCTTGGAGTCCTGTGTCCAAGTACTTTATGAAGGTATTGAAGAGAACTGGGCTGAGGATGGCGCCCTGTGGAACTCCACTAGTGACAGGTCACCAGTCTGATATCACCCCATTCACTATAACTCCTCATGCCTGAGCTGTGAGTAAGTTATTCGCCCACCACACGATGTGTTTATCCAGCTGTATGCTGGACATTTTGGCCAGAAGGACACCGTGAGAGACAGTATAGAAAGCTTTACTGAAATAAAAAAGATTACATCAACTGGGTTTCCTCGATCATCTCAGTAAAAGAAAATCAGGTTTTACAAGCAGGACTTTCCACCCATGAAGCCATGCTGGCTGTGACAAATNAATGTTAGCCAGCTTCCAGTCAGCTGGGACCTCTCCAGGTTCCCAAGACTGTTCAAAAATCAGTGAGAGAGGCTTTGTGATGACATCAGGCAGCTCTTTGAGTATTCTTGGATGAATCCTATCAGGCCCCACAGACTTACAGGGATCCACCTGGAACAGCAGATCTCACACAAGTTCAGGGTTGACTGAAATCATAAAAGGTTTTACTGGTGTTTAAAAGATATTAAAATTTAATGTTCTCAGCAACGTACTGGTCCTTAAAAAGGGAAATGTCCCTGGTCTCTATTGAATGCCTTTTCCAAAATTTTCCTGATCTGGAGAGCTGCAGTAAGCTGTATCTGTGTTTTCTCTGCTGTTTGGTACAGCAACATGTTTTTCATTACCGAGAGTTCCAACCTCTTTGGCTTGCCTAGCAAGAGAGGCTGAGGGGAGTTTCCTCAAGAAAACCTTAGAGTTTGTTTTACTATGAAGTTATTTAATCATTCAGTGTTATATATACTTTCAACACTCAAATGACAGTGTATCTTGTTTCTCTATAATCTGTATCAAGAGCTTTACGGAAGAACTTATGCATAATGTATGAAGCATTTTTCTAGATTGCTTGAGTAAGACTGAGCTATATTTTGCATATAAGACAGTGTTAAACATTGAAAACACAGTATAATTTTCTCAAAATTATGGCACTTATGGCACAGAAAGGATTTTTCTGAGGATTTAAGGAAAAACCAAGGATGTGACAGACTATGTTTTTGGTGCTGTTCTGAAGAGCAAAGTGGTTTACATTCTTCTCAGTAGTTAAAACCTACTGAGATCTTGCACTGGCTGGGGAAAAGATAACCATTCTTCCTACCAGTATTTTCCTCATTGCTCTGCATCAGGAAGCTTCATCTCTTATCCATCATTTGTAGTAATCTGTTGAATTATATTGAGAATAATGCCTTTCTTCTAGGAATGAATAGCTATAATTTTCAAAGAATGACAATTTCCCATGGCACTACTGTTTCCATAGGAGAGAAGACACTTTTTGCTTGGGTGCTAACTCTCCACCTGGATGCTCATCTGTTATTCCCTGTCTCCTCCTGGCAGTGCCTGGCTCCCACTGTCCTGTAGCTACCAGCATGCTACTGGAGGAAGTTGGAGCTTTTACCTATGGGGAGACAACAGAGACCTGCCTTTTCTTTGCCATACTCTGAGGTATGTCCTGCTTACCTACGTTTAAAGGCTATTGGGCCTTTTTAAAGTAGTTGTCAGGCAACAGAATTTGGCAAGAATTTTGATAGCAGAAAGATAACAATCTCGGTGCAGTCCTGAGAGTACTAAGAAGTCAGGCAGGTGCTGTGCATCCCACCTGCTGGCCTTCTTGAAGCATGTGTCCTGTCTCTGCTTGTTCATTCTTTGTGGTGACTGCTCTGTGGCTTACGAGGGGTTGTTACAGTGGAGTTCAAGTGCTGCAAGAAGTGGCTCTGAGAACTAGGTCCCTATTTCCTCCCGAAGTTGATACAGTTTGGCTCTGTAACTTCTTCAGGAAATTATAAAAATTATAGCTTGGGTCATTTCCTTCTTAACAGCCCCTTTCCAAGAATGTTGGCGTGCAGCTTAGAGGGTTTATTTCCTCAAGATAGATGTCAAACCACAAGCATGGAAAACCTTGAAAATCAGAGAAGCCTCTGAGAGGTCAAGAATAACATGAGCTGTTTGCCTTGCCAGCTCTCTCAGTAACATCAAGTAAGGCGATTTTTGGTTCTAACTCTTTTTCACCCAAAGTCTGCTGGTGTTTCCAGCTCATTAACTTATGCTGTGTCCTCACCTGCCCCTCCCCAGCACCTCCTCTGCTCACACAGATCCTGCAGTCTGTCTATCTGCCTCTTCTTTTTATCACAAGCCTTCCTCCTCCAGCTTCTGATGCAATACAGCAGCACAACACTGCACAAAGGAACAACTCTGTGAGAAGCCCAAATGTGTATATTCTGTCTTTTGTGTTGCACACACATGCTTTTCTTTTCTTTCCTTTCTTATTTTCAGAGGTGTCACGGTTCCAACACTGAAACCATTTCCTATTCCCCATCACAGATAATTCCATACCTGCATTTCTAGTGGCATTTTTTATTTTTCATAGCACTCCAACAGGAAGTTAAAGCTTCCTAGTTTCAGAGATGCAGATGTTCCTTGCAAATGTATCCCAAAATAATCAGGATGCTGTTGATGTGCTCAAAAATGGGGATGTGTTTGCTGTCCTCAAGTGTTTGTTCATACTTTTCAATCTGCTAAATTTGTTTTCTTTGCACTTTGACTTGCTGATTTGTCTGCAAGTGTGAAATAGGTGCTTGCGTTCTTGAAAGCAGATGCTTCAAATTCAGGTTTAGAAAGTCCAAATTCAGTTCCTGTTTTTGAAAATAGGACTTCTCAAAAAAAAAAAAAAGGAGCTTTTTCCATACCCAAAATGTGTCTTGCTCATCTGCAACTCTGCTTACAGCCTCACATAACAAGTGGGCTGTGCCTGTTTTGAAGCAAGAGGACATGCTGTCCTCTGGTCACCTAACCCTGGCTTCCATGCCTTTTGACAGCTTTAAAAAAAGACTGTGTTTTTTTCCTTTTTTTTTCACAGAGGAAAAAGACTGTGCTATTTTATCGAGTGGAGACAAGATACTTCAGCTACATTGATCTCCATACAAGAGCGCACACGGCTCTGGTGATCTCAGTGTAGCAATCTACAAAGATCAAAGATCACTGTCTGAGCTTGCGTCTTTAATCGAGTGTCACTTCTTGTTCCTGTTAAATAAGATGAAGACTTGCTAGGGGGAAGTGCCTTCCAAGTGCCTTCCAAGAGCTCCATTGTTTTACATCTGGGCTATGTAAAATATGTCCCCTAGTCACATCAGTCTCTGTGGTACAGCCCAGTGACTGGCAGCATGGCTGTGGCAGGCAGCAAACCTCCAGGTTTCATTCAGGATGAGCTAGCAATTCACATGAGTGTGCTGCTAATGGCCTGCCACTTTCCACTATGGAAAATTAAGCACAAAAGGTTGAAGGAGAGTGACATTAGTTTCAAGACATGCCATAATGCATTTGTGTACGGACTATGAGGCTCACTTCTTTTCATGGGGAGCCCCATTGCCTCTTTATACTTATCCTCTTTTTACCTGCTCTAAATAGAGCAGGTTGTTAGATCATCTAAAAATCTCTTACTTGCATGAGACAAAGCTTAAGGCAAAATGTGTGTTTCAGAAAGTTATAGAAACCCAAAGCTGCCTGGACAGAGAGGTGGTAACGCTTATTTTTTAGAAATGTTAATAGGAGTCATCCAAATTCTCCAGACTTTGATTGGAGAATAAGTCTGAGTGGAGATGTTGACTCTAAACATTGTGGTGGATGGGTGGGGGAGGGCATGTGGATTGAACTCAGAAAAAGTAATTTTCCATTGGTTGGATAATCCCTTCAGAATCTGTTTTCTGAGCATCAGGGTGAGATCCTATCTTGTTATTAATGCCTATGTAGTGCCTGTGTTTGAGCAGGATGGGTATCAGCAGACAAGTAGCCATGGCAAATGCAAAGGCTGTTTCCATAACTGGTCAATGGTCTATGGCTGTGAAGCTGAACCATTTAAATCTGTGCTAATATGCAGCACTTGGGATTTATTCTAGAAAATTTATGCTGAAACACAGTAATGATAATATGCATTCAGACGGTCAGAGGAATTGCAATATTCACAGCCCATTAAGTCCAATAAAAAAATCCACTATCACCAAACCAGAAAAACAAAGCCCTGCAATATGCATCTGGTGTTTTCAATATGGTAAGCATAGCTTGTATTCAGTAGGACTTCAAAATCGCAAGCCACTCTGTAAAGTATAGATGAATCCCTTCAAAATACAATGTATGGTGCCTCACTATTTTCAAACCTCAGTGGGAAACAGCCAGCAATTCTCTGCCTTACATTTTCTGTTTTATTATAGACAGCTGGGTTACATCCAGATCACTGGCTCAGGCTGTCACAGAGAAAATTATGTTGTTGTAGCATCTAGTTTGTATTAAAGGAGGATATGGATTCATTTATTGATATTTTTACTCTGTAGAAGATGAAGCATGGGTGCTACATAACTCTTCAAATGTTTTTAACAGAACAGTTTTGATGACATACAGAGTGGAGGGAGGGGGAGTATTTAGTCACCTCTACAGACATCTGAGGTTGATTCTTACATCAATAATGGCTCTGTAAACTTTGTACTATTGGAAAAATAAAAATACATATTTATTGTTGTTTTTTTACTTACAGTACTTACACGTTATTTTTCTCCCTGAAGTAGAAAGTATGAGAATATTTTCACCCTTATGCCTCTCAGCTGAAAACAGGCATTTTGAAATCAAGTTAAACATGTGAACGGGAACTAATACTGTTTTTCATTCTCAGCCTGTGTACAGTGCGGTTTCTGTCTGATGGGCTCATGAAAGGACTGCAAGGAAGAGTTGGTTGTCAGCATATAATCTGTCAATATATAATTTGTCAACATATTATCTAAGGTAGCCTCTGGAGAAATAAGTGCATGCTTTGTGGTTGCATTTGTAATGAATTCAATGAAATGTAGATACCTTGTATAAAGTCATGACAGTCTAGCCATAAGACTGAGCTAATTTAAAAGATCTCTCTAATTTTGGGATGAAGTCCTTGTAAGCTGGTAGGGCTTTACATCAAAAACATATCACAGTGCTGTAGTAGGAAGAAAAGCATCCCAAAGCTCCCAGTATTGATATTCAGTTGCTTTGCAAATTTTCTTATTACAGCACAGGTTACAACACCTCTAAGTCTGAGTTCCAAGCCACTTTTCCCCACCTGTCCCTGCCTGTTGTCTGTAATTTAGGTGCTCTTCATGAGCTGCTTTATGAAGTTTATGTAATTAAAATAACCTTTGAGGAGGAACAAAGAGCAAAGTTGGGTAACTCATTTTGACAGGGAACCTTGACTTGACTTTGCTTAGTGCACTGGTTTAAGTGTCTGTTCCCAACACAATGTAACTTTTAACAATAAATAAAATCAAATAAGTAGCTGAATATAATACTAATGGTCCAGAAAATATATAAGATAGTAGAGAACACTAAGAGTAATAGGGAGAAAAATAACCTGAATTTCTCACTCATGCTCTTTGCTTCGACATTACAATGTGTGAAAGACAGCAGGAGTTTATATGCTGTTAACTAACAGGCACAGCAACACCAAATAATGCCTATCATACCTGTAATATAAGGGTACAGAAATCCATGGTGGGATTCTTATTCTGGTCTTTATAAGCCCCAAGCCAGAGAAAAAAATCCTGGAAAAAGTTAGTCTGCGAATGCTACAGCTCTCCTGCAAAGAAAGTAAGTTCCTGGTACTGACCAGCGTGCTTTTTGCTCATCATTTTATTTTTTGTGAGCTCTAAACATAGTTATCAAATGATAAAACTGTAAAAATTTTAAGTCTAAGATAAAACCATGTGAGCTGTTCAAAACTGGCATCAACCTAGTCTCTCTCTTCTCTCTTGCTGTATGTTCTTGGCACCTTCTTTGCACCAAACTGAGTGCTTTTCTGACTAAGCAGTGAGCCAAATTGGTAAAAATAGACTCTCAAACTGCTGACCAAACATTTCCACCTCCTTTCTTGAATCAGATTTAATGCTTATATAGTATATGCTGTGTTGATTCAGCATTCAAAATCAATGAAATAAAAAACTTGTCTGTCTTTTTGTATTTTTCATACTGATTTGTTTTCCCACAGGATCAGCAACCTTGATCTTAACCCGTGGCTGTGACCAATGCACAGGAGAGCTTGGGGAAGGGGAAGCGAAGGAGAATAGCTTTTTCTTTTTTTGTTTTTAGCAGAAGTCTGTAAGTAGACAAGTTTAGGCTGAAGAGTGGCTGGCTGGCAAAAGAGAGAGAGCAGGGCAGAGTAGGAAAAGGCTTACACTTAAGTATCAAGAGGCACATGATACTGTGGATGTCATCATGGGAGTCTACAACAGACCTCCCAGCCAGGTTGATGATGCCGACAAATTATTCTTTGAGGAACTAAGAGACATTTCTAAGTCAACTTGTCAGAAGTTAACTGAGAGTGTCACTAAGTTGGTGTAACCTGGACCAGAAGATTCCTAAAAAAACCTGGATAACAACTTTATGGGGCAGGTCCTAAGGGAGCTGACTCTGAAAGATGCCCTCCTTGATCTGCTGCTTGTCAACAGAGGGGATCTCGTGAGCAAAATGGACACTGGCAGCCATCTTGGCCACAGTGACCACAAAGTAATCAAGCTGAAAATCTCTGTTGACAGGAGGAAAAGTGCCAGCAAAACCTGGACATGAGGAGAGCAGGCGTCAGGATTCCTGCTCAGGGAATTAGTAAGTATGGTCCCCTGGGAAAATGTTTTTGCAGGTGCTGGGGTCTATCAGTGCTGGTCACTTTTTGAACATCACCTCCTGAGGGCAGAGGAGCAGACAATTCCCAAATTTGGGGAGTCAAGCTGGCGAGGCAGAAGGCCAGCTTGGATGAGCAGGGATCTTCTCCTGGAAATAATGCAGAAAAGGAAGTTGTATGCTCAGTGGAAGCAAGGTCAAGTGACATGGGAAGTATATAGAGATGCTGCTTGCCACTGTAAGGGAGAAAATTTGTGTGGCCAAAGCTGAACTGGAGTTGAAGCTGCCAGAAATATGGGGGACAACAGAAAGAGTGTTTTCAAATATATTAATGGCAGTAGGCACTATAGAAATATAATTGGCCTGTTACAGGATGAGGATTGTCACCTCACAAACAGGGGTAGAGACAAGGCAGAGGTGTTTAATGCATCCTTTGCCTCTGTCTTCAACACTGGTAATGGACCAAGGGGATCTCAGTGCCCTGAGCTGTATGACTGTGACTGTGAGAATTATCAACTCCCAGCTGATCATAAAGGTGTGTGGGATCTGCTGCTGCAGCTGGATCCCTGCAAATCTCTGGGCCCTGATGGAATTCAGAGTCACAGAATATGCTGAGTTGGAAGGGACCCACAAGGATCATGAAGCCCAACCCTTAGCCCTACACAGGACCATCCTGATTCATTCCAGAATCCTCAAAGAGCTGGCTGATGTAATTGCAAAACCTCTCTCAATAATTTTTGAGTGGTCTTCAGAATCCAGAGAGGTTCCACCTGACTACAAGCTGGAGAACATTGTCTCGACTTTCAAGAAGGGCGTGAAGGAGGACCCTGAAACTACAGGCCTGTCAGTCTCACTTCAGTGCCTGGTAAAGTTATGGAGAAGATTATTCTGGGAAATACTGAAAAACATCTGAAAGACAATGCTGTCATTGGTCACAGCCAGCACGGCTTCATGAGAGGAAAGTCCTGCGTATCAAACCTGATTTCCTTCTATGACAAGGTAACCCACCTAGTTGGTCGAAGGAAGCCAGTTGATGTAATCTTTTTGAATTTCGGTAAAGCTTTTGATACTGTTTCTCCCAGTATCCTTCTGGACAAAATTTCCAGCACACAACTGGATAAACACATCATGTGATGAGTGAACAACTGGCTCACAGGTCGAGCACACAGAGTAATAGTGACTGGGGTAACATCAGACTGGTGACCTGTCACTGGTGGGGTTCCACAGGGCTCCATCTTAGGCCCTGTGCTCTTCAACATCTTCATAAATCACTTGGATGCAGGACTTTAAGAGATACTAAGGAAGTCTGCAGACAACACAAAACTGGGAGGAGCTGTTGACTCCCTCAAAGGCAGGGAGGACCTGCAGAGAGACCTCGACTAATTAGAGGACTGGGCAATCACTAAGCAATATGAAATTCAACAAGAGGAAGTGTCAGATTCTGTACCTGGGATGGGGCAACTCTGGATGTTTGCACAGACTAGGGAATGAGACGCTGTTAAGCAGTGCTGTGGAAAGGGACCTGGGAGTCCTGGTCAATGGCAAGTTGAATTGAGTCAGCAGTACCCTGGCAGCCAGGAGGGCCAACAGTGTCTTGGAGGGCATCAGGCAAAGAAAGCATCATCAGCCAGTTGAGGGAGGGGATTGTCCTGCTCTGCACTGGTGCAGCCTCAGCTTGAATATTTTGGCAGTTTTGGGCACCACGATGTAAGAAAGATGTTAAGCCATTAGAGAGTGTCCAAAGGAGGGCAACAAAGATAGTGAAGGGCCTTGAGGGGAAGCCGTATGAGGAGCAGCTGAGGTCACTTGGCCTGTTCAGCCTGGAGAAGAGGAGACTGAGCTTACTGCAGCCTACATAAGAGGAGTCCTGAAGAGAAGAGGAGGGGCAGACACTCACCACTTCTCTGATCAGTGGTGATCAGTTACAGGACCTGAGGGAATGGCCTGAAGTTGTGTGAGGGGAGGTGTGATGAAAGATTATGCACAGGTACACCAGACACCAGGCAGTGGAAGGATTTAGGAAAATTTATTACTGAAAGCTGAGAGCACTAACATGACAGCACAGGCGCTGGGCATGAAAGAGTGCACCTGCTGTTTCTCCTCAGGGCTTTTTTATTGTCTGCCTGCCCCCCCCCGCTGTGGGGGCCTTCAAGCATGTCCTTAAGAAACTTATCTTCTCTTGTACCAGGGAGTCAGCCTCTTCGGAATGCAGGAGGAGAAAATATGTAAGATTGTTCCTGGGAAGGTGTCTCTTTCCCAGGCAGCAAAGATTTCTTTAGCAACACAAACCCTTGCCTCACCCAGTAAATCTTCCAGAAAGGTTCTTCTACACTTGTAGGAAGTTTAGGTTGGATATTAGAAAAAGTTTCTTCACCCAGAGGGTGGTCGGGTACTGAAACAGGCTCTCCAAGGAAGTGGTCTCAGTACCAAGCCTGACAGAGTTCAAGAGGCATCTGGAGGAAACTCTCAGGCACATGGTGTGATGGTCCTGTGCAGGTCCAGGAGAGGACTCGATGACCCTTGTAGGTCCCTTCCAACTCAACATATTCTGTGATTCTGTGATTAGAGTGCGCTGAGAAGTAGGTTACATCTATCCAGGTGGAGAGCCTTAATCAATGTAATTAGAGTCAGCCTAGGCAGGAAAAAACAGTGGGAGCAGAAGGTGGAGACTACACAAGCCTCTGTCTAGGGTGCTCTTTTTCCCTCTGTTTTAAGTAGTTGGCTTTGTTGGTTCAGAGGTATGAATTGTATGAAGGCCTGACAAATCTTCAAGGGATTACTCTGTGGCATGTACAGTCCAGAGTGACACTGGTTCAAAATCAGCTTTTGAAAAAGGTAAGGGTTTTTCTCCTTGATGGCCTTACCCACCTCATCCTGGAAAGTCAGCACAGTTCTGCGATTCTCAGCTGCCAAATTCAGTGCCTAATGCTGGGTGAGCTGTTACTTATAGCAGAGTGACATTATATGGCCATTCCCCAGAGGAATTCAGGGCCTGTAAATGTGCTAAAGCTCCAGTGACCCATTTTCTCTACATGTGACTCTGATTTTTACATTTTTTCATTCTGTTTCTCCTATGGTCCATACAAGGCACAATATTCTTGTCCCGGAATGATATATTGTTGAGTTATGTGCTGCTGCAATTTCATTGCAGGAAAGCATAAATTTGATCTATTAATATTTTAATTCCTCTCCTACAATATCCTACAGTATCTCCTACAATATTTGGAATTGTGATTAATTGCTGCAACTGGTCTTTAAATATTATAATAATATAGGAGCTAGATGTAAATATTCAAACTTGTGCATCTAAGGCTAAATTACTAAAAGCATGGTGTGTGACACTTGCTGTACTGATTGGTTCCAGAGGGACTGGCTAGGTACTAAGTGTTTCTAAAATTCACAGCCGTGTTTATTCTCTGTAACTAAATAAACAACCCAGAGGCCAAACTAGAAACGTGATGGGATTTGGAAGGGGTTTTTTTTCACCTAATATAAATAAGAGCATAAGCCTCTGATCACAGGGAAGCAGAGAAAGAAAGGTGAAGCAATATTCTAGGTATTACTGGGTGATATTCAGCTTGCCTCAAACAGTTTGTTACAACCACGAACCCTTTAATTAAGTAGAATTTACCACAGCATAGAGGACTTCTGTAAAAACCTTTGCTACATGCACGACCTACTTCACGTCTTTGCAAAGGGCAGAAATTTGGCATAACTGGTGAGGTTCTGCCCTATACATAAATCCTTGATGAAAATCTCAGTTACAACCTTCAGCCACTGGATGTCCTCATTTTCAAAGGTCTGCAAAGGTTGTTCAGCTGGAAAGCCACGTGTTGTTGACAGTTTGCAGAGCATTGCATAAAAATATTCTGTCCATTGGGTGTTGCCAAACTCCAAGCTTACCACCCATAAAGCAATAGAAGAAGTTTCACTTATCAAAGTAATTAAACTCCTACTGGATGCAGAACATGTATTTAATCTGCTTCTTTCCCAATTTTTTTTTGATGACTTAAGTGTAATTTATGTAACAGCTTACTTTGCAGGACTCTTGCATTCCTAAACGGTAGTGAACAGTTCACTACATGTCTTCCTTTTTCCAGTGCTGCCTTCACTGGGGTTTATTGCAGTTTTTACTGAAGCTTTGGAGAGCAGCTTGGTTTTTCAGAGTTCTTATGAATTCTCAAGGGTGCATCTCTCTGCTTGTAGGAGTCCTGATTGTCTAATCCCACAAAGATTTTTCCAGCCATAGGTAATCACATCATGCCTGTAGCTACACCTGCTCAGAGAGCTTCACTTTGCTGCTTCTCAGAATCATAGAATCGTAGAAAGGCTTAGATTGGAAGGGACCTCAAATATAATCTATTCCAAGCCCCCTGTCATGAACAGGGACAACTTCCACTAGACCAGGTTGCTGAGAGCCCCATCCAACCTGGCCTACTTTCTCCTGCAGCTTGTGAGCCATCACCACCCACCTTTCCTTTGCTTCAGGCTCCCCTGCCTGCACCATCACAGAGGATGTTTCTCAGCCCAAGCTTCCCCTGCAGCTAAAGCTCTCATCCAGCCTCCTCATTCTTGCAGCTCTAATGGCATCATCCTCATTGCCAAACATTCCTGTCTTCTGATTATGACTTGACATTGCTTGTCAGACACCTTCCAACAACATATAAAAATCTGAGCTGGTAGAAAGTCTGGCAGCTAGCTGTCAGTAGCATGTGGGTTTCATGTTTGTTCATGAAACATGGAAAACATGTTCATAAAAATCTGCATTGTTATTTTTTTTTTTAGTCTGAAGTTTCAAGTAAAAGAAAATCTGCTTCTCTTGGCTTTCTTCCCTTTAACTCTTCAATTTAAGCTGTGTTTAAACCACATTGTCTTTCCATCAAGGGGGGCAGCTTGTGCTCTGTAAACACTTGCTTGACATCATGAAAGCAGGTTTTACCAGAGGACAAACTCAGTAGAAAAATTAAGACCAGACTTCTCTCCTTCATAAAGGAAACTCACCTGGTATAAATGGGCACACCTACACTAGATATGTACCCTTTGTGTACCAGCATGGTAGTTTTGTTCCTACCAGGCTGGTGCATGAGGCACATCTCCAGCAGGAATCAGCCTTTGTAGCTGCTGAAGTCTCCTAAGGTGACCAGGTATGCCTTTATTTATCTACTTGCTCAGTGGTTCAGCACTGGGGGAGCACTTCAGAAGAAGAGATGAATATGTTATGTTTCCACACACAGCTCTTCAGGACTGGCAGATCCTCATGGAATGTTGCTCATCCCTGGCACATCCTTTCATGCCCACTATGGAAAGGGAGGCATGCCCAGAGCTGCTCAGGTGGGCAGAAACCTGGGATACTCCTGATAGGACTCTCATTCCTGGAATTCGCTTCCAGTTCAGTAACTGTGCTGGTTTCTGGGTTCTGAAACAAGCCTAACATTCCGGTGAAACATTCAGAAGATGGAATGGAAGATGGGGAGAAAAGATTGTCACAATGTTGTTAACCACAAGACATGCTGATGTTTCCGTAAGAGGGAGAGGAGCAGGGTGTGGTAGGAGCTCTGCAGACACAGTGAGGAGCCAAGAGCAGCTTCTAAAGAGGACGTGTTGCAGGACTTCTCCCATCCCGGAGCTTTTGGCAGCTGAAGAGCTGGCCATAATTTACTGGAAATGAGCTGTGTCCACTCCTGGTGTGAGACTGATTAGGCTGGTGGAGTGAATCAAATTTCATGTCCTGGCCTTAGAAACTGTGATACTACTCTGAATTTGCTCGCCTTGTGCTGAATGATCATCTCAGAAAACATGGCTTCTAAACTGCTTAGGAACAGTCTGCAGATTGCTTAGCCTTTGCCCACTTGGAAAAGATTTATTAATCCTTTCTGTCATTCAAAGGGCATTGTAGGACACACAAACAGTGGTGGCAAGTACAGATGAAGAAGAAATAGAATTGAAGTCCAACATCTATGTTCTGAGGTTGGACATTTCCACTTTTCTCTCTGGCACTGTTATGGTTTGACTCTGGCTAAATGTCGAGAGCCCACACACAGATCCAAAATTTCCCAGAGAAGGAAAAAAGACTTCGACTTTTGTGATAAGGNTGGCTGCTTCAGCGTGGGTTCTTCCAGGCCACCAGTCCTCCCAAGAAATGCTGCTCTGCTACTCAGTGTGGGTCTCTTCTTCCCACGGCCCACAGGACTCTATCAGGCCCCTCTGCTCCAGCAAATGTCCCACAGGATCACAGCCTCTCTCCTCCAGCACTTCTGCTCCAGCGTGAAAATCTTCCAATCTTTCCACAGGTGTGCATGCAAATCTTTGCTCCTATGATCCCCCACAAGTTGCTGGGGCCCTATTCCAGTGTTCAAGGCATCTTCTCTTTCTCCTCTCTTCGACCTTGGTGTTAATCAAACTTCTCCCTCTCCTCTCTCTTAAGTGGCCATGATGTTCTGCCTAGCCTTTTTTTTTCTCCTTCTTCTTAAATATGTTATTACAGAGGCGTTACCAATCGCCCTTGGACTAGCTTAGAGCAGAGAGAATTCCAGCAGCTTCTTAAAGACGCCTCTCTCCTAGCCACCCCCAGCTAATAAAAAACTCTGGCTACTTAAAACTACAACAGACACTCATGGTCATCCCTGGAGAGATGAAGCCTGCTGTGATTTTGTGGGGGGGAACTGCCTACTGTTTCTTGAGGTTCTTGTAGAGCTCTTTGGAAAATGTGGGATGCTGCTTTCAGACATTGTAAAACTGAAGATTTGACTTGGAGCGATGAAAAGAGATTAAAGGTTTTGTAAGCAGCAAACCCTAGATTTTCAGCAAGCACAGAGGATTTTGCTTTCTCAGTACAAAAGCCCAGATACAGCTCGCATTAAAAAGAATAATTGATCTATGTCCATTTACATTTACATTGACATTCATGTAGGCTGGGAAACCTTATCCCTGGGTGCATATTTTTCTTTTAAGCAGTTTGTACTCTGGCTGCAAATATATCTGTTCATCAAGTTGGCAACACTCAGTCTCTTCTAGGAATGAGCTGGGGACATTTTTTTCTGCTGAAAACCAAGAGTAGGTCTGACAAGACAGATGGAAGCTGCTGAACTGTTACACAGCTTGTTAGAGAAGCGCAGAGCCCTTTAAAGCTGAGGCTGCAGCCAGGATTTACCTCTTGAGAAATGGCAGCAATCCCCAAAGTATGTGGCTTGCACAGTCTACAAATCTGCCTCAAAATAACCAGCATGAATGCAGCCTGGAAGGCTGAACTCAAAACAAAACCCTTCTTTTCCAAGATGAGATGCTATAATATGGGACAAGGCTGAGCAAACATATTGTTACTCTCCCCTGTTTGGTGCTGTGTGTCCCAGATTGCTGACTGTGCAGACACACCAAGCTGTGGGTCACACACCTTTCTTTCTTATACAGATAAAAATTCCTGCTATGTAAACATCAGATCTAGAGGAATTTCATTTTTGCTTCAGCTGGTTACTGAACTGGTCTTTGACTGGGTGCTTGCAGGGCACACATTGCAAGGCAGCCCAGGCAGCATGATGCAGAACTGACCCAGTCCAGAGGATTTGGGGGATTTTTAGCTGGACAGTACTAGGTTTGTTAGGTGCACATGTTGCTGGGCCTTTGTGAACTGACTTTTTTTTCAAAGGGATCTTGGACAAGTTTCATGGCTGTGGCAGCAAAAGGTCCACTGGTGACTGGAAGCCGAGCTCGCTGCTTTCTGCTAAAAAGGCTCTTTTTCTTCCAAAGCAAATGATCGCAGCACCAAAATTACCATGCATCTTTTTGAGATATAACATAACGTATTGTCTGGTAAACGTGTTCTTAAAACCAGATGATCTTTTTAGCTGAAACTTTCTTGAAAATACTTGAGTCTGAGCCAGACACGTAAGGTAGAAAATATTATTCTGACAGTTGGAGTTTGGGGGGGTTGAAAGCAAGTAGAAACTAGATCTTACTAAAAGGAAGTATTGGGCCAGCTAAGGATGGAAATTATCACCTCTTTCCATCACTCCTGATGACAGAAGGACAAAAGGTGCCCTTCTGCTTCCTAAGGAGGTTTCCAAATGTAAAGAAAAGGTCTTTGTTTTTGCCAAGGGGGATTTTGGCTGAGGAAGGTTAGCAGGGAAACAAAGATAGGAAACCTGGAGCAGCTTGGCATTGTGTGTGAGAGGAGAAGCTGCCTGTTCAGTGCTAATATTGTATCTCCAGGAGCTAGAAAGGGCAACATGCTTTTCGTTTGGCTTTATTTATAGCTGTTGTGTCCTCTCAACTTCCACTGTTTTCAGCTTGCAGCCGTGAGATTGATTAAAAATATAGTGTAGAGCTTCCCAACTTGCAGAAAATAAATGTTGTGATCTCATGGTGGTTCTGTAAGAGATGGACAGTGATGACATGAGAGACAAAAAAATAGAGGAAATACTGCACCATAACTGCATTAGGCTCAACATCTCTATCCTGGGACCAGATTTCTGCTGAAATTTTGCTTGAGGGCAGTTTGTCCTTCCTACTGGGAAGACACACGGTGAGCCACAAGATGAGCATGGCTGTGTTGGCAAAGTTGGAAGAAAAGCAATATATAGGAAAGGTGGTCCCAGGTGGGCTCTCTATCTCCACCTGGGAGCAAAGCATCTGTACTGCTCCTACACCTGAAAGGATTGATGTATCTGGAGCCCTAAACCAAGCGAACCCATAACAAGGAGTGGCATTTCAGGCAGACGAGATGTCAGACCTCTGCCACAAGCTGAAAGAGCCCAGTACCATGCACAGCAAAGCAGTATGGATGGGTAGGCTCCAAAACAACAAGCTGCTTCTTGCCAACTATGTGGCTGGAACGCACATGCCAAAGCAGACTGGGTTTCCCTGGCCTCCTGTCAGCCTACACCTCTATGGGGTGACTGGACAAAGTGCTAAAAACTGGAAATAGAAACTGGAATAGTTAAAAACTTGAATAAAACATCCAGGCTCGAGGTCTGTGTTTGTGTGATGGCTGAAAAAATAATGAGCATTTCACCATTAAAGCTGAGCAGTATCCACGGTGGGTGATAGTGCTTTCATGCCAAGATTTCCACTAGTGGGCAAAACCAGATGTATATTGCACCACTGGTGTCAGCTGGAAGAAGCCTATTTTTTGAAAGACCAGGTCCTTTTCTGGTCCCCACGTTTTCAAGTGTTTGCAGTCATCTCAGATCTTCACATAAACAAATTAATTTCGGTACAATTTCATACACAAAACAGTCTTAACTGAGCACATTGGTACCTGGCAAAACCTCTTATCTCATAAAATGACCAAGGATAGGATAGGATAGAATAGTGCAGTTGGAAGGGACCTACAGTGATCTAGTCGAACTGCTGGGCTGGTAGAAGTTCCTTGCAGTTGGGAGTTTGCTGAAGCATCACACTCCAATCCACTTTGTTTTCCATTTACTCCTCCTGTTGGCCTGCAAAGCTCTTGAGGTGCTTGCCTGAACTTCCCAGTTCACTGCAGTATGCCTGTTTGCCAAGTGTTTACTTGACCTAAATTCTTTTGAAAACCATCATTTGTGACAACTTAGCACAGGCTTTACAGAATTGGGTAGCTGGTTAATAAATGCTGTGACCTGGACACACAAGCTCTGACATTTTGTTATCAACAATATAGGCATGCTTTTTTAATTTTATTTATTTTTTAATGTTACTGCTTTCTTAAACTGTATTTTTTCTAACTAGAAGGTTGAGCTGTTGCATATATGTCCTAAATTTCTAGTTTACCTTTTGGTCCTCAGTATAACGTCTCTTCAGAAAGGTATTTAATTCTGAAGACAATTGTGATTCTCACTGAGTGGTTACATCAGACCTGGTAACTCACTGGATCAGATGTCTGCTTTTAATGCCAATTGTTACTGTGACACGATTAAAAGCAGAAAACAAATTTTACCGAGTGTAGCTGCTTACTATAATTTTTCCATTTGGCATTCCAAATAAATTCTAGTTATATTTCATTTATTTTTGATCTGATTCCTTAAATAAGCAACTTTCACAATCTTTTAGTTCCTCTTGCTCTGAGAAGAAATGCCAGAAACGTCTTCATTCTTCTTCCTGAAGATCAATAACGCTTTTCTAATGTGGTATTTTATAATTTGAATAAAAAAATCCTCCATTGTAAAAGTAATGAAGTACAACTGTCTAATTAACATGCATTTGTATGAGCTAATATAGGAAATTAGTGAAGAGTAGACTCAGCATTAAACTTGCATCTAAATGTGGGACTGTATGTGTGTAGTTGTTGATAATACCGCATTTGGCTATTTTAAAGTGATTAAATTCCCTTCCAGCTAAGATGAGAGAAAGAAGAAAATTAGGAACCACATGCCAAAAAAAAAAGTTTTGAAAAAATTATGAGCCAGTCAAATTATTTTCCATTGTTGTAAAATCTACATTAGCCCCTGCTTTTACCTCCCATCAGTTAAACATTCTCCAGGTCCATCAATCAGTCCACAAAATGATGGGCCATAAGGATACTCCTGGTGTGAGTTCTTGACACACAGAGTGATTCTCCTCATTGCTGCCCTTGTGCTGGTGCAGGCCTGAACCAGCCCATCTTCCCCAATAGAGGTGGTGTCTTCTCCTGACTCTGGCAATACTGAAAGCCCACTAGAAGCTGGGGGGACCTCATCATTCAGAGGACTGAGGTTATGGAATGAAGGTGTGGCTTAATGCCTACCAAAATCTCCATGTGGGCTTCCCACACAGGATGACCTATCTCATTCTCGTTATCTGCATTTTTACTTCATGCCAAATCCAGCAGTATGGCTGTCTCAGTTGGCCATGGGAAATAGAACACCAAGCTACATGCAGTCAAGGGGTATTTAGTTACATCATGATGTTGATTTGAAAAAATAAACAGACCTGAATTCATGTCTCTACTTGCTCTCTTTAGGGTGGTTGGAGAAGCAAAATTTGCTGTGAGAGATTATATCAGGTTGTATTGGACTAGCTGAAAATAGAAAATACCTGAAAAAATGATTAGGGTCCAGAATCTATCCATCAGCTGTGACAACCAGCCCAGAAACTGGGAGAGGAAAAAAGAAGGAAAAGTAAAAACCCATCCCAGCCACCAGAATATCTCTTTTCCTTACTTGCTAGAACCCATCATTTTGTTCTTCTGGCCAAAGATAACAGGTGTCAGGCCTGGAAAATTGATGTGAAATATGAAATTATCAGGCACAATGCAACCACATGTAACTGGCCACTCCTTACAAACCAAACTGAAGCAAGTAGGATTAAATCAAAGTAATACCTCATGTGATTACAGCTCATTGTGTTCAAATAAAAGCTGACGTTAACAGGAGTGATTTGTTTGGTGGTGGGGGTGGAGAGGATTGGAGATGCTATGGCTTCTGCTCACAGTGATTGCTATTTATAATGCTGTAAACCCACAGTGAACGTGTTAAATGTGCTGCTATAAGTGTGTGCCACTTCCGCTTGGTATTATGGCTATAATAATTCATTGCAACTCTTAGATGTGCCTTTATACAAGTAATACATTATATGATTCTGTATCAGTTATTTCAGACATACAAAAGCTTTGTAGATGTGGTACCTGTGGTGATTAAACTATAATTTGTAACTGTATTTGTAGCTCTGTAATCAATCTGAGAACACTTTATAGTCACATCTACCTGCTGCTTTCAAAGCTCCCCTCTAAACAATTTAAATAGAAACTGAAGAGTAAATGAGACCAGAATCCTCAGCCAGCAAAACTGAGTAAAGAGAAGTATGTAATTGCTAATTACCTTTAGCACCCTACCAGGGCTGGCTCTCAGCAGCTCTGTGGGCTGTTGTACTGCAGCTTCACTAGTATTCCCATTTAATTTGTTCAGAGTGCTGGGTAACTAATCTTCTAGCACCAATTCAGTGCTAGTTAAATTATTATCTCCAAAACTAGTCCCACTACTTATAGTACTTGTGTCTTTTTGTCTTCATACTCTTCTTGTTGTGCCCTGGCTTCTTTGTGCTACGTAACTGCATCTCTTTCTAACAAGGCTCAGGAAATCTGACTGGGAGAGGGAAGAAGTCCTCAATGCAGAAGAGGCTTCAGGAACTTGGCTTGCTTTACTTTTTTTTTTTTAAATATTATTATTTATTGTACTTTTCCTAGTGTTAATTTAAGTGGATTTTGAACTATGAGCTTTATGAGCTACTTAAACTATGCTGATGCAAGATCTATTTCCATCCATTTTCTTTGTTTTCTCTCTACCCGACAATGTACTATTAAATTCTTATTATTCTGAATCTTACTGCTTTCCTTGTAGCAGCACTCACCCCTTCTGCACTCACACAAACCCATGGGTATCCTTTTTAGGTCTTTTTGAAAGAATCTCAACTTGAAACTTGGTGCTGTTTACTTGAATTGCCTTTTGACAAGCCAGAAAGCAATTCTGTCTGAACTGTGCTGAGGAGGGAGAGCTGCAGTGTGACCTTGCTCTTGCTTCTTTCAAACCATAACTTCCAGGAACACTCCTGAGATCAGTCCAGCCTTATCTGTATTTCACATTTCATTGTCTGAATTCCTTAAAAGTCACAAAGACCTCATTTTTTGATCAGCAGCACACAGAATGATGGTATCTAGCAAAAGAAATTGAGATTTTCAGCACTGAAGTTTTTGGCTGGTAGTGACTGAAGGATGCCTCTTTCTTTGATAGACTATAAGCCATTAATTTTTTGGTCACGACTTGTCTCCCAAGTTTCAACTATGAAGTGACTGTATGTATAACGTACTTCTGCTTTCATTCCCAACAGAAACCCCTGAAAGCACTGACCTGTTTAGCAGAGTGATGTCTTGCACGCAACACAATCCTGCTGACAAACCTGTGCAGGAGAGCTTGCTCATCTCCTGGTGTGTATGTTCTGCAAATAACTGGGGCTGCAACCTTTGTTTGGAAGCACCTTAATGCCATTTAATTGGGGCAACAGTGACTGTCAAAAAAGCTGATGGAGTTGCCTGGTCGCAGCGCGAATGGCAAGAAGATATGCGAACTGTGCTATCACAGCAAGGGCAGACTTCATCTGTTCCCTTCAGAAGCAGAGCTGGTAGAAGTCTGACCTCGTCTGCCCAATGCCCTCAATACCTATTTCCATACCATAGCCTCAGGCTATACCTTCAGCTGTGCAGTGGGCCAGAACCACTAGCACTGGTTTGATGCCCTAAGCTCCCAAGGATTTTCCCAAAGACCCTAATGACAGTAGCTGTCCTCCTCGGAGAAGGGGAAGAGGATCTTTATCCTTGTATTGCGTGTCAGCTGGTGAAGGCAGATCTCAAAAATAAGTATTAAGCTCTCTTGCAATCACCCTGTCCCCTGGACTCCTGGACGCTCACAAGAAGCATACAAATAGTTTGACTCATTCTTCATTGAAGTACACAGACTCACCCAGTAGTCAATCACCCTCCTGTTACTGTCTTGACTTGTCACAGTGAGGCCTAGTCACGAGACATGACAGCATCTGCAGAAGTGACACCTCATATCAAATTTGTGTTCGTGTCATGCAAGAAAGGCTCAAATTGTTTACAAGCTTCCAAGATAGTTCAGTGTGCTGGGATCTGAAGCCCTCTCTGCCTGGAGGGCGTGCTGGACATTTCTCCTAAAGATCAGAGAAGACTGTGGGACAGATAGCACCATAAGCTGGCATGAGATCCCTCCCACACCAAGGGTACTGCTAGAGCTCTTGCCTGGTGTCAGACTCAGCTGTGGCACAATGTGGATGCTTCCAGCCGAGCAGATATACAGGAGGTCTTGAGGCACCACTCATGTATCTGTTCTTTAGAGTGGAGGTCAGGAATCAGGAATTGACTTCTGTTTGGCAATTAAGCAAGTCACATTGTTCTCTAGCTTGAAATGCTTTGATGTTACCTATGCCCATGATGTAGTCCTATATAGGGCTGCATATCCTATGTATACTGGAGGAAGTCAGCTGCAGCCCTTCCTTGTTCATGTGCCCTGCTGCACAGCTCCCCTGTAGTCTCAATTCTTCAGAGAGTTCAATCGGAATGAAGGCACTGAGGTCACTGAATTTAGGCAAAGCAATCTTGATTGAAAATCTTGATTGGTTTGTGAAGTTTGAACCTCAAATTTGCCTCAATATTTGCTCAGTTGGTCTCTGCTGAGCTTCCATTTTCCCTGCATCCGGTTCAATACCTCCAGTGTTAGATTTTGGGTTGGAGCTCCCATGAACAGCTTTATTTTCTGAACCTGGCCCATCTGTCTGCCATCAGGGAGGCCTTGCCAACAGCTGGAAGAAGTGCCTCTGCAGGACCTGGCTGGCCAGAGGCTGGGAACCACTAAGTGTGATGGAGATGGTCCTCCTCATCTCCACCTCTAAGATCTGCTAGGCAGCTTCCTGGATCCCTGACTTTGCTAAGCTCTGTGCCATTGTGCAATGTTTGTTTGATTTTCTCCTGTCTTGTAGTGAGTGCTGGTGTGTGCCTGCCTTGTTTTTGAGCACTCACGAACACATTTATGGATGCTTTTTGTAATTAGTGGATATACTGGTGGAAGGAAGAAACTATTGGTTCTGATAGATTTTTTTAAGGTATTTATAAGAAAATGGTAGCATTTTTAAAGTTTATTATTTTGTTATTCAGCAAAGAGTAACAGTACACAAGCATGTAAAATGTCCTTTTCAAAGCAAAAAAAAAAATAGGCAGATCACTCCAATTCCCACAGAAATTTTAGAAGTGTCGCTCGCCAGATTTATCAGCTGATTTAAGAATACAACAATACATTGCAACTTCATAAGATTAAGTTTTGTCAGTACTATGCAGGGTTTGAAGGACAGAGATGATTACAATAAACTCCCCCTCTTCCCTATTCCTATGTCTGCACTCAGTTATAATAATGCAATAAATTAACAGTATTTCAAGAGCAGCTCTGATGTTAACTGCCTGTTTTCAGAAGTATTTCGTGTCACTGTGCAGATTACAAAATTGCTATTATGCAACTAGAAAGATGAGATCCTTTGAGACGTGCGTTTTGCCATCGGAGCTCAGGAGCACATTGCCCCACTCACAGGAGTGTGGACTGGGACTGCGGGAGCCTGGAGCCGGCAGACATGGGCAGAGGGCTGCCGGAGTATTTGTCTTTGCTAACCGTTCTGACCTCACAGTCAGCTCTTTCAAAAGTGGATTTTAAACAAATTTATTTCAGAAATACCTGAGGATAGTATATTATTTTTTTTCCTTATGCTGGAGCAATGCAGTTTGAGAGGTAAAACATTATCCACAGCCATGGCACCTAGAGAGCGTTCCATACATTTTATTGTGTTACTTTCCAGACGGTGTTCTGTTCTAGGAATTGACAAGGAACTGTGAGCGTGGTCTGCGCACGCTGCCGCCCGGTGCTCCCGGGCGCCTCAGGTAAGGATCGGCGTGTTCCAAAGTCGGTAAAATGAGTGATACAAAGCGCTCCTCGGCACTCCTGGTCATTGCGGACCGCGTGACACCGCCGGTCCGACAGCAGACCCCGCACCTCGCCCGCGGCGATGGCAGAGCCCAACTAGGTGCTGCCGGCCCGGCCACCGCTGGACGAGGCGCGCCCCGGGACACCCGAGCTCCTCGGGCGTAGCGACACGGTGCGGAGCCACCGCTGCCAGGGCAGTACTTTTACGCTTCCAGGCGGCGAAGCTCCGTGCTGGAGCGTCCTTTTCCTTGGCAGAAAGTTGTGCGGGCGCCCGCCCCCGGCTGCCCGGGGCGAGGCGGCGCCGGGGAGGGAGTGGGGGGGTGTGCGAGCGGC
>WEIV01016615.1:4874-66436 GCA_013390005.1 Calyptomena viridis | reverse complement strand
CAGGTGCCCGCCGAGCGCCCCCGTCCAGCGCCGCGGTTGGAGGCGCCGCCGCATCCGCACCGAGGCCGCGGTGAGGGGCTCTTGGGGCCGTCGGTCTGTGGTGGCAGCAGCAGGAGTTAAGCGAAGAGTCGGAGTTTCGCGTTAGCATTTAGTATTTCCTTGCTTCCATGCTAAATGAGCTTTCACGAGCAAAACCTGGAGAACCTCGTCTTGCGAGAGGAAAGCCCCTGTTTGAGGGCAGCGGGGTTAATGCTGAAGTCACAAGACATGAGTATATGTTGTGATTAACATCCACGTCATCGGAATTATGAGACCTTGGAGGGTATTCAACCCTCCCCTTTTTCCCCTTTCGATATATACTGTCTGGTCTGTACATGGGATAACCAAAACTAGCAGATAACAGCGTTCCCCTTTCTGCCTTCTACTCTTGGAAACTTTGTCACGCAAAACACGAAGAACATATAAGCCTTTTCTGTGTCTTGGTGTAAGTCCCGCACAGTTGTCAGTGTTTTGCTTCTCACTTGAAACACGTAGTCAGATTTTTGATCATACTGTTTTTTTTGTAGTATTGCCAAAGATGAATTCACTTTAAATTCAACACGGTTTTGAGACATCGAGGTGGTGCCTGCCAGCGTGACTTTCCAGGTGGCACTTGCTGGTGTTGCTAAAGGAACTCCCATCGGAGTGATTCTGCGAGGCACTGTTTGCTTTCACAGATGCAGAGTGAATGGGAGGAGTGCTTGTCTTCTGACTTGAAGAACCACGGGCTTTTTTCCGTGTTTCCTCTTTAAACTTTGGACTCCTCAGAAGCCTTTGTGAATTGTGGTTGTTAGAGTTTGACACTGGAGGGGAAGTATTACCTGGAAGCTACACCTTAAAAGTGTGTGGACTTACTAACTTGGAATTCAAGAATATGAACTTGCT
Source organism: Calyptomena viridis (assembly GCA_013390005.1). Taxonomy (NCBI): domain Eukaryota; kingdom Metazoa; phylum Chordata; class Aves; order Passeriformes; family Eurylaimidae; genus Calyptomena; species Calyptomena viridis. The sequence continues at coordinate 65,512 of WEIV01016615.1, read as the reverse complement.
AGTCAGAAAAATTTTCAAAAGCATCTTTGTTTCCACCTGAATCAAAGTTGCTCTGTTCATATGCAGACTTAAACAGTCTTACCTTTTTCTTTTTGCAATTCGGTTCACTCGCATAAACTGTTTTTTTCACTCTTCATAGTAGGAGTAATCGTGGTGGCTAGGTTTTCCTTCAGACAGTAATAAAGAAGTTCGCTTGAACTGACAAATTTGGCTTTTACTTTTAAAAAAACTAAGCACAAGTTTTCATCTTGTTGTGACTGAGCTCTTTCTCCTTCTGAAGTAGAGCAAAACTGGTTTACATAGGCTGCGTGTGGGTGCTATTTTTACTTCCAGCAGTTTTTTCTGGCTTTGTGCACAGACCAAACTCAGGAGTCTCTTTGTAGTAGACTTTTCTTCTTAGTGTTGGCTTTCAGGCTTGTACACGTCTTACTGCAGGGGTATTGCATGTGCTTGTGACTGAAATCTTATTGAAATCTATGGCTCTCTCATTTTTTTTTAAATAATAAATCCAGCACCATCTGATTGCTGTGTACAAATGCAAATGGTGATGTGTGTTTGTGGTGTTATATAGTATTAATTTCTGTAAATAGAGTGCAACTGTTCTTTGTTTCTCCTCTCTTCCTTGAATCTTAATATATGAAATAGCCTATTTTTGTCCTGCGATGGTTAAAAAGACCACTTCTTTCCATTACTTACATGTAACTACATATTATGTCACATACATGTAAGAAATAGCTGAGGGGTTAAAAATACCAAAAACCAATCCAGGCTCCTTGGCATTGAGGTGGAATCAAGCTAAAGTTGAAGTTAGAAGTGCATTTTGGTTTTTTTTTTTCTTCTTTTAAATGTGCATGGATCATGTTACAGAAGTGCCTAAATACACTGTAGGAATATGTTTGCGGGTTTCTAGCTGGACGAGGAGGAATATGTTTGTGGGTTTCTAGCTGGACGAGGAGGAATCCAATGAAATACAACCACAGAAACATACTTGTAGCATCCTAAGTACTTTGTGCTTTGTCAGCAATGCAGGAAGGCATTTTTATTAGGGCTTCCTACATGAACCTATGAACTTTCCTTGTCAGTTCCTTATTAATGATTTCTGATAAATGAAATACAGTGCCAGCATTTCAGGTAAGTGTTGATTCTGCAGGATGTTCAGATACAAAAATATGGCTGCAGTCCTGGATGTGAAACTAATCTATTGAAGGTGGAAACTGATGCGAAGAGCCTTGTTCACTTTTCTACCAGCCAATAGTTGTAAAAGTTCTCCTTTAGGAATCTCGTTCAGGAGAATAGTGCAAGATCTCTCACTGGAAGGTACCTACAGGGTACACTATTCATTCCCCCTTATATTAAAAGGATAGTGTCAATGCAAATTACACATACAGAATTGGAAATAAGTGCAGAAAGCTAGGATAGACCACCTCTGTTAGAGAACACATTAGGGTTTGTAATTAACAAACTGTTAGATCAGCATAGATCTTAGTGGTTGTTCCACCCTAAATTTGGAGTAATTCGTTATATTAGTCTGACCTTACCTCCATTAAGTTTCTTCTCTGTGTGGATGAAAGCAGTAACACAAAATGAAGCTGTGTTTGGACTGAGTCCTGAGAAAGTCAGTTGTGTAACTCTCTGTGGCTGGTTAGCTAGGTGTTTTCCTGTGCTCGATGAAGTCCTGATGTTCACAGTGATCTGTGCTGATTCCTGGTGAATCATCAGTGGGCTGTGCCGATGCCATAATATAGTCCGTTAAAACTGATAAGGTGTTCATGTCACTGAGATTGTTGTGATCCTCCTGAGGAAATTGCTGCTATAAAGCCTCACTTTGGAATAGTGAAGAGCCTGCAGACACTGTGACTTGCATAAGTTGCAGAAGTTGGCATAGTTGGATGGAGGAGGAAACCCCTGACTCTGCTGCTCAACTCTTTGTTCTGCACAGAAGTTCGGACCTCATTTCCCAGTATGGGCAGTTGTGGTGTGAAAGGTCTGTTACAGCAGGCAGGAGGTCTTTTAATCCTTCTCTGAAATCATAAAAGAACTCACCAGTATCTACTTGAGCTTTGCCATAGCTACAGATCAGAGACAGTGGTGATGGCTTTATCTCTAGACATCCACTCTCCTTCCACTTGCACATTTTTTTTTTCCATCCCTTCAAATGTAAAGCTTTCTGAGGGAGATAAATATTAGCAAGTGACGTGATGAAATACATGGACTTGCTGTGTTTCACTGAAGTGTTGGATGCACACGCTACCCTGCTTTTCCCCTATTTCTCCCTGCCCATTTCTATCAAGTAGCAATAAAATGTGTTCTTTGGTTCCTTTGATCCAATACTCCAGTAAAAGAATACACTCTAATACACCCTAAAATCTTCATTTTGAGGTACAGGAATAGTCTTTGCTAGCATACTTAAAACTTCTCTTATTCTAGAGGCCAGTAGAGTATGGCATATGTTAGGGTGTTACAAAACAAAACCCAACAGAACAAACACACATAAAAATCTTTTCAAAAGACTGAAGACAACTTGGAGAATTTCTGTGGTGGCTTCATGACAAATGAGCACAAAGACCCAGCACTATTGTATGTTGCAAGAGTCATTTGGTGTATCCTGAAGAGAAACGAGAAATACACATGAATTATTTTGAAAAAATTACATAGTTGGTTTTATTTTTGTTGAATTTGAAGAATTTGTGGATTCTTCAGGTTTTTCTAAGGGGAGGGGGAGACGGATAGGAAGGGTTCATCTGGGAAATGCTTAAAAAGAAATGTTTGAGAAGCAGAGGCAGATTGATGTCTTTGCCCCCATTATTTCAACTCCTTCCCATGTTTGCTTCCTTGTGCATTAATGCATATGTGGACCAGGAAAAGAACTTAGTTTCTCTGACCCCGTTTTCCCTAGAAATACTTTTTTTCACTAAGCTACACCTGTCAGCCTTTCAGGAATACGAGGTAATTATTTATATTTGACAGTAACTTACAAATTTTTTGTATCATTTTGCTACTGCACAGGGATTCTTTTAATTTCCCATGTCAGTAAACTGCTTGTTTCGCAAGGTCTCATTAACTGCTCTGCTGGATCCGTGGGTCCCTTCTTTGCACCCTTCCCCAGTTATGTGATGGAAAACTTGTGCTTATGTTGACAGCGACCTTCTTCTGTTGTTACCACTGGTGTCTCAGACTCCTTGCCTTGCATGTTCATACTTTCCCATCCTCCCTGTCCTTCATGTTCCAGGATCTTGCTTACCTCCTCCAACCTAAACAGCTCTACCTGCCTTTTGTTTTTGATGCTTTGCTTCCCCTCCTGTCCCTTCTGTGCTGGGTTCTTGACTACCCTTGCAAACAGTTCTTTGCTTTGTACTCTGCTCTTTCTCCTTTCTTTCTGCTGCCTCCCAGGTTGCCTCCTTTGCTCGTGCCCTTCCTCCAGAAGGAGCCAGCCTGGTAGGATGTGCTGGAGGAGAAAGCTGTGTACTATTAAGCTGCTGGTGGTTTTCCACAGTACTGAGGTCTCTTTTTAGCCTTTCTCGGCAGATGTGGCTGGTTTCCCACAGAGCAGCAACTTCTAGTTGTCAGCATGCTTCTCACCACTCCTGCTTTACAAGACAAATTAAAGAGCTGCACCCTTTGGTCTCAAAAGGATGGGCTCTGTATAGAGGTGGTGATAAAGTGTGGCTCTTCACTTGCTTAAATAATTCCTTTTCCTGTGTTGGACCCTAAGTGCCTTCTGCTGAATATTTACTGTATCCAATTTCATTGGAAAAAAACCATAGCAAATGGTCTCCAGTGTGCATAGAGCAACTTAAAAATGTAGTTTGTGGGTTTTTTTTCTAAACCTGTAGCATTTTTATTTTCCTTAAGAGTGAAAGCTTGAAGGCTCTTTCAACTCAAGCTGTAACATGTAGTATATCATTTGCTACATGTCAAAAACTATTCTTCACTGAAGAGTAGGCTTTCTGGCAAATTGCTTTGATAGAAGAAAATAACACATTCTGCATGATGCTTTTCAATAGCTTTTCTAATGAAAAACATCAGATAAAAAATAAAATGCTTTCAATTCTATAGATTAGTCTGTTTTCTACTCCCGTACATTAGAATTTAGGAGCAAATACATCCTGTCATCTTAATTTCTCTGTGCCTGAAATTCGCGGTACAATACTGAATCTCTGCATATTTTTTTTCCTGATAAAAAGAATAAAAATATCTTAGGAACCTTTGAATGCAGTATTATGTTTTGGCCTTTGTATTAAATCACTAGCATTCTTTGCATTGGTGGGTGGTGGAAATAGCTTATAACTCTTGTTTTGCTGCTGTTTTGTCTTGCTGCTACTCGGTTGTTTAACTCAAAGAATAAAGACCACTTTCCCAGGAGACTTCTTGTGGATGTTATGTATGAAAAACTCCAGTGGTAAAAAAAATTAATTCAAAATTTTTTGTATGTACTTAGTATAGCTTAAGAGTTTGCTGAACCTTTTTTTTTTTTTTTTTGTTTGGGGAATGATTTTTATGTAGTGTTTGTAAACTTAATCTGATGCAGTTCTGAATCATTTAGCTTCTCTGTTTGAATTTACAGATTGTCATTTGTATTTTTTCTTCCTGGTGTTACATTCTAAAGCTTCTCTGTAGAGTTATTTGATGCAAGACCCCTTGCCCAACAAACCTGGTTAAACCCTGGCCTCTGCCTGTGCCCCAGTTTCTTTGTTAGAGATGCCTATGGTCTGCTGCTGCTTGGCATTTGGCATTGTCTTTATCTCTGTTATGTGTGGTTTTGAAAGCCAGGGTGCTGTTACCTTACCCAAAATCATGTGAAAGCTCCTTAGGAAGAACTCCCTCAATTCTTCCCATATCACACCTCTTCCTCAGGATAAAAAAAGCAACACCAAGTTTTGGACTGAATTTCACTCTTCTACTGTAGTTTCTCCCATTATGCAACCGATAAGCTTGAAAGACACGTTTGGTCAATGGCCAATAATCTGCTGTGGAAGGAGATGATGATAAACTATACCTCTCTTTACATTTGTGTTTATGGCTTCTGAACTTGTAAACATCTTTTTTCAAGTGCATAGGTCTCCTTGGGTTCAGAGAGACATGGATATCTCTTGCATGGCTGGGGTGCTGCAATGAATGAACACAGGCTCTTTAAGAAGGATAGGCCGGGAAGGCAAGGACAGGGAATTGCCCTTCATATGAGACAGCAGCAGGGTTATGTGAAGTTTTGCTTTGAGTTGGATGATGGGCCATCTAAGAGCAGGTTGGGATTAGTGAGTGGCATTGTTTTGGGTCTCTGCTGTAGACTGCTTTATCGGGATGAGGTAGTAAATGATGCCTTCTTCAGATAACTGGAAGAAGCCTTGTGTTTGCAGGCCCAGGTCCTCATGTGTGTCTTGAACCACCATGACAGCTGGAAGGGCAAGACAGCAGGGCATAAGCAATCCGGGAGTTTTGTGGAGTGCATTGGTGGCTTCCTAACACAGGTGCCCAAGCAGTCAATGGACAGGGGTGCTCTGTTGAACCTTATACTTAGGAACAAGAAAGGACAGGTTGAGATGTGAAGGTCAGGGTTGCGAGTGACCTTGGTCAGCTTGGCTGTAGTGACCTTGAGGTGATGGAGTTCAGGATCCTAAGAGGAGGGAGCAGTGCAGTAAGCAGTATCACAAGCCCAGACTTCAGAAAACAAACTTCGGTATGTTTAGGATTCTGCTTGAAGGAGGTTGGTAAGAAATATGTTTGTGCTGCCATTCAGTAAGGAGTGTACTGTTGTAGTAAATGGGTAACATCCCCTTCTTTATGTGATGTACATAAATGGGACAAGGTTTGTGGGCAGAGATTATAGATGTGTAGTTCTAAAATAAATTTTATGATTATACATGCAGTTATTTTTCTAATTATATCAGTTGGTCTAAAAAAAGACATTACCTCCTGCCAACAGTCTTGTATACTGAAAAAATGCGTGTTATAAATTCATTAGTGAGATTAAATGTGGGCTTTAGTTGTGTTCTTTTTTGTTGTTGTTGTTGTTGTCCAAATGGCAAATGTATTTAACTGCAACGAATCCATATTTCGTTGTAGCAGATGCTTTCTGGCCTCTCTTAAAGGCAGAGGTAGCTGTTCCAGTACAGTGGTGGGAGGGGCTATGTCACTGAGTGCTCTTTAGCCTTTGTTGCTTCTGCTTAATTGACATAAGAGAGAAAGTAAATCCTTGCCTGCCAGGAAACAGTATGAGGTAACCTGTTCAGTGCATCTCTCAGTAGCACAGCATTTTGATTCAGTGCTGCGGTGTATTGGTTTTTGATGGCTAGTGGATAGTCCCCTATTTGTTTTTAGAAATGAATGGAGGCGGCTGAGACTAGAATCTGCAATTGGCCCATCCTTGTCAGTAGTTCAGAAAATGGCAGGTGCTTTGCTAGTAGGAGGCCATCAGAAGCGTAGTGAATAGATGTTGAATGCTAACTTCAGTGGGACATTGGTTATAATTTTTGCTCTCTCTCCTCTAGACCCTTTCCCCACAGCCCTTCTTGCCTGGCTGATCTTTGTATTGAGCTTTAAAGCATCCATCAAAGGGGGAGACAGCAGTTGCAGCATCTGGTTCTGTGTAGGATGTGTGCCTATGATCTTTCATTAATACTCGTTGCGAAATCTAGTAATTTTATTAATGTTTTGTATAGACTCCTGCTTGAATGTCTGCCTCCATGACATTCTTTATTAGTACTCATGATGACAAAGTTGGTACTAGGGTGCTGGAATTCCAAAATACAGCTTGAATATATGCTACAGACATGGTTGGGCTTGTGAAACAATTTGTTGCCATGCCGTGTGTCTGTAGCAGTTCTTATTTTGCCCATGACATACATGAATACAGAATTAGGGGCCTCAGCTGCATGGAGCAGTTGTCCATTTGCCAGCTTGCCACCAAGCAGGGGGCAGAGGTCTGTGTGCTGCTGTCCATCACCTGCTGCTGCTGCATCTCCCTATGGCTTGAGAGGAAATCCATGAGGTGCTTCTTTGGTGCCGAGTCATCAGTTGTGTGATGACTCTGCCGTGCTGCATTGTGACTTAGCCTTCACCCTCGGAAATCACTTTAGTATCTCACGTAGTACTTTACTTGAAAATGAAAATGTGTTTGGCCCAGAGATCACATGGAATCTGTATTTGTGAAACCCTGTTGCCCTCACCAGCTGTCCATACTTGTAGGTGAAAGCAGGTGGAGTGGCTTGAGGGATCCTGATGTTGCTAGCAGGCTTTGTGGGAGATGCCAAGCTGATAATGGTGATGCTAAGCTTCACTGGAGTCTGCTGAGAACTCCTTTCACACTTCATGAATCCAGCTCATGCAGCATTTCATTGTGCAGCTAGTTTGGATGTGCTTCTAAGGGAAGGTGTCTGTTTTTTGTGCTCTTTCTGGGTTTCCTCCGTGCTCCCACCTGTCCTATGGACAGGAGTCTCTGGAATGGTTTTTAAGACAAAGATGTACAGGATTGCATCCTAGAAAGATTTTTTTTTGCTTACAATTTAGTTGTGGATTTTGACGGGGGGTGCCTTGAGGCTTGAGTGGAGTGCCCAGTGCATCACAGGTCACTGAGAGTGTAAGCGTGGCTGTGGATCTCATCAGCTGCAGTCTGGTGTGTCCATCAGTTGACTGGAGTAGAAGTCATGTTTGAAATCTCACCAGATAGTGTAGGGCCTTGAGAGTCCTACCCTCTTAGAAACCTTAGCACTAAGTGATCCCTTTGGTAGTCTTCTGAAGACCATTTTATCAATGACGGAAGTGGAGTGGGGAGGAATGAGGAAAAACTGATTCTTCCCTCTTTGCCTTAGTCCTTCAGACAAGCAGGGGGAATGTGCACATATGCTTGTGCCAAAGCCTGATTACTAAATCCATCCCAAAGAAGCAGAATGCTTGAATTCAGTGCTGCTCCTTCATTATTGGATTTAATCCTTGTTCTCCTCATAGTGTCCTGACCACCAATCAGTGTGTTCACCTACAGAGAGGTTGGTTTTCCCCTGCTCTCCTTGAAGCTGCTCAATGGTGCAGGCAAAGCAGTCATTTCTAGGGGCCAAAAGCAGGGGACTGGGGCATTTGCTGGGGAACTGGAGGGCATTGTCAGACATGTTGGAAGGTTATTGCATGGACTTGAAGCTTTATCTCTTGTTCATTGCTTTGTTTACTGTAATCAAATTGCTGCTTCTGCCTGAAGAAAGACCTTTTTCCAAGATCTTTCTGAGGCAGTATAAAAAGGGTGGGGGGAGGATTGACTGTAATTTCCCTTACAATGACTGAAGGAGGACATACAGCTGGTGATTGGTAGTGAACAAATAAAGTGAAGGGTGACCCCATTAATTTTTGTTTACAGTATAGGAGAAGAAAATGGAGCCTGAAGCATCATCTGAAACAGGAGTGCAATTAAGTGTTAAACTATGTTTAAATTACTGTATGTCACTTCTTAATTCTAAAGCTCGGATAAACTTTAGTTGGTTGGAGGTTTGGAAAATGGGTGAAATAAATATAGATCTATTTAAGAAAGAGAACCTAGTAGTATACTTTGTCTTGGTATCTTACTTAATTCCTATTTGAATATAATACTGTAATTACCTGAAGAAACCTTAAAAGCTGAGGCAGCATGCATATGTGGAAAATTCATATTGGTGTCTAAGGGAAACTCGACATACGAGCAAGTGCTTACGAATTTTTAATCTTGTCAGCAACAGCTCAAGTGCCTGCAAAAAAAAAGTCTCATTCTATCCTGTGTGAATGTAAGCGTGAAACAAGTTCATTTGCAGTTTTCTTCCTCCTTTCCACCTTGTTCTAATTTCTGCCGCTCATGCTGGCCCGTAATGAAAATTAGGCAGTGGATTTCATAAAGGTTCTAATTTTAATTCTCTTTGCCGCTAGTAGTAGCCTTTTTATGGAAATGTTTTTCTTAACACAGTAAACATTTAGTTATGCTACCTGTGCCAAGTGGGCTTGGAGTGTGACATGTCTGTAGCACTGGAAAAGCTCTAACAGGGAGATAAAGCTCCTCTCCTTAAACAGCATAAGCTGCAAATAGGTCTTCATGCCCTACTGTGTGTTTTATTCCAATTGCCTATTGTTTTCCTCTATTTGCATTTATGATTTTTTTATTCCCATCGGGTAAGCTGCTGAAGCATTCAGGGAAGATTCTCAGGCCTTAATATTTTTTTTGTTGCAGGAGTGAACCACTGAAATAAACCCAGAGATAAGTTGTTTTGGCCACTTTCACAGGAGAAAATATTTATCAATCCTACTAGTTTGGCTTAATTCTCTTGAATTTTGTGCTAGAAATGAGCGCCAGTTGTAGTGGTATTATTAAAAAAAAAGGTATTAAAAAATGAGGACTGTAGGATCACACTGTCTGTTTATACTTTTCAATGAGTCATGCACTTATCTCTTACTTTTTTTTCTTCTGTTGGCTGACATCGACCCAGTTTTGTCAGAATGAAGTTTTTTTAAAAATATGCGGCAGCATGAGAGGAACTTGGTTAATTTTCCAGTTAGAGAAGGGATCTGTTCAAGATGTGTATTCTTAGAAAATCCATGTAATAGAAGCCTCTATAAATTGTTTAATAGCAGGAAAAGCTTCAATTGAGGGTTGGGAATTGTCACTAAATAGCAAGTTGTAGGCTTTAGCGCTTATGCTGATGGAATTATTTGTCTCATTGAAGCACTATTAATTAAGCTGGCTAAACTAAGCAGCATTAGAAGTGTTGCCAAGATACTCATACAGACGTTGGGTCTACAGTCAAAACCTGTTATTAGAGCATGCTGGGTGGATGTGCTGCTGGGGCCAGCAACCCCATTGCATTTTGAGTCTGGTTAGAGCTTTTCAAATAGAGGCAGAACTGTGTTAGATACATCAAATTGGGAACATATTTCTGAGTGGCATATATTCCAGAAATTGGAGATATTTACACACACACACACATATATGTTTACATTTGTTGAAGTCTATTCAGTAAGCTTTTAATTCTCTTTGTTCCATGTGTCTTTTTGAAAGGTTAAACGTATATGGCCAAAGGGAGCTGCTTGCCTCAACAGCAGTGCTTCAGAGCACTAATGATGTGCCTTAGATAAAAGAATAGTTACTGAAATGGGAGTAGGACACACTAAACATGCGTGTGACTGAGTCCTGTAGTTTAAAGGAAAAAACCAAGTGAAGTTCAAAGAATTGCTATTCATGTAACTGCAGTTTCTGATTTTATCTAGGAAATGGTGTAATTCATTAAGAATTCTTATGCAAACTGAAAATAAAACTCCCAGTTAATTTTGATTTTAAGTAGTCAGTTAAAGAAACAGAAATGCCTTTAAATATTGTGTAATAATGCTTGTTGCACATATGCTCTGCACATTTAATAAATATATACAGCATTGACACATGGTGTTGTGAGAGCCTTCAAGTCTTCCTAGGGAGGTCCAGCTCTTAATAGGCTTTTGATGACCATTCTGTCATTTAACCATGTTCTTTCTGTCTTTTAACCACATTCCTTCTGTCTTTGCTCACTTGCTATTGAATATCTCTGGCAGGGACAGCTGTTGCTTAGATTTGTAGTAGAACGTCAATATTTATAACTTGTCATGTAGTTCAGCAGCTACACACTGGCTTGAGGAACAGATTTTGTCAAGTATTTCTTTTGGAGTGTTAGGACAGATTGGGATGTTGTCTGTGCAGTGTACTCCAATGTTTTCACAAGAGTGTCTTTAAGTGCTTTTCTAAGCTTCTGATGGATTCTTGGTTTAGTCATATTAATAAATATTTAGCAAAAGGGCTACTTTTGTTTTAAGATAAGAATGGTAATGGTATGAAAATGCAGTTAGAGCTCTTTTGAGGACAACAAAGGATTAAGAAGCATTTGTGGCTATTTTAATTGGAGTATATGTTTTTAGGGAGCTAGAAACATGGAATTGTAAAGGTCTTTTATCTTAAAATTTCAACTGTGTTATCAAACACTTGATGGGGGAAGGGCGTGGAGTGCCATTGAAATTTCACATTCAGGTCTGATGCATCTGCTGAGTGTTTATAAATTTTTTAAAGCTGTATCCTTTTTATCCTCTAAAAGGAACCCATGTTTTTGAGGGGAAACACATTGGTTTCAGTTGTGTTTTATTTTTCTGTGGCAACCACAGTGTATATTGAAAGATTGGTGCTGATGTGCAAAATTTTGCACTTAAAAACCTGATTTGTGATCTTGACCACAAGACACACAGACTAAGGTTGAAAACCTATACTGTAATACAGATTTATGAGACTCTCCTTTTACCATGTGTCCCAGTAAGGTGCCTGTCTTACTGCCCCTTTTTGTGTCAATCTAAGTTACAAGTGAGGGACATTTAGAGCACAAACTCCAGCGTCTAAGTCAAATAAAAACTAAAAAAGAGGTGCTGATCTCCAAGAAGAGATTGCAGGTGCTTAAATGTAAGCAGATAGCCCGAACTTACTAGTATCTTTTAGTTACCCTGCGGGACAAAACCATAGGGACACAGGCATGCACACATTCCCCAAGTGAGTGAGATGCACAAGTTCTGACTGCTGGGTAAAAGTCCCTGTGCACTCCGGGGGCACAAAACTCACTCAAAATTTGAGGAGTCCATTCTGTTTTGATCAAGATGACTTGTATGTAAAGTCATTTAATTCTGCAAATCCTTACCCCTTGCAGTCTCTCTCCTTCAAAGGCCTGCCTGGAAGAGAGGAAAGCTGTAGTAAGAGATCCACAACTTTCCTAGGGATACCTACATCTCCATAGGTTTTAATTTTAATTTTTGTCTTTTCAGTCACCAGCTGCTCCCAGTGCGTGGGGTTGACCTGACCTTCAGTTTGGCCAGTTTCCTTTGTTGTTTTGTCTTGGGATTTGACAGGCCCTCTGAGCCCATAGTAGAGGGGAGAACATTAGCATCCTGTCTGCACTGTGTGCCCGTGTCCTCACTGTAGAGACAGGCTGGGCTGAGTCCTTTCTCAAGCAAGGAAGACCTGAAATTGTGTGTATCCTGCCCAACTTTCATTAGTCCTTCTGAAACTGGGCCATGGAGCAGGGGGTGTATGAGGCTGGAAGGAGAGTCTTCCTGGGGGAGGCTGGCTCTGTAACCTAGTTGGTTTTGGCACTCACAGGTGAAGAAGACCTTGTCAGCCTCTCTTTGTCAGTTTTCTGGATTGTTCTTTGGAAGTGTCCCTCTGCATTAACTTTCTAATGAGCCCCAGTGTATAATTAGTGTGCTTTTAATTACTCTGCCGGGTAACTTCACCCCATTAATGATTTTGAAGCAGGCACTGCAATATTTGCTAGTCTCTGCAATGATCTTTATTAGCAAGCTTTACAGATTTTTTTTTTTTTACGTTTTCATTTTAGGTAAAACACAGGTTCTAGTCTGTTTGCATGTAAAAATGAAAACAGTGTGTTCATTCTGATACAGGTCTGAAAGATATCCACATCACTAATGTCAAGCAATAACTTTAATTAGCTCACATTTTGAAAGTGACATTCAGTTATTCCTTGTAATGAATGATGCTTATATGTGAATATTTTATGACTTTTTTTTTCTTGCTTTCTTTCAGCCTTTCTTCCAACTGGTGAAGTTACGGAAACTTGGACTTAGTGATAATGAAATCCAAAGGCTCCCTCCAGAAATAGCGAATTTCATGCAGCTGGTGGAACTTGATTTGTCTCGAAATGGTAAGCTCCTTTGTTTGTTTGTTTGTTTCTATACTGTCCTATGACATGGTCTAGAAAACTGTGTTAGTAGGGTTTTTCTGTCTCAGAAGTTGCTACCTATGTTGTGCAGAACACTTTTTCATGTAATTCATGGATTTGCCCCTGGTTCTAGATGGAGAGGAGTGAAAGAGCAGGGGGGAGCTGGTGATGGAAATACAGCAATAAAGTAACACTTGGCTGTAATCGTGCCTTTCTGAGAGCCTGCTATATTTTTCAATTTAAAATGTGCTTTATATCCTAGTTTTATGTGGGTATCTGTCACAATGTTGATTTCTTTTCCCGAGCTCTCTGAAATGCCTAGGAAAAAAAAAGAAAAAAGAAGAAAAAGAAGTGGAAGAAAATAGGCCTGCTTTCTGTCATAAAAAAAAGGCTGCCTATGGGTTAGAAGCCCAGTTCTTTATCTCTGCTCTCCTCTTTACCTGGGATTAGCAAGAGGCAGAGTTCTGGTATTTCTAGCTGTGCTTCTGGAAAAAGAATCTCTCCATTTGTCATCTGCAGAGATAAATTCAGAAAAGAGTGCTGTGAGAAACTGTCTTAATTTTAAATAGAAATCACATTGGTTTATCATTTGCTTGTAATATTTGCTGCTTATGTTGTCCTGCATTGTGATGGAATGAAAACATTTTTGTTTTTCTATGGCCTGGTGAACTTACCAGTTCTGCAAGAAGTTCAGGGGCTGGTGGGTCACCTTTAAGCAGCCTTATGACCCAGTGATCTAGAAACAGTGAATCCATGTTACCAAATTAGAGCAACTGTCAGCTATTTTTGCCTCCTTACTTGCAGTGGTTATGCACAAAATGCTCTCTGAGCTGTGATGGAAGGGATGGAAGCAATCGAGGTTGTGTAACCTTGTAAATAAATGAGGGATGTAATTGAATATTCAAGAAAATAAAAAGAGTAACAGGGAACCTTTTTTTCTTTGCAGTTTGACTTCACATTGACCCTTTGACTGAAGAATATTCAGTGGCCTGTAGCATATTTCTTTTATTTATTTGGTGCTTTTAATTCCATCTTTATCTGATAAAACAATTGATGAAGCGTAATGAGTCTCCAGACAATTGCTGAAAAAATTCTGTGAACCATGTAATTTTATGCACATTTGCAAAACCTCTTAAAAAGAGAAAACTGGGAAAAAAAACACATCTGAGAGACAGGAGAGACAAATTAGTTAAAGTATTTTAGAAATACATGAGCATTAATTGATGCAGTATTTTGGCTACCGAGTTTGACTGAGTTGGGTGCTGTCTGTGACAGACCTTATACAAAAAGAAACCCTCTGTTGGCTTAGTAATTCTTTTTGCAAATGAGTAACTAGCTGCAAAAGAGCTGGTGGATCAGAGCCATGTGAACTCTTGTCAGCCTGACTTGGAAGTTTGGCTTGAGAACTCAACTGTAACGAGAACAGATGGTGTGAACATTTATGGTTGGGTAGATGTGTGCGTGTGTCATTAGAAGTTACTGCACAGGGAAGTATTTTCTCCGGTGATGGGTTGGACTAGTGCAGGTGGCAGGGAGCAGTTGCTTTCCTATATCCAAGGTTCAGTGTTAATTGCCCATTTTATTGCATTACTTTGTCTTCTCTGTGGTTCATTGCAGAAGGTGACTGATACTGCTTCCCTCTGCTTAATCATGTCACAGTTATTGCATGACTTGACTCTTCTAATGAAAAATACACCATGTGATGTGATGCTGGGGGGCTGTGGCAGAAGATAAACTAATATTGCTTTCTGCTGTTTGGTCATTTTATGATCGTCACATGGTTCTCTAAATAAAAAGGCAAGACACTCACCATCTGGGATGCTGCACGGGGAAATATCACATAAGGTTTTTGAGATTTACACTATTTTAATTCTTAGCTTTGTATTTTGAACTTGCCTTTAGCCTGCCACAGGTTTGTCCTGTTTGGTGGTGTGTACTCCATCAGGTTTTGTTTTTCTAGCTACCCAAGAGTACTTACAAAAAAAAATAGGAACTCTTTGTGTTCCTTTCAGGCAGAGAAAAACAGCCCTGCTTTTCAAAATGCAGTATGCTGCATGAATAGGAAAGTGTGATGGTGACATCTGAACTTGAAAAATAAGAGATCATTGTTCTGTGTTTTTTGTTGTTCTGGCTGTCTGGTTCAGTGCACTAATTGCTTCCAGTTCTGGCCATTCTGTTTCCTCAAGAGCTTAAAAACGCAGATATAAATTCATTTTATCTTCTGTATACAGGAATAGCTCTTTCTGTTTTAACCTCTCATCACAGGAGGAGGAAAGGAATAAACAGAGTACTTCCATTTCCTTCATAATAGAATGGTAACATTTTTCTTTCTCCTACTTCCTTTGGTCAGTATATAATTTTTGAAGCCTCCTGAGAGAGTGATTGTATCCTATGGCTGGATTTGGGTGTGCATCCAGGCTCTAATGACCAGCTGTGTTTTGTGAGTGGTGAGATATTGCATCTAGAGATGGGATCAATCCCTCCAGACGGATTCCCTCCCAGAGTCTTTAGAGGTAGTTCTGAGTGCCTGTGTCATGCAGTGTTATGTGCCACCTAAGTAGCCCCAGTTCGTAGACACTCAGGAAAGGTCAACAGGGAAACTCTTAAATGAGTCTTTCTTAAATTCTCAGGTGTTTTAAAATGGCTGAGACATGCTACTATATATTAAAAATGTGCTAAATAATTAATTCTTTTTGCAGTTTTTTTGTTAATAAGTGAATCTAGAACTGCAAAAATCCTTCTAAGAAATAAAACTAAAACTAACAAATCTTCAGTAGATGTAAACTTGATGCTCGCTGTGATCTTGGGTGAACATGAGAGAAGTCTGGGAGGGGTAAGGATAACCTCAGTGGTGCAGAAGGAAAAGGATTTTGGACAGGCTAAGAGCTATATAGTCTTAAACTTTCCCTGGATTATTTACATGTTGGTGCTATTTCTTACTCCTCTGCAAGGACATGTGTTCATGCAGATTTTCCTAGGAAGCATCCACACCATGCTTTTCTAGGCTGGCTGAGGCTGTTATTTGAGCAAAGGTTGAACGGATGAATCGAGGATTGGAATATAAGAGGGCAGGGAAGCTGTGCTAAGAAAACAGCATAGTGATGGTGAACACTTTGAAGGTTATTTGGAAATCCAGCTTATCTCTGCCTCTTGGTATTAGGTTGTTCAAAAAGCTGGTGTTCTAAGGCTAAAGAAAACAGGCTTGTAGAATTTCAATGACAGATGCTTGAGCTTCTGAGTTACTGGCAAAGCATGTCTGAGACTTGGAGTATTCCCTGAGAAGTCTTCTGAGATAGATGCCCAATTGCTGCATGTCTGAAACCACTGCTGGTTCCCTCAGACTCCCCAAGCTTGGTAAATTTTTTCCTGGAGTCTCACATCACAGGCAAATTTTGGGAAGACACTGGGTCAATGAAGCATCCTTGCTTGATGTCCCTGAAGTTTGAATAGGGCTCCAGTGCTTTGTACTGAGCTTCAGTGCAAGTCTTGGCTCTGCATGATAGGGGAAAGGTTCTGCCTTAAGCAGTCAGAAGTGCCTGTGTGCTATTTGTTTTCCCACAGCACTCGCACATTCTCTTGGGCAAGTCCTGAAAGACCCTGTGATTCAGAAGGTACAATCTCCAAAAGTAGAAGGGTGTGCTTGAATTTCTGCAGTTTTTCCCTTGTGCCTTACCTGGCACTTTATTAAGCTTCCCTCTTTCCCAAAGCACATGCACTGTGTTTCAGATCCCTGTGAGTTGTAGCAGGCTGCTACCCATGCTGCTCATCCCCCGGAGGTTTTTTCAGTGACTCTATCCCCCTTTTCTTCTTGCACAATGCCTGGAGGCCAAATTCTTAAAGCTTAGGGCCCTGCCATCCGAGATTCATTAAAATGTTAATGGGTTTTCTTGTTCTGTAGCTTCTTCTAGACGGGAGGGGCAATGCATATAGTTTCTGTAGTTAATTTAATGCATGCTGGTATTTGGGATTATGTATATGATGTGTGTATGCTGTGTTCTTGCAGAGGTGCAATCGTTTTGAATATCCCTGTTCTCCAAGAAGAGGGTTTTTGTTTGCCTTTGACAAATATTAAATTCTCCAGATTTCATTGATGCATTTTTGTCACTGTATTGCATGCTCCTTAAAATGTTGTGAATGTGTTAATTTAATTGTAGTATTCTTATTTTACAGAGATTTGTTTTCTACTCACGTTCTCTCTTAACGTGCACTGTGGAAACCTGGATTTTTGTTTTTAATGTCATATACCTTTCACAGCCGTTGACAGATAGTCAGGAGCTTATTTTATTCGTCTCTTTTAGCGTAAGAAGAAATCAGTGTGAGCTTTTACACTGAGCAGTGGCTGCTGGGTATTAGGCACTGAGGGGGCTTTCCTAGCCTTCCCGGCTGCAGGAATACCATTTGAACTGTCCCGTGATCCACCCTCCTCTCAGATGCAGGCTAACCCCCTTGCTAATGCAGGAGATGAGCCTCTTGCACTTCTTTGTCTACCTGTAAGTTGCTCTATCTATGTGATCAAAGCCTGGTAGACTTTTGTGCCACTACTCTTGCTTCCATGGAATGTGCCAACCAAGGACTTGTCATGCAAGCCCGTGGCATCGCTGTAATTGCTCTGTGCCAGCAGATTTGCATTAACTGTCTGGAGCGACTCTCCAGCTGGCAGCAGATAAGGGGACTCAAGTTGTCTGTCCTTGTATGGAAGTGCTCTGTAACCTTGCAATTTTGGTGTTGTGTCCAATCTCTGAGTCTCAAAACTGTGGAAAAGATGCAAGTATGTGTGCAGTGTGAGAATGAAATGAATTTTTACAATCTTAGTAGGTTGGTTATGCTGGTTCTGTTTGCTGACTCAGCTCTCAGCTTTACTTTGTGATCTGAGGAGTGGTGGCTTTGCAGTGGCAGCTACTGAAGAAATCTGTGTGTGAGCAGATTGTGTTAAACCATATTTGACTCTGCATGATGCTTCATACCAAAATCTCAACCTGGTTCTTTACTGTGATATCAAATAAGAACAAGACTGTTTGTTTGATGTGTGCAGTTCATATTTCATACCTACCATTGAGATAGATTCTGGCTACATAATGTATTAGTTGCTACCCATTTTTGTGGTTTCTGGTTAAACTAAGCTTATGACTGTATTGATAGTGTAGTTGTTCTGGACACAAGTCTTGTGACATGAAGATATTTTCATTCCAAAATCCTCTCTCCACACAGTTGTGTATTATGGCACGTATGCTGTTATTTATTTAAATATAATTACAGATTTAACAAAGGATAAATATGCTACTTTAAGATTACCCTAACAGTGGAGGTGGTTCTTTAGAAGCATGTCAATAGTCACAACACTGTGTAAGGAGAGAGCTGCTGCTATGCAAGGTCTGAGCAGGGTACAAGATTTTGGGAGTTAGTCTTTAGAAGACCAGTGTCCCAAGTACTCCATGAGCCTTATTTTTATGTTTTCCTTGCTTCTACAATGGATCACAATTACGAATTTAGAAACTTGTGTTTTGTTTTGTCTTCAGCTATCAGGGTACTTTGAGAACTCCACAGCAAGGGTATTTAACTGTTCTGCTTTCAGTTGCAGGTGTTTTGGTATTACTGCTTTTTATTTGAAGTGTTTATTCTTTTTAGCTGCTCTACAACCTGCTGTTAAGTCTCTTTAGAGATACTGGTCATCCTCAAGACACCACATTCGTTGTGTATTGTGTGACAGGTACATTTTATTCAACGAATCATTTAAAGCTTCCTTAGAGTGCTGGGTGAGCAGGCAGCAGCCTTCCTGCAGAGCATCCATCATCCTGCTGAAGAGCAGTGTGAAATCTGTGCTTTGCCCTCTGAGGCTTCAGCTCACTTGTCGTATCAGTTCGTGCACACCAATGCTTTCCCCTTTTAATTCAGCTGTCTGTTCTCGGACATGCCTGTCATCTGTACTGTAGGATTACTTCCCTTCTGCCCACAAAGTGAGTAAGTGTTCCTCTTTTCCTCTCCTGCGCTGAAAGCAGGATAACCAGTGTTTCCTCAAACTGACAGAGGAAAGGCTTAAACACTTGTTTCGGTTTATCCTGGTCTGGTGAACCAGCTATTTTACAGTGAAGATATAAGCTAATTAAGGAGAAGCACTCTTAAGTCTTCTCATCTTGTCCTGCAGCCTCACATGGGCTCTGCTTTCTCTCCTGGCAACTGCTGCCCATTGCTCCATGCACTTGCCTGGGATCTGGCTGTCCACCTCTGCTGCACTTCCACAGCATCTGAGCAGAGACCTCTTCCATGAAATCCTCTTTTTCTATGCCTGCCACCAGCTGCCCTGACTTGAATATGCTAGTACAGGTCTGGTGACAAATAGCAAAACCCTGAGTGCTGAGAAATAAATGAGAATTGATGCTTTCTTGCTAAGTGGACAAGGAAAAAAAGCTAGGAAGCTGTGCTGGGAGGCAGTATAGTTGACAAATGCATCTATTTTGTTAGCATATGCAACTGCTGGATGTTGCTTGTTTGCCTTCTGAACGGATTTTTGTCCAGGTGAGCACTTAAGGAGAAATAAGAATTGTTCTCCTACTCCTACATGGACTTGTCTTATCTAGTACAAGAAAGCATCCTGTGAATGCACTTGCTGCACTCTTGGTTGTGTACATCTGAAAGTCATGGCATATTCCACTAGAGACTGTTGTGTTCTCTATGGTGGTAGAATATCTGAAGCTTCAGTCTGAGTCTGGCCAGTGACTGGTTTTTGGTTTTCTGGGGTTTTGGGGGATTTTTTTTTGTGGTAATGGAAGCAGAGCAGACTTGGACATAACAGAATTTTTCAGTGTTTTAGATGCTAGCTTGCAAACAGTTGTTTTGCATTTTTGTCTTTTTTTGACACATCTAATTTCTTGTGACATACATTTTCTTTGTATTATCTCCTGTTCCTCACTTGAGGTTACTTTAAAACTTGTACTTTAAAACATTATCATTTTAGTGTCTTACACATGAAGTTTAGGGATCAATGTACAAAGCAGCATACTGAGGAAGAAAGAAACACTGCAAATTGCTTTTGGATTCTGGGGCTCTGCAGGGTATCAGACATGCAAAAATTCTGCTCACTTTGAAGAAGTGATGTGAAAGTTGGGATTTGTGAGTCTAAAATGAATCACTAAGATCACTAAAATGAATTTGATGTTGGTAGGTTATAGGAAGAGGAAAGCTTTATATGCAGCAGAAGTAAAGTGAGAGAAATTACTGCACCTCCTCCCTGAGCAGGGCTTCTCATCAAGGAGAAGCAGCAAGTGCTGACTGTGATTGAGAAAGAGAAGTGAAATCTCATGATGGAATAATCTAATTAGAGAAGTTTAGAAGGTGTTATTTTTAAATGGATTACAGAAAGGTGGATTTTTCCATCATGGTATATTCTGCCGCATTTAACTGTTTTTTTCTAAGGAGACTTTCATAATGTACTGTTACACATTTAGCAACAGTGTCTTCATCCAAATTCAAGGGAGGGGTATAGAAAGGAGCAGGACAAATTGGAGACAGAAACCTTAGGCCTGTCTGAAGTGTCAATTAGAGTGTTAAACATCAAACAGTATGTATAGCAGTGATATAAAATAAAGAGTTAATTTTCTGGATAATCTCGATTGAAGATCCTAAAATGACAATCAGCAAACAGGTATTGTTAGGTCTTGTATCCGTATTCTTGTATTGCTTGAGTTTTTGTTTCTATTTTGTTGAGAAGGTAAGATGCCATGACAATGAAGTTACTGAAGATATAGTCCAATAAATCTAGAACTTTGCTATTAAAACACTTAATACACTGTCATCCACAGCTTCCTAGATAGAATACTAGTTTTTACATTTTTCCTTACTTTGCTTCTCAGAATAAAAGTATTTAATTCCTGTTATCTTCAAGGTCTGAGATGGAAATCCTTATAAAAATGGCTCCAAGTCTTATTTAACTCTTCATTGGCATGTATAATTAAAAAGGTAGAAGACCTAAATTTGTTGCCAAACTTGGTCTCTTCCACTTAATTCTGCTGGAACTGTTGTTTCATTGTGATCTGATCTTTGAGCTCTCTCCTCTTCCTCTCCCCCTTCTTTTTCCTCCTGTTTCCAGTTTACAGCTCCTGATCCTCATACTGCTGCTTCCTGCAGCTGAGGAGGACAGTCTGTCGAATTACCACATACTATCTGTTCAAAAACCGTCTTGTTTTTGTGTCCCTGCAGAGTTTTTTTCCAAGTAACATGCCTAATATCTGTGTATCCATGAAATGCTGTTTTGTGAGGATTTTTTTCTCTGTTGCTCTTGTTTGGAAAAGGGACATTTTGGAAAAGGATGAATCCAGAAGCAGTGAGGAGGAGGAATGAGACATGTCTCTTCAGTTCCTTGTTAATGATACAGTTTACTTGAGAAAACCCAATCTGAACCTGTTGGTGAATTTTCCTTAAAGCTTTAAAGACAGGTCTTAAAAGAGGTGTAGCTTTTGTATTTTGTATATCCTCAGCCTCAGAGCATGAAGAGGAAAATGTTAGAACCTGTTGAAGAGCCACTTAATCTCAATAGACTTTGCAAGAACCACGTGACTCCTGTCACATTGTGCCCCAGAAATTTGTAGCACTTGATATAAAGAGGTTAGTTACTTCAGTCTTTAGGGCTAGTAGCAAAGTCTCCTGGCTTTAGAATAAAGGAGACCTGTCTGATCATTGTGCATGTCATGATCTCAATGTGGAAATGGAGAGAGAGGATGAGTAGCCTTCCACCATGGGAGCTACACTTGGCTGCATTTGGGATGGTAGAGAGATGTGGTGGAGTCTGCAAGATAAAGGCCCGCTCAGCTGGACTTTCCAGCTGGAGAGCCCTTCACAAAGACAAACAAATATTTGCAGCACAAATTCCTACTTGAAAGGTATTTGACTGAGTGGGCAGTTCCCTTCCTCCCATGTTTGGAAGGTGGAGGAGGTGGAGAGCAGAGCTGGAAAGCAGAGCTTTTCCAAGGACAGGCTTCTTGGAGACCCCTCTGAGAACGTGAGTGGCACAGAGGAACTTCTATAGAAGTGAGAAGAGAACTTTTAGGCTCCTAAATCACTTGAGCATTGCAGACCTTAATGATTCAATGGACCTTTTGTGTGTGTCTAAACACTGCAGTTGATAATGTATATTATATATGAGAGAAGAGGAGGAGAAAAAGTCTTCTGTGTATTGATTTAGATGGCTGAGATCTAGCTTGCTGCTGGTTATCTCTCTAGAGGGATAATGCTGCATGGATTCACAGTCTTTGAGTCTAGAATGGGCTTCCATGGGTATGAATTTGGTGTAAACCGGTTAACTGCTTAATTACTAGTCACTAAGGAGTTAAAGGTGTTTTGCCTGTGGTATATATACCTGTTGGTGGGCTTTCCACTACGACCATCTAGATCTGTTCAGTTGACTTTTGCTGGGTTATATGCAGTGTGCCAGCTCCAGTCCTCCTAAAGAACAGTGCTCTGTCACCTTCATGGCTGGAAAATATGACTGCATCCACTAATTGCTCCCTGAAAAACTCTTGAGCATTGTAAACTCTCCCTCAGGAATGTGGTACATCTCTCATGTCTGAGACTTTAGCAAAATTCTTGCAAAAGTACTTTTTATTTTGGTGGAGAGACACTGAGTAACTCTGGTCTGGTAGCCCTGTCAAAGCATAGGACTTTTCTGTCTGTTTCTGTCCTGATATAGGTTAGGTGTTGAAAATTATGTTCAGTATTGCAGAATGTGTAAAGGATACTGGCTGTGTAGGCTTTGGGTAGATGAAATATCAGTTCTTGAAATTCAATATAAAATGCTGTAAAACTGTGCTATACAAAAGGTTTTATCAGTTTAAAAATAAGTATCTTCTTCTCTCACCTCCCAGTCACTAGAGGACAAAAAGTGGGGGAATGGGGAATTGAGTGATGTAGCTGTTGTAAAAACCTTTTTTAAAAAAGGAAAGAAAATATTAGCATCAAACAAAAGGATTTTTAGAAGTAATTTTCTCATCCAGACAATACAGAATTCCCTAAAGTCAAACTTGTTTCTAAAGTTACTTGTACAGGACTTGCTAAACCATTAGCAAATTTGGTGCAAACTGTAACAATAAACGTATGTACATGGTGGTGTATTGAATGGAGGGGGGGACACATGCCCTCTTGTATACATAGCTGCCAAGCTTCATTTTGATCCACTTCTGCTCCCACAACTTCGTTTTGCTGCCAGTGTATTTGTACTGTCACATGTCACAGGGCTTATGCTTGCTTTATGGTTTTATTATTAGCAATGCTGCACAATCTGTGTGCCATAACATCTGGGGCATCATGTAAATCCAGAGCATTTGCCAGAGTGTAGCATTAGAAGACTCCTAGATATTTAAGTAGGATTTGAGCTGGTATTCAACCTTGCCATTGCTGACAATGGCAGAGACGTACATGTTAATGTCTGTAACGAAATTGAGGAGTCAACACTAATGGTCAAAGCCTCTTAATCTGTCAAGAGACAAACCAATTTCTTTATATATTTGAATATCCTCTGCTGCATTCCAGTTGATTATGTCAATGCTTTTATTTTATATATATATATATATAAAAAAATGCTTCCCTCCTTTTCTGAATTAATTTATTCAAAACAGTGTTACACTGGTCTTCACATGTAGTGATATCTTCTCATAACTTGGTTGTATTTTGCTTGAGAAATCTTTTTAAGATGCCTTACAATTAAAATTAGTTATATTTCAACCTTGTTGAATACACTAAATGTATAAATATATAATGATCCTCACTTCAGAGAGTTACACTGAGATTTTGTCCATCCTGTGTCCAGATAGGCAGAGGAGAAAAATAAATAGTCAAAGTATCAAGAAGGGGAGGAAAAGGCACTTTATTGAATCAGAGAATGGGTAAGGTTGGAAGGGATCACAGTGGGTCATGTGATCACAGGACTGTGCCTCAGGAGTTACACCATGTCCCAAGAGCATTGTCCAAACGCTTCTTGAACTTCGTCAGGCTTGGTGCTTTGACCACTTCCCTGCAGAGCCTGTTCCAGTGCACAACCACTCTTTGGGTGAAGAACCTTTTTCTAATATCCAACCTAAACGTCCCCTGACACAACTTCAGGCCATTCCCTCAGGTTCTGTCACTGGTCACTACAGAGAAGAGATCAGTGCCTGCCCCTTCTCTTCCCCTTACGAGAAGTTGTAACTGCAATGAGGTCTCCCCTCAGTCTGCTCTTCTCCAGGCTGAACAGAACAAGTGCCCTCAGCTGCTGCTCACACAGCTTCTCCTTAAGGCCCTTCACCGTCTTTGTTGCCCTCCTTTGGACACTCTCTAATAGCTCAATATCTTTCTTATATTGTGGTGCCCAAAACTGCCACAGTATTCAAGTTGAGGCTGCACCAGTGCAGAGCAAAGCAGGACAATCCCATCCCTCAGCTGGCTGGTGATTGCCCCCCCAGGGAAACTGTTGCACCTTCTGGCTGCCAGGGCACTGGCTGAGTCATATTCAACTCGCCATTGACCTCTNGAAGGGATCACAGTGGGTCATGTGATCACAGGACTGTGCCTCAGGAGTTACACCATGTCCCAAGAGCATTGTCCAAACGCTTCTTGAACTTCGTCAGGCTTGGTGCTTTGACCACTTCCCTGCAGAGCCTGTTCCAGTGCACAACCACTCTTTGGGTGAAGAACCTTTTTCTAATATCCAACCTGAACGTCCCCTGACACAACGTCAGGCCATTCCCTCACGTTCTGTCACTGGTCACTACAGAGAAGAGATCAGTGCCTGCCCCTTCTCTTCCCCTTACGAGAAGTTGTAACTGCAATGAGGTCTCCCCTCAGTCTGCTCTTCTCCAGGCTGAACAGAACAAGGGCCCTCAGCTACTGCTCACACAGCTTCTCCTTAAGGCCCTGATTCACCATCTTTGTTGCCCTCCTTTGGACACTCTCTAATAGCTCAATATCTTTCTTATATTGTGGTGCCCAAAACTGCCACAGTATTCAAGTTGAGGCCGCACCAGTGCAGAGCAAAGCAGGACAATCCCATCCCTCAGCTGGCTGGTGATTGCCCCCCCAGGGAAACTGTTGCACCTTCTGGCTGCCAGGGCACTGGCTGAGTCATATTCAACTCGCCATTGACCTCTAGGTCACTTTCCATGGCACTGCTTAACAATTCCCTAGTCTTTAAGTACCTCCAGGGTTGCCCCATCCCAGGTACAGAATCTGGCACTTCTGCTTGTTGAATTTCGTATGATTGGTGATTGCCCAGACCTCTAATTTGTTGAGGTCTCTCTATAGGGCCTCCCTACCTTTGAGGGAGTCAACAGCTCCTCTCAGTTTTGTGTCTGTGAGATCCTGGATCTGAATCTTACTTCATTAATCATTTGGGTCACAACAAACCAGTCTGTGTGTGTGTGTGGCAGAGCCAGAAGCCTGCAAGCCCCATGGCTCGACTGGGAGTGCATGGCTGGGCCTGCTGCAAAGCACACAGTCCAAGGTGGCTGAACAACATGGCCAAGGACCATATGGCTGCCTGTCAGTCAAGGAAAGCCTGACTGGCAGTCCGCCCACACCACACCCCCTGGAGCTCCTTGTTGGCTGTGACGTCCATCACTCTGGATCGGAGGGCATTGAATGGTCAGAGGATCAGCTGTCCTGCCTGGGGGGAGTAGCCACAGTAGCCAAACCATATAAAAACACACATGCAAAACCTGCATGTTTCAGTCAACTTTTCTGTCCCAGAGAGGAAGTGTGTGTGGGTGCTCAGCTACCCCTCTGTAATAGGTTGACTTTGGCTGGATGCCAAAGTTCCACAGAGTCTCTTGCCCCCTCTCCTTTTTCCAGCCAGGCAGGGGGAAAAGGGGAAAAATTAAGATGAGAATGACTTACAGGTTTTGAGAGAAGGCAGTTTACTGTAAGCAAAAAGAAACTTGTGCACTCAAAATTCAATGCAGAAAAATCTGGTCTCTACTTCCCATTCCCGAGGTCAGCTCGCGTCCTGAGAAGAAGGGCCCCATCACTTTTCTGTTGTCTTCTCAGTGAGCAGCCACTGGAAAACTACCAATGCCTCCCCTCCTCCTTCCCTTAGCTTTATATCTGAGCTGACATTATATGATATGGAATATCCCTTTGATCAGTCTGGGTCAGCTTGCTCTTGTCCCCTCCCAAAATCTTACCCTTGCCTGGCACTGTGCTCACAGCAGTCAAAACAGTGGAGTGTTATCTCATAGCACTGTTAAGGCTGCTGTGGGCTCAGATAGACCTAGTACAATCCCCACCCCCTATTCCATACCGTTTGCATCATACCCAGATCTCAGATAGTATATCCTCTGCTACTGTATACACATACACATCTTTGTGCTTTCACAGATAGATGTTATTTCCTTGTTTTGTGGCCTTTTTCCACCCCTTCAGGTCTTGGGCTTAATTCCATCGAGATGGATACTCAGGACAGAAAATGGTAGCACATTTGATCATTAGGCACCGACACCAACCTGGCTCAGGTCAATGTCACACTCTTCTCCATTCTTGCAAAATTCTTTCCTCCATGTCTTGCTACTGTACTTCCTACAACACATAATACAACATTGATTATTTTATACCATACAGATTATTTTTCCCCCAAGGTTAAATCACCTTGAGGCACACAACGCATCTCCCCATCCTCCCGCATTACCATTCAAGTACACCCTGACCCCTGAGCCTCTAGAGACAATCCCTTGGATGGGTTTGCCTTCCCTAACAACACATGACTCATGATAATTATTTTTCTCTCTTTGCTCTCTTTCTCCTTTTTCTTTCTTCAGTTGTTCTCTTTTCTTCACTGTTTCAATGTCTTTTCTTCCTCTGCGCTTTTCTTTCTCTTGTGGGTAACTTAAAACTGAAGGAACTTGTATTGTACTACGCTGCATTACTGATTGCTTTAGATTGGGTGTTTTTGTGGCACTAAATTGTATGGAGTTGGTGTTTGCTAATGCTTTAGTGTAATGCTTCTCCTTTGTTGTATGTTATCCCTTTTGCCAAAACACCTGTTTTCTCACAAAATTAGAAGAAGTTTTCTTAGAGAAAGAGTAACACTATTTTCTTTGGATGTGTTCATAGATAATAATGAACCTAAAGGCTTTAATATCATTTAAAGCCATAAATAAAAGTAATTTTCCCTGTTAAGCTTATATGGCTTTGAAACTCTGTTTCTGCACTGTCATTTGCAAACTTGCTTAGTATTCCTTCCAGTCCTGTGTCAAAGTCATTTATGAAGATGTTGAAGAGCACAGGGCCTAAGATGAAGCCCACTAGTGACAGGTCACCAGTCTGGTGATGACCAACCAGTCTGATTCACTATTACTTTCTGTGCTCGACCTGTGAGCCATTTGTTCACCCATCACATGATGTGTTTATCCAGCCGCATGCTGGACATTTTGTCCAGAAGGACACTGGGAGAAACAGTATCAGAAGCTTTACTGAAATCCAGAAAGCTTACATCAACTGGCTTCCCTTGATCAACTAGATGGGTTACTTTTTAATAGAATGAAATCAGGTTTAATGTGCAGGATTTTCCTCTTGTGAAGCTGTGCTGCCTCTGACCAATGACTGTGTTGTCCTTCAGGTGTTTTTGAGTACCTCCTAGAGTAATCATTTCCATAACTTTATAAGGCACTGGCAGGCCTGTAAGTTTCATGGTTCTCCTTTTTGCAAATTGGGACAACGTTCTCCAGCTTGCAGTCACCTGGGACCTCTCCGGATTCCTAAGACCACTTAAAAGTCATTGAGAGAGATTTTATGATGACATTGTCCTGCTCTTTGAAGATTCTTGGATGAAAAAGTTGGTAGGTGAGGCAGTGGCAGTGAAAAAGTGCCTTAGCAGAGAATGGGTTTGATCCGTCAAAATGGATGGATGGTTATGGGCCCAGCATGTGCCACTCTGCTCCATCTCAGTCATCTCTCTTGAGACTGAACCTGTCTGCATAAAAGAGATGCTCCAGTCCCTCGATCACCTTCGTTTCGTTCCGCTGGACCTGCTTGAGGAGCTCCATGTCTGTCTCGTACTGGAGAGCCCAGAACTGGACACAGCACTCCAGATGCATCCTCACCAGGATGGGGTAGAGTATATCCAGTTCTTAGCCCACCTCACCTTCTACTCATTCAGTCCACACTTCCTCAGTTTGACAGTAAGGTTTTCATGGAAGACAGTGTCAAAAGCCTTGCAGAAGTCCAAGTAGGCAGTATCCATGGCTCTCTTCCTATCCTCCCCAGTAGCTGTTTCAGTGTAGAAGGCAATCAATTTGTCCAGCATGGTTTACCTTTAGTGAATCAATACTGACTACTCCTGATGACGTTGTCATCATGTGGAGGGATTGAGTTGAGGCTTACTGGCTGACAGTTCCTTGGGTCCTCCTTCTTGCCTTTTTTCAAGACCAGGGTGACATTTGCTTTCTTCCAGTCTTCATGCGCCTTTCCTGATCTCCATGACCTTTCAAAGATGATCATGAGCAGCCTAGCTATGGTTTCCAGCAGCTCTCTGAGCACTCATGGAATCATCCCAACGGGGCCCATGGACTTATGGATGTGAAATCTGCCTAGATGTTCTCTAACCCAGTCCTCCCTGGCCAAGGGAAAGTCTTCCTTCCAACATGCCTTTACTCTGGTCTCCCGGATCAGAGATTAAGTGGAAAAAAACCCCATAAAAATGGAATTTCTCCTCTTTTCCCTGTGTTCATTAACATTTCTTACTGAAGAGTTTTGCTCATGTAGTGACTTCATAGTCCGGGAAAGCACATTTTATTTTCAAAACAGATGTAGTAATTTGCAAATGCATGCAAACTATAAGTAGTGCTTATACTGTCTTATTTCAAGTAGTATCTTATATTGGAGTGATTCTTACTTAGCTCAGATTCGTGTTGGATTTTACAGATAATACCCAAGACTTTTAAACAAAAAAAAAAACTTATCAAAATAGTTGTGCTGAGAAGATGTATTTTCTGGATTTTTGTAGCATGCTATACAGACACAGAAATTATTTGCAGTCTGACAGTGAAACTACACTTTGGTGGAGGGAGTAGCATGATCAGTTTCAGAAACTTTGCCATTGAGGATTATTTATATATTGCATTTTTATGTGTATATATTTTTTCCCTGAGCAAATTAGGATAGTTATTTTTACTTCAGCTTTGCTTTTTGTGGTTGGTTTGTTTCTTTGTTTTTAATCAATGAGAATGATTCACACAGAGAAGTGTGCATTTGCATGTGATAGGGTTTTGTGTGTACATAAATGCATGTTTAAAATTTGTGGACACTGTCTTGATTGCTAAGAAGTAAGTAATTATGAGTCCTCAGAAGCTTTGAGGTAGTGATGTCTCTTTCACGATGTTTCCAGCTAATTCCCAGGGAAGAATGGTAGTGGATGACACATTCTTCTTTTGCTGCTTGTTATCCAAGTTTTTTATCCATGAGTATTTGTTGTTGCTGTAATGCAAGGTAAAAGTTAAAACATCTATTTGAGTCGTTTTAGATTAGATATTAGGAAGAAATTATTCACTGTCAGGACAGTGGCACACTGGAACAGGTTGCCCGGAGAGGTTGTGGATATCACATCCTTGGAATAGTTCAAGGCCAGGTAGGATGGGGCTTTGAGCAACCTGGTCTAGTTACAGGTCCTGGTCCTTGCCCATGGAAGAGGGGTTGGAATAAAATAATCCCTTCCAACCCAAGCCGTTCTTTGATTGTGTTCTGAGCTGGGAATTGTTCAAAATAGATACATTTGCTCAGATTAACTGGCAAGAGATGAACCTGATAAGCAGATACTTTGTTCTCTCCTACACTTCTTTCTCTGTCCCATGTCTTTTGGGGAGAAAACTGAACAAAATACATAGGTAGTCAATTCTGAGTTATTCAGTTAGGAAGAGACCTAATTTCTGAATTTTTTTCAATGTATGTAGATTACATGTGGGTGCTGAGGTCAGTGGTACCACTTGGATGAGGAAAATATATGAAGGCATTTCCCAAACTATCTTTTTTGATGGGAATAGCAAGAAGAGGAGATGGAGTAGACATAATGCTCTGTAGTAAAAATGGAAGTAGCAAAAAACTTGGGAACAGAAGTCTAACTTTTACTTTAAGATTTGCCTCTTTTCTTTTTTGAATTATTTTCAAAACATGCCATAAAGATTCATTTTGAGATTCAAGGAAACCAAAAGTATTTGTTTCAGGTTTGCTAGATCTCAATAACATAAACAAGGACTTAAACAGAAGACCCACAGCTTATTTGTGGAGATATAGTTTGCTGTAAGAGGGACAGAAGACAGTTTTATTTTTAAGACTTACCTGACTTCAGTAGGTAAACCTGTTATGTTGAAGTTACTTGTCAAAAATACCTATTATCATACACAAATCTCTCTGTTTTCTTTCTGGCAGTCTGCAGTAGTGCACTACCATTTATTTGTGCCCTGTCAGTTTGAGAAATCTTTTCAAATTAATTGGCTTTAATGTGAGGAGGCTGGTTCTGCTCCATGAGTGTATGTTGCACGTGGGGAGACTTGCATGTGCTCTTCTTCTTTCCCTTATTTTCCCTCCCCACACACTTTTCTCCACTACAGAATGTGAGTATGTGTTGATCAAATTATAGGATGTTCAGATAATAATTGGTTCTTTAGGACAGTCCTAGCACATAGGTTGCCTGTTTTTTTGATGGACAGAGTCTGATAGAGATCAGTCCAGGGATGGTTGAGTAGTAGGAAGATGACTGTGGAGCAGGAGGGGAAAAGGGGATGTGAAAAAAGCATAAAATAGCACTGCTTTGGTAGTTGTGTGCTTGGACACGAAGCAGTCTTTCATGTTGAAATGTCTTGACAGGTATCAAGATAACTCCTTGCAGTACCAAGTTACTCAATGTAATGAAGCAATAATTTCAGTGTAGATGAAGTACAGTTGCTTACAATTTTTTTCCCTTTTTTTTTCTTCTGCAGATATTCCTGAAATACCAGAAAGCATCTCATTCTGCAGAGCCCTACAGGTAGCAGATTTCAGTGGGAATCCACTGACTAGGTAACTTCCACCTTCTTCTCAGTACTTGACATACCAGAATTGCAATCTTGCTGCAACAATTAAATTTTTAAATAAGCCCTTAAAAATTGTGATCTAGGCTGTCTCTGTAATCTAGCCAACAGTATTTGTCTCTGGCAAGGACTGCAGCAAAAGTTCAGATGTAAAAAGTGATGTGCATCTTTCTTGGGAGGGGATGAAATTTGTTAACCAACCAGGAAAAGTGTAAATTTAAATGTCTATAAAGTAATTTTCATTCCTTTTCTTAAATGCGTAGGAAGGCCATGCTCATACTAGGGAGAGATAAAGCAATGGTTAGCACAAATGCATTGGCACAAACCCAGGTGCCTGATGATTTGGAATAGACTGTACATCAGCTGCTGCAGATAATGGCTTTTACTAATGATTAAAGCTTGGACTAGCATTTCATCACCCTCCCATCAATTGGGACACAGTGACAGGCAGTAACATGAGGCAGAAGTGCAATGTGTATGTCTGTGGCTGCTGTGTCTGCTGCCAGTCTGTGTTCTGATCAGCTGGGGTTTGGAGCTTACGTGCACTTTAGTACAGAAGAGGAGTTTTGTTTTCTCTGTTCAATTTGCTGAAGAATTTGGAATTTATCTAGTGAAGTGAGGGTGGAGATGGCAAGGAAGAGGTGGTCTGCTAGTTAAAGCTTTTGAATGCTATTTGCAGAAATATTTCCTGAACCAACCATTACCACAGAGCTCCTTTGTGATGCCGAGCAAGTCACATAAACCAGAATGAGCCAGGCTCACTGACTTGCTTTGCTTTGCACTGAGGTGGCTAGGAATACTTGCAGAGTTAGCTGGCTGGACTGCCGGAGTGCTAACAAACAGGAGAGTGTCTGTAATAGCTTAACCTGTTCCAGTGTTTTTGCAAGACGGCTTCTCCCATGTGTGCAACTTAGATTCTTCAGAAGTGCACTTTGAATATCACCCATAGTGCCTCCTAAGTTCTCTGGAAAGTCACATCTCTGAGCATTAAAGGAACACTTGTGATTTTAATCCCTGTGGCTCTGTAGCCTATTTATATAGTGAGGATAATAATACCACAAAAATCCAGCAAAGCAAACTGAGGCTGAACTGATGTTCAGATACACAAGTGGTGAGGGTCACTGAACAGCTTTTTTCCAGGCATCAGTGTGCAGTCTATAAGACTGAGAGCTGCACCTCGTGATATTGAAATCAAAATTGTCTGTAGCAGTATTCTAGTTATCCTTCTTCATTTTGTGTGCTCTGTAAGACCTGAGGCCCAAGTAATGTGTTTCCTTAAATAGTACTTGTAATACACAGCTACGGCTTTGTGGAATTCACAAGAGTTTTTCAATGGGGTTGAAATAGATCTCGTAACTCTTCATTGACAATTCAAGGGAATTTTAAAAATTGCTGATAAAGTGGCTCCAGCATGTGTCCTGGAAAACATCACTTTAAGCAGTTACTAAGTTAGCACAGATACCACAAGTTGTTTACTTACGGTTGCCAGGTATTTCTTTTGACGAGATCCAGAATTTCAGTTTTACCTATGTAGGAGCATGTAAGTTTTGGCACTGATTTGGCCAGTCAGAGTTGGAAAGTATAGTAGTTATTTCCTTTTCTGTGTAATATTCTGTAATGTTTTTTAGTCATCGATTCTTGTCCTTATTTCCTCTAAGCATAAAAGCCAGTTGGAGATCTTCCCGATCAATGTCCTACCACTAATACAGTATATGTTGCCTCATTGTCAAACTTAAATCGTTGATGAAAGTGGAGCATTAAAAGTGGCTGGTGAACTATTTTCCCAGCTGTTTTCAGATGGTTTCAGGTTTATATTAATTAAAAGCAGGTGCATTGGAAGTCCAGTGCATGCTACAGATGGAATAGAATAGTTCTAGTTGGAAGGGACCTATAGTGATCATCAGGTCTGAGTACCTATCGACTTCAGGGCTGAGCAAATGATAATCAAACCATTTAACTTCGCTCTTAAACTCGTTACAGTCCAAATGATAGTGAATGGTCCCAGTGAAGCTCACAGTTTGAAGATACTGAGCATGTTCTGTTAATAAGGTCCAGAAAACAACAAGCAGTGCAGTATGGAGTTGAGCACATGAAAAGCCACCCCCCTGCCCCCCATTGCAATTTGCCCTTTCCTGCTCCGCATCCCCATCGTGCACAGCTATATTTGCCTGTAGGTGTGCATCTCCCTTTGGCTAGTTGCCTGCAACTCATATGTGCCTTGAACTGAGTGATGGGGAGAGCAGAACCCAAACCAAATGCTACAGCTTGAGCTTAGCTTGCATGCTCTGGGGGTTGAATAGAAGTTGGGTGTCTGGGCCAGGGGCTTCACTCCTACCTCATTGGCCCTTTTACCCCATCCTGTCTCCTGTGCAACTGCAAACTGAGCTGCTTGGTGCATCTGGGCTGCTAGTGAGTGGTACAGGAATCTGTCATTGTGAAGGGAAGGAGGAGCCAAGCCTTGCGGAAAACTGACCAGGTGATGGACCTGAAGGCCGTGGTAACTTTAGGAATATTTTGCATATGACTGCATTTTATGGTGTGAGAAGGGAGGGATTACATGCCGTTGTGTTGTGAATGAGTAAATGTGAAATGCTGTAACAGCAGAACATTGTCTTCTAGTGAACAGACTGTTTCTTCAAAAAGCAGAAATTGAAGAGCAGCGTCATATCTAATACAAAATGGCCATGCTGTAAGCATGTATATAACTGAAACTTGAGTAAAAAGAAATTTTAATTATTTTACTATTGGTGATACAGGAAAATAATAGTAAAAAAGTTTTGTTTTCTTAATATGTTTGATTTTCTTTCTAAATTTTGTAAAAATGCTTAAAATATTGTTAAGCCCTACAGCTTTTTGAAGTTGCAAATTGGGGACAGGGAAGAGAGGGGCTAGGAGACAGGCATATTACCTGTTCTTTGACACAGAATAAAGTTTAAAGGCACTAAATCATGGGGTTCTTTTCTTACTATGAGTTTTCTGAGAGTTGTGCTGGAGTCTGGGCAATGCCTCCCTCTGTGTGTGTTTGCTAAATAAACTCTTGTTCACAGGGATGAGAATACTTCTGCTGTAAATCCTTGATGTGAATTAATATCTCCATAGGTTGCCTGAAAGCTTTCCTGAATTGCAGAATCTAACGTGTCTATCAGTAAATGACATCTCTCTGCAAGCACTACCTGAAAACATTGGGAAGTAAGTTTTTGACACTTCATTACTCTTAATTTATTTTCTTGTTATTGCTATGCTTATCATATAAAAGGCTGGCATAATATATGTAATACACCTATAAAATTATTTACAGGTCTACTCTTATTTTTTCTATTCTTTCAAGTCTGAGGAATCTGTTTAATGAAACCCCTTGGTATTTTCACTTGACATTAGCGGGCTAATGCAGAATCTACAGCATGTGTGTGGTTCAACTCTTTTGTCTGATTTAGAGTAACTTGGAATTTTAGGTGCAAAATTAATTAGGTGTTTTTTGATCTGACTTTTGCTTTCGTACGTTGTGGTAGACCATTGATCCATTATTGTGAACACGTCAGATGGCTTGCAGCTTAGCGCAAAACTAGGCAGTTGTTGGCACAAGAACAAATGGGTAAAAAGCTGGCTGGGATCAGGATGGGAGTTAGAAGGTTAATAACTAAGGATGGGAGCAGGGAGAAGTCTGGTTTAGAAAAAAACTCCAGTGGGAACTATGGAGATGAAAACTCAGGCAACAGCTCTTAAGATGAAATTGTACATATTTTTAAGATGTGTTTGTTAACTCTGGAAGGTAGAGCAGGGTTGCAAAGACTTCTGAAGGGGAGACACGTGCAAAATGAAGTGAACAGAGTTTATCTGTCTCCTTTTGTCTGAAATGAACACCCACACTTTCAGAAGGGAAATCTCTGCCCCCTTAGTGGAGAGAAGGGTATCTCTTCCAGTTTGAAGCAGAAGGGGTAATTCCATGTCTCCTCACTTGAATATATGAGAATGACTGTGCTGATTCCTCTCAAAGGCTCATTTACCCCAGCTTCTTTTTACAGTTGCAGTAAGTAGATGCCTATTGAGGATTAAGAAGAAAAGCGTGTGTTTGATAATTTCTCTTTCCATCCTTTGACTGTTTCTGGTTCAGAGGATTTCCTGAGCTTTTGATTCTCATTTGTCTAATTGAGAGCTCATAATGAATCTCTCTTCAATGTACTTGTCCAGTTTTGTCTTGAGCATATGCAGACATCTATAGTATTCTCCCCTGGCAAGTAACTGCACAGGTCTATTACTGATTGCATTGATTTGTGTTGGTTTAGTAAAATCCAGCTGTTTCTAAACAGAGCAGTCTTCTTGAAAGGATCATAATAAGATCTCCTGCAGTGTAGTCAAGTTCAGACCAGCATTACTTTAGCCACTTCCCATGGGTCTGAAAGCTGTCAGCTGGCACCACGCCAGCAGCAACAGAAGTGGAAAATGTGTTTTGAAACCTTCTGCAAGCACTAACAGGTACAACTAATGTGTGCCCAGTGACTAGGAGAAAATCTTGCCTAAAAATTGCATGGGCCGGGGCTTTTGTGACATTCTTCCTTTTCTCTAAAAGTTCACAGAACTTCTTATGCAGCATTTTCAGCACTGGCAGCTAGGAACAGCTGTTCAGACCTTGTGGTTACTGAAAACCAAGGCAAAAAATTTGCAATTGTGCCTGATTCTGAAAATAAATACGAGAGACATGACAAGCTGAAATGATCGCCAAAGAATGAGATGGACTGCTGCTTTGCAGACAGTAGCTAGACAAAGATTGCTGGCTTCTTTGGGAGCTCACTGGCTGTGGTGGCTCTGGCTTCTTGCTTGTCCTGCCTGTCATTTGGTAGTGTGGGTAGTGATAGGCTCTACTGGAGCAAATGGTTGGAAACAACTTTGGTTACAATGGGGATACCAGACATTTGTTGAGATGTCAATATGTAGAGCTGTGCAAGAAAAAAAGGTGAAAATTTGCCTGATACGGGTCCTAAGCAGTTCATGGAAATGCTGTGATACTGTTTCAGCCCTATGTGAGCGGTTGCAGAACAGAGCAGTGTAACCCATCCTCTCTCAAGATCTGATTGCCAATACTGTGTGTAAAACCCTGGGGTCCTCACTTCTGTCAGGAAAACCCATATGGTTGTCCCGGTGGTCTTGGTGAGTTCTTCTGGAGAGACAGACTTCTATTCAAGTCTGTCATACCTGCTTTTATCTGGGAAGTGCTCCCATGTTGGCTGTCTAGAATATGAGCATTGTAGTTTTACAAAAGCACTGCAATCTCATTAGTAAAAATTTTTATTATCAGGTTTATGCTTAAAGAGACAGAGACAAATGTGTGGGGCTGTTGTTTTTGTCTCGAGTATTCACAGTAGGTGAGAATCTGGCAGTTGGAAAGTCAACAGTGAGCTCGGACTGAAGATGGATGCTTTTGAACTCAGAAGAATATTAATGTAGCATGAGGGAAGCTCATGGGATGTAACTGTTCCTGAAGTCTGCTAAGGAGTGTCTTGCCAGCAGACAGAAAGAGATCTTGTCTGATTCCAACTGGAAATTACTGGGAGGTTTTATTTGTAGCAAACTAGAACCGCAACCTGAAGTCCTTATGGATTGCTTCCGAGAGGGAATTTTACTGAATTTTTAAGGTTAGATCTATAATTTAGAGACTTTTTTCAGTCTGGCTACCAACAAGTGCAGCTGTCTTTGTTTTAGTTCACAAAATTTTCATCATTTATTGCAACTGAGTTTGATGGTGCAGCCAACCACCTTGTGTTTGGTAAAAGCAGTGAAATGCTCTGTGGCTTCTCCAAAGGTTGTGTGCATGTACTCTTTGTTCCCTCCATTGTTCCTTTCTGTCTGCTGGGCCCTAAAAAATGCTGAGAATTAAAAAGTAATGCTCATTGTATTTTTCTGGCTGAACAGACTAAGCTCTTAAAAGTGTTCGGATATATTTGCAAATGCCTTATTGGAGTTTCAGTGTGCTTTGGATAATAATGCATACTGTTATTTGATGGAATAGGCTGGACCTGTGTGCTCTGTATGAGATCTGTCAAATAGAAAACAAGTATATATGAGTTTTTTATTCTATTGCAGTTAGACTTCTGTGGGGAAAAATTTGAAGTCTGTATGCTTGCTGCAGGTCTTCTGACCACTAGAGTATGTGGAAACTTGGGGAAATGTATCCTGAATTCTTACAGTCTTACAATGCTTTCTAGGAAACTGCCTAATACATAGCCAGTGAAATCTCTAATTCATGTAGTACAGTGATCAGTGTCTCTTTTGGTTTTTTTTTTTGCTACCTACTTAAAATCTTGTTGCAGTGCAAATTTGCCTTACTGTCTTAAATGGGGAAAGCAGCAAAAGCAATGGCAAATATTTTACAAACAGCAGTACTTTAAAAGTTAGCAACTAAGTTCTTCCTAATGGCAGATAATAGACTTGGATTGCCTTGTGGTGAACCGTTAGTGGAAGTGTGTCTTCCTTGTGAATTCAGATATCCAATCTGTTTTTTCCCATGGTCTGATGTATAAGTGTCAATGTTCAGCTTCACTGTCTCAGGGCACTGTCTGAACTTGTTTAAACCATTGATACGTAGGGTTCTGTTAATTTTTTTCTGTGCCATTAAGAATTCTTCTGGGTAGACCTTTTATATTCTTCTTTCCCTTTGCATTGCCAACAGGAGTATTTTTAAGGGTCACAACCGTTAAGGGATGTTTGAAGAACATAGGCAAGGCCTTCCTTGAACATTTTGTCTTTCCTCTTGCTTATGCATAGACATGCTCAGACTACATCAACTTTTCTTAGTCTGTATGACCACTTCAATTTGCTTATCCAGTGCTCGTATATGTGCTGAGAGTTTTTCCTTGCTGGATGAAGCCTTCCTCTTTTAAGCTCGTGTATTGTTTTGGGGCTTGCTAGAAAGATGTGTGAAACACTGCTTTAGGACTGGATAACAGACTAGATGTCTTATATTACCAGTGTTCCTTTTTGTGTTTCTCTGTGATTTGTGTTCTCCTAACTCATGATATTTTTGCTGTCTGGAGTAAAACAGTGAACAGTAATGCACGTGAGATATTGAAGCTAATAATTAGGTGAGTACAGCTTGGAGCAGGACGTGTCCTGTTGGGTAGTTGAACCATTTTGAGAAATAAGTTACGCCATTTAAGCTGTGAGTAGGAGTGTCTTTTATAGTGTTTCTCAGTCAAATGAGAGGGAGTCTAATTTCCTTGCCTGTTCTGCAGGGTGGTGTGTGTCTGTAGAGCTGCCCAACAAGCAGGCATAACCTGTTCCTTCCAGCATGGGTAACATTTAGGAATTTCCACTTGCTTCTAGGATTTTTCTTCCATGCTTCCTTATTCGTGTAGCACCCAAAACACAGGGCATGATTTTTTCTGAAATTCAAAAATCAGAGTATTTGTATGTAAATCAGGATGTTTGTCTGTAAGGCTTCCTAGGGCATGCCTTACAGTAGTAGTATGAATAATCTAATATCTCTCTGTCCCTCGCACTTTCCTTGTCCATATGTGTTCATTCTCTAGTGTTGGCTTCAGCCCACTGTGATGTTGGCTCTTTACCTGCAAAGATTTGTGATTTTAGAGCTCTATATAGTGCATTCATGGCTTAACATTAGAAAGAGAGATTGTGTCAGCTTTCTATGTTTATTTAGGTATTCTTAGGTTTGAACAAAATCCAGGTACCTTCTTTGGAAAGCCTTTTGTGTGTGTCCCTGATGTTTATTGTAGCATTGGACTCTCAGAAGGGGGCTTCACGAGGAATTTGCCTTGGCTGAAAAACCAGTCCTTTCAACATGAAATGCATATTTGAAAAAGACAGTTATCTGAAAGATTCTGTGGGGACAACAAAATCAACAAGTTTCTTAAACGGATGAGGCAAAGGGCAGAGCTTCACTACTGTTCTTTAAATTATGATGTAAGAGGTGCTGCCCATCAACACACCAGACATCTAACTCATAGCCAGTTTTTAGCTTTCACCATTTTTTCAGCAGTCTTGTCTGTGCCTGGAAGGGATAAACATGACCAGATAACTTTTTTTTTGGATGCTAAGCTTTAAAGTATGAGATTATTCATGGCTGGTCAAAGTTCCCTACATGGGAAACAAAAAAAAGCTTTTTTCTGTCATACACAGTCTTTATTTCTCTGCTAAAAACGTAGAGATGGTCTCCTACTTGAACATGATCTTGAAATCCTGAGGATTCAACAAAAGATTGTAGAAATACAACGATTTGTAGTAGCCCCATCATTCACAGCTTCCCCTTCCTCCCTCTTTTTTTTTTTTTTTAAGAGGACTGCACAATCTCTGCAAGAGATGCAAGAAAGTAAGATAGCTTTATTTTAGCTTTAGAAACTTAATATGGGGAGGGGGTGAATTTTCTTTAGATGAGAAGGATATTCTGATGCCTGTGACTGATGAGTCTGGTTTACCCCCAAGCTGCAAACAGGCTGAATGGATCTGTGGACCTTACTACTGAAAGGGAATTAACAGGTAAGCAGAGAAATTTTCCTCTTAACATTTGCAGCTAGCAGGTAGAATGCTGAAATAGGCATTTCATTATGAAAGTGAACATAATGAAAAGAATACAACAAATGTTGCTGCACTTAGGAACATTGTTTTGCGGAAAGATTTGTTATAGGCCTGCTTTTCAACAGTCGTGGAACCACAAATATCCAGAGATTTCATGTTAGTTAGTCACTGAGCATAGTGGTTTTACACATATATGTTTAATTGTAGAGATTTCAAAGTTTTCAGCAGTTTCTGAAGCAGAATCTCTAATGTAGATCAGAATAGGAGTAGCTGGAGAATAAAAGGTCTTCAAAGACAAGGGTGACAAGGGTGACACACTCAATGCAGATGATCCAGAAGCAGATTGGAATGGCATGCTAATCCTGACAGGGGGTTCCTGGACCAGTCCTTGACTGTGTTTTTCTTAGTGTATGCTTGGATGTCTTAAAGTGTAGATTACACATCTGGTAGCATCACACAGAATTGAAAATATTCTTAAAATTGTATGAAACAAGACAACGTAATTCTGTTTTCAAATTTAGCGAAATAATATCTGATTAACATACGGTCTTACATGACATGGCAGAAGTGACAGGGAGGCTTATCTTGCAAATACATAGAAGGAGGACTATGTAGGTGGTCTAGCTAGA
This sequence comes from Calyptomena viridis, assembly GCA_013390005.1. Classification (NCBI taxonomy): domain Eukaryota; kingdom Metazoa; phylum Chordata; class Aves; order Passeriformes; family Eurylaimidae; genus Calyptomena; species Calyptomena viridis. Next base: position 25,651 of record WEIV01016615.1, on the reverse strand, counting down.
CTGATATAAATAGAATGAAATACTCTGGCTTATCTGAATTTAGCATGGCAAGTAATATTTACAGTGTGAGTAGGTAGAGCATTCAGTGTTAATCACAGCTCTTTGATAAATGGCAAAACTGAATGTTAAGGAACTCATAAGTTTATTTCAGGAACACTTTAACAATGTAATAGTAAATGCAGTGCCATCTGGCCTTTAAGTAAGAGCTATTGCATCTTGCATGTTACACAAGAAAAAGTATTTAGCATATATTTAGCAATATTTTTTTTAAATTAAATAATTCCATTTTTATTGAACTCATTGAAGATTGAGTGTGTATGAGTGGAATGGAAGATATTTTAAAAATGAATTCTGGTTGTAAGAGTGAATTGACTTAGCCTCCCCAATCTGTTTCAGTAATCCTGATAAGCAAATTGGAGAATGTTTGGTTAAAGCATTCAAAAGTGAACAGACTCAGCTATAATTACGAATCTCTCTTTTCTTCTTCATGATGCCTTTTGAAGGTCATAGGGAGCTCAGTGTTTCTGTCCATTTTTTTGGTCCGTGCCTATTGCCATGTATGAGGGAGAGAGAGGAAGAGTAGAACTGATTTCAGCAACTTGAAAGCCAAGCTTATGTAGAAAGCTAGTCTTAATTAGTAACTTAGACTACCTCTGTAACAGTTTTAGGGAACTCCTTAGGCATAAACTGTAGAATTTGCTCTGTTTTTAAAATTTCGATGGTATTTGTACTACTGGCCATCTCTTTAGGCTTTCTTCCAGTTAGTAGCTGAAAGATACTAATTTTTTAAATCCTGTTTTTATTTGTGGAAGATCTATAGCTTTTTACAAGCCAATTAATGGTATTGACAATTTAATTCTAGTAATTTACTGTGCAAATGCTCTTTCTCTGGCTTTCAATGCCTTTGCCTGTTTAAGTCTAGGATGACAAAATTATCAACTTAATTTTTTTGGTGCCTATTTAAAATCAGTTTCCCAAGGAAGAGGTATTTCCCCCCCAGATTTTGTGTCCACTTTTCTGAGCTCTGTAGAAAATGTCAAGTGTTAAGAACCTAATCCTTAATTTCAGATTTTGTTAAAAGAATTGTTCTTACTAAAATGCTGTTCTGCTTGTCAGACTCCAGAGGTGATGTGCTAAGGAAAGCCTCATGTGTCTTTCTCCTGAATATTATAGACTTAAACTTGAGAGGGAAGAATAATGTTTAATTTAGATGCGAGTTACATCAAGTCACTTTGCCTCCAAAAAGGATGAGGGAGAAAGCTCTCTCAAAGATGATTTCTGGAAGAATGGTCTTTAACAATACATGTGAAACATAACAGCAGTTTCATCAAAACCAAATCTACTTACCTTGCTTTCAAGTTGTTTTTTCATCTTCCCTTATATTCTGAGGTAGAAACTTGGAACCACAGGACTTCATGTGTGTGAAGATAGTTGATTTTGAAATGAGTAAGTGCCCTTATTTAGGAAATGAATACTTCCTGTCATTTCTGGCTGACAGAAGAATTTCTGAGATTCAGTACCTAAGAATTTGCAAAAATTGCTTTCCTGTACTGCATGATGTGGACAGAAGATCTCTATCTTTAAATTCTATCAGATTAATATTGAAACGATTCCTCAGTGCTCCTCTTTATCATTCACACCATAAAACAAGTTTCTATAACCAAAGGGTAACCAAGGCAGAACTATTGCACTATTTGTAGGTTACCATATAATGGATATGAATTGTGAAGTTCTTTCGAAGTCAGGCTGGGGGGAGAGTGGCTGAACAGCAGGCAGGTGTAAAGGGACCTGGGGGTACTGACAGCAGGATGAACATGAGCCAGAGGTGTGCCTAGGTGACAAAAAAGGACAGTGGCATCCTGGCCTGTATCAGGAGTGGTGTGGCCAGTGGGAACAAGGGAGTGATTCTTCCCCTGTACTTGGCACTGGTTAGACCACACCTTGAGTGCTGTGTCCAGTTCTGTGCCCCTCAATTAGGAAAGATGTTGAGGTTCTGGACTGTGCCCAGAGAAGGGAAGCAAGGCTCATGAAGGGTTTGGAGCACAGGTCCTAGGAGGAGCAGCTGAGGGAGCTGGTGTTGTTTAGCCTGGAGAAGAGAAGGCTCAGGGGAGACCTTATCACTCTCTGTAAGTACCTGAAAGGAGGTTGTAGCCGGGTGGGTATTGGTCTCTTCTCCCAGACAACCAGCAGTAGGACAAGAGAGCACAGTCTTGGGCTGTGCCAGGGGAGGTTTAGGTTAGACATTAGGAGGAAGTTCTTTGCAGAGTGATTGGACATTGGAATGGGCTCCCCAGGGAGGTGAGGGAGTCACAGTCCCTGGAGGTATTTAAGAAAAGAGTGGATGTGGCACTGAGTGCCATGGTCTAGTTGACAAGATGATGTTAGATAAGAGTTGGACTCGATGATCTCAGAGGTCTTTTCCAACCTAGTTGATTCTGTGATTCTTTATCTAATTATATGTCAGCATTATGCGGTAGTTGGAAGCAAATAAGCATGTAGTGTTGAACCTTGTAAAAAAGAAGGGCAAAATGCATACCTGGAACATATAAACCATGAACTACGTGTTTGTGTTGAGACCCTTAGGAAATTCAGGAAGCATTATCCTTCCCTATATGGCTAATATTGCTTTTGTTGTGTTGGAAATGTCATTACACTAAAAATCCACATGAATGTAATTGTTCAGAGAGAACAATTGAGGGAAGATACGTTGCTGGCAGGTATACTAACTGTGGGTGAAATAGGCCAGACTCAGAGAAGAACTGAAGTGGTAGTTAACTCTGGAAAGGGCTGCGAGAGCTGTTGAAACCATCCAAGTTTAAGCATCTAATTTGGTGGAATAGTTTGAGTTGGAAGGGACCTTCACAGATATCCAACCTCATGTTGCGGGCAAAAACATCTCTCATTAGATCTGGTTGCTCAAAGCCCTGTACAGCCTGACCTTTGAATGCTTCTAGGGATGGGGCATCCACAACTTCTCTGGATATCCTGTTAACACCACCCTCATTGTAAAAAATTTCTTCTCCAGACTGAACAGTGCCAAGTCACTGAGCCTGTCTCCATAGAGAGGTGCTCCAGTCCTCTTGCTGTTTCTGTGGCCATCCTCTGGACCCACTCCAGCAGGTGTGTGCCTCTCCTGTGCTGGGGCCTCTGAAGCTGAACAGTGCTCCAGATGGGGTCTCACCAGAGTGGAGTAGAATCACTTCTCTCAACCTACTGACAACACTTTTTTTGATGTAATTCAGGATATGGTTGATGTACTGGTTGGAGTTTCATATTGGTCTTCTCAGGGTTTTTGCGCAGTTGGTGATACCATCAGTGAAGAGAGGGGGGGAGAAAGAGGCTCTTTTTGAGAGTGACTTGGAACAGGAGCCTATCCTGAAGGATATGTTGTACTTTAAAATATGCATGGTCTGAGTAAGTGGTATTTTGAGAGCTGGCTAGTGACTGATTAATCCTGTTGTTTTCTTGGGGGGAAAAAAGCCGCTAAACATCAAGTTCTCAATGGATTGTTGATCTGCAGCTAGAAGCCTTGTGGGACGGGAGCAGCTTAATAGGATTCTGTTAGATGAGTGACTAGTCATCCAGCTGGTGTGTCCTGGGGCAGCGTCATACATGTTACTGGTGGTTTTATTTGGCCAGTGGGGATGGGCTATAATATATTTCAATATGGCTAGTTTCATGCATTTTTTTATGCTGTTGTCAGAATACCTCTGTGACCTTCTCACCTCTTGGAAGACCCTTGGATGGAAAGAATAAACAGCATGTTCTTTTTCTGCACAAAAAATGAGTTGCCTAGTTGAGACTCCCTTCCCAGTTTAGTGTCACGATGAATGTCTTCAAAGCGTGCTGTATAGAGATGCAGGGGCAGGCATTATCTAAGTACCAGTAATCTTCAGATGCTGGTCCAGTGAACTGATGTCCTTCAGTGCATGGGTCAGAACATGGACTTCATCTCTCATTTCTGTGTGCTGCATTCTTGGGCTGTTCTGTAGCCATTGCTGCTGCTGTACAAAAAATGTAATACCAGGCCAAATTCAGAATCTATATTGTATTTCATCTTAGCTGTCCTTATTGGACAAGATCTTCCCTTGTTCTGTGTACATATGGGGAGTATGCCTGTTGTCCTGTCTTTTCTGTCTTTTTGCAGTCTTACAAACATGAGGAAAAATTACATTTGGGATTTTATATTCCCTCTACCAGGCTGCAACTTGCTGGAAAGCGTGCAGGGCCATGGATTTCTGCAGGTGCTTTAGATCTTCATCTTCCCAACTTCTTGTCTTGCAGGCTTAGCTGTGAGCTACTCTTGACATAAGGTGAAAAAGAGTAGCTTTTATTACTCAAATAAGAGAAAGCTGTTATCCAGTTTTTATTGTCTGATCATCTTTAGCTTTTATATTAGTTCGTTTTGTCGTCTGTTTTCTCCTAGCTTTTCCCACATTTCTCTTTCCATCTTTCTAATTTTAACTTCCCCCAACACCCCCCAAGAAAATAGTATATATCTTACTGTGCTTCCCACTGCTTTTCTCAGAAGCCTTTGCTGGCGTATGCCAAGGGCTTGGATGCTCCCAATCTTTTTGCAGGGACTGGGATAGAAATGGGATATATAGTGTCACTTCTTAGGTTGACTTTCTGTCCCCATGAGTAGGGGAATGTTGCAACTTTCCCTCATAAAGTGCTAGGATAAGCTCATCTAAGTTTTGTATTTTATAACTTTACAAGACAAAGCATATTTAACGTATATCATACATTGAAAATGTAATTTCATCCAAAGTAACTAGGGAACATGTCTGTCTGTCTGTTTCTTCTTTTTTTTTTTTTTAGCTTCTGTCATGTTATACCTATTGCAGTAAATTATCGTTTAGAGAGAAGATTGTTTTGTAGGGCATATGGCTGCTGATAATATAATTTTAATTAATCTAAAGAAAAGCTGACTTCCTTTGGAAGAAAAAGAACAACAGGTTTTGTTTCCGATCTTAGATGATTCTAGTCTAACCTTTATTTTGGGGGAGACCACTGCAGACGTGAAGGAGTATTTGTGGTATTCCCTATCTGTAGACCAAGTTTCTCTCTCAAATTGTGACAGGAATGCTCAGGAAAGACAGTGCCAGCATTTATGTCTACATTGTTGCTATTAGTTTTGTTTTCAATTAATTGACTACACATTCTTTTCATTCTTATAGTTCGCGGGATGAATACCAATATCTACAATTGCTGTAGGTACAGCACTGAATAAGTGTATCTGGTTTATACTGAAACTGACATTTTTAGCCATGTTGTACCTTTAAATGCTACTTGGTTCCATCCTTAGACTAGAAATCATCTGGAATGCTTAGCTGAAAAGCTTACAATTATTTCAGTTAACTGCATCCTCTGCCTGGTTTGGCTGTTTCCTTGTGTTCCGTGATTTTGCACACACTCACTCAGTGTTCGAGGTGTATGTGGTAGCTTTTGTAGTGAGAATTATTACAATATTAACACTTTTTACAAGCTTCGATGAAATAATGTCTTATGACAGTGGGTTTTGGTGTTTTTGTTTTTGTTTTTCCTTTCTCCTTTAGAAATTACATTTGCTTATGCATTTTCTGTTGTTTTTTGTTTTGTTTTTTTGAGCAAGACCTGTTTGTTGGAGAGCAGCCTGCAATGGTCTATGGTACATTAGTGTTTGTAAATGCAGTTGGTGAACAGCTGCTGATGGAACTGTCTTTAATGTGGATAGACTAGATTGCTGTTGCTTTTGTGTTTTATGGATCAAAACAGGTAACTTCCCATGACTGATTTTTTTTTGCCAGATGAAGATTAGAATTAGGGAAAGACTCTAAAAATCATTAAGGTATGTTTTGCTTTAGTTCCTTTCAGGGACTCTGAAATACTGGATTGACAGTGTACTTGCAAAATTAAGGACATAGGGAAAAAAGAAATTGCTTCATTAAGTATATTGTGAAAATTCACTATTCGTATTTGAGAAGAGGAAGGATTATACTTTCTGGAGAGACTGTTACTAAATCAGAAAAGATATTTGAAAAATAGCAAGTAGTGTAGGATTTTTCTTGCAAATTACTTAAAATTGTGTTTCTTAATATACCTTAAAACCAGGAAAGTATTAGTGAACATACAATGCGTTAAGAACCTGTTGATAAATTTGGACAAGCTATACCTCTGCTTTTTAATGTATTGGAAATTGGTGCTTCGATACATCAGCATGTCTTTTATCATATAAAATAGTATCATATAACTTTCACATTTTGAGTTGCAGCACATAGGTTTGCTGCAATCTCTTTAACTAGTCAAAATTCAAGAATAATGAGTCACAAATTTCCTTTAATTTTCTTACCTTTCTATCAGATGGATCCACCTTAAACATAGTACTTCAGTCTAATGGTGCAGCTTTGCTGATTTAAACTTAAGACTTGGTTTGTATTTTACATTATTTGGTGGGAAGCTTTATTTTGCTTATTGAGGTCCACTCTCATTGGATTTGGACTTAATACCTTGGAAGAAGTAGATATGATAATGTAAAGGGAGTGTGGAGCAGTCTGTTTCCTTTGTTCCAGGATGGAGTTAGGGTTGTGAACATGGTGTGAAATAAAGCATTTCTCCTTCAGAAAGCTGTGTCATTAGAGCTGAAAACACAATCTGGTAGGTAGCTGACTGCTGTGAGAAGAAAACCTCACCTAGGACTGTGGTGTGCCACTGTCAGTCTCTGGAATGAGGTTGGGTGCAGAGATGGCTGTGAGTATTCACAAGGACACAGCTACCTTGTGCATCCCCGGAGCACTGCAGTACAGCTGCCTTCCTTACACCTTCTTGGCACTTCTGCTGGCCCAGGTATTTAAGGTATTCTGTGTTGGATTAGAGATCTGTGTTACTCTCCTTGCTGGGTTATTTTTACGTAGGATCAATTTCCTCAGCTGATTCACTGGCCTGTCCCAGTTTAATGATACGATGAGACTGGTTAAGATGGTGGTTCCCAAGTTCTTGCTGTTGAACTTGGTTTTGCTGACAAAGATTTCTGTTTAGCCACAGCCAAAGTGGTGTCTGAGATAAGAAAAGAAATTAAGACATTGCACTGTTTTACTTATCAACACTTAAACATTATGGGGAGGGAGTATATGTAGGGTGATGTGAAAACACGAGATTACAAGGTAGCTTGGCAGTGCATGCATCCTTTTTGTACTCTTTTGATGAAAATGACTCATGGGCCTCACCTAATATGAGCTTGAAGAGAAAGTGCAAAATTCAAAGGAAGATTGGAATGGGTTTCTAGAAAACCTGTAAACAAAAATACAATAGCAGTCTGTGGGTGGCACTGTGAGTAAGATAAGGCCCACATTCCTCTTGGAGAGAACCATCACACCTTCTTCCCTCTTTACTTTCACCTGTTTGGTTTCTATGAGGATGTCAAATACCATGTTCCATCTTAGCTGGTGTTTTATAGTGTTGAAATTTTTACGTATGAGTTTTCTCTTGTGTTCTTGGAACAATGGCTTCCTTCTTTCTGTCATTGATTTTGAGTGGCAGTAGCTGAGTTATTCTCACTTATCTTTAATTGAATTTGTAATAGGCTTCCCCTGAACTGTCTTCACCTATTTGGTGTATTTAAACTGTGCTTCTTCTGAAGGAGTACTGAACTCATTGGGTAAAATGTGCTTATTTTAAAAGCTGGAGAGGGCTGCTGAGACCATAATCAAAAATCCTGTGGTATTTCATACACTGTTTTCTGAATGCAGTACAAAATAGGTGCTTGAGATAAGGATCGATTTTTCAGACACCATCCAAAGTCAATCAAGAAAAAAATCTTTGTCCTTTTTATATAAGTCATTACATCAATTCTGTTGCTTTTCTCTGCTTAGATTGCTATATTGGAGTTGCAATATGAAATTTTTAGTTATATTGAGCTGCATTTTTACTGGGGCTAACTAATCATCCTGTAATTCAGTATGTTGATATTGTTTGAGGTGAAAACAAAAATTAAATTTTCTGTGGTCTGAATGCATGGGCTTCTCTCCCCCCTCCAAAGGTGTACACATTTTGTTTCAAATTTAGTGGAATTCTTGTCTTTAATCTAGATTTTATTTAAGGCCTAACACACTGTCTCCCTTCCCTGCACACCAGGATAAACATATTCTGTTGCAGAAACCTCCTTACTTGCAATCACCATATCAGATTTTTATTTTTCCCTGGGACAGTGGAGGATTAGAGCAGATTATAGTGTTTGTATAATGTCTGACTCCTTGTGTTCCATTTAGTCATAAATAAACCCCTGAGAAATCTGAATGTTGCTATGGTGATGTTGGTAAAAGCCTGGGATATGGAGTAAATGAGCCGCTTAGAAACGTAATGACACTTAGAGTAATGAGCACACTGTCATTAGAACAGTGATGGGTTTACCTGGTGCTCTGTAACTTTGGTGCCAGATTCTGAGAGCAAGTAAGTAAATGCAATTCATATGAGTATGCTCTGTTCAATAACTTGCAGCCACAAGCCTTTTAACAAATGGAAATTTGTGTTTTGTCTGTTTAATTTCTAGCTTCAATCTGGTGAAGTATCACAGAGAAACAAGCGAAAATCTAGTCTTTGTATTCTGCCTTTCACATGATGATGATGGACTGGTTGAGTTAAAAAAACAGTTTACAGCAATTTTGCTTTAAACTGTGTAAACATATGCTTTTCTTCTGTAAGTGTGGAATATAAAAAAGAAGATTGTATTAAAGCGTGCTTTTTTTTGGTTTTTTTTAGTCTTTATAACCTGGCTTCACTGGAACTCAGAGAAAATTTGCTGACATATTTACCTGAGTAAGTGACATTTTATGTGTTTGATTGTATTAGCAAAATGCTCTTATTCTTAAAATCTACTAACATATGAAACTAAATAACAGCTAGAAAAAATACTCGGTGCCAATTGACAACATTTATGAGGTAACAGCCTTCTTTTAGCAACACCTAGTTACATCCATTATTCCTAGTTGTACTTGATTAGTAGCAGGTGCCTGCACTCTGCATGAATTGGCTTTGCTCTTTAAAAAATATTCAGGGTAAAATGCATCAGCACCAAACATTTCTTGCACTCACTGAACGTGTGCTTCTGCAGTGGGAGTGGTGGTTTGGGTTGTTCTCATGCTGAAATTTTGTAACTGTCAAAGTAGGGTAACAAGATCTTGGAGATTTCCACTCTGGACCTTCATAGCATTTACATAAGTGTTGGTGTTCAGGGCTGAGTAACCAAAAACTTGTAAAACCTGGGGGCTTCTACCAACGCTTCTGAAGCCTCTGTAGCAAACTAGGCCTATTATTGTCTGAAGTCTGACTCCATCCACTGATTTGTGGGGGAAAAAGTTATCTAGATGTCTTTGTGCTGTCTGTATTGTGGCAGAGGAATTGGTGGTCTCTTGTAAGATGAATTTGGTATCTTATAATTTGAGGATCCTTTTTGTCTGCCTAGGAAGCACTCTCCACTACCTGGTTGCTTCTTGCAGGAGTTTTGGTGACTTCTGTTCTACTTGTTTTAGATAATCTGATAGATACTGTAAAAGATTAAATCTATTTTAATCAGAATCTTTTCCCTAGTCACTTTGGGGTTCTTTTTTCCTGTCAATCTACCCAGTGCCTTGTATGTGGCTGTTTTTAGCTATGAGCCACAAAACACTTTAAATGTCAGTGGTCAGAAGAGAGGAATTGCTAGCTAAGTTTTGCCATGCAGTGTCAGAATGAAACTATCACAAATATTGACAATTTTATTGTTCCTGGTCTGACTGTCAGTAATGTAGTTGACAAGTCTTGCTAGCTTTTGTGCTGCTGTGACTTTGGGGAAGGTATAAGCAAGAGCTCTACAACAGCCTGTTTTTGAAGTAGAAGGATGGCCCTCTGTGTCTGTGCCTTTTGGGCTTCCCTCTGTTTGGAGTCTCAAATCCAACCTGAAGTACTTCAGAAACAGATGGATCATGTTTAGAAGATAAATGGTGGATTTGCATAACTGTAAATTGCCCCTAAAGATAAATCTAACTAACTGTACTAAACTATGTGGCATTTTCCACCCAAAGGGACTTACGGTTAAAAAAAAAAAAGATTTGATTGCCTATACTAGGTTTTAAGTTTCAAAGGAATACAATTAGACTGACAAACTGAATTATTTTTTTATTAAGGTATTACTGCAGATAGTCTGTGTATGGTAAAATAGCTATCTGCCTACAGTACATTGTAATTTGAAATTCAAGTTTCAGTAAAATGAGCTCATTCACATACATGGGGTTTCTGTTGGTTTAGTCTAATGTGGTTTTGCTTTGACTTATCTCACAGATCACTTGCCCAGCTGCAGCGACTAGAAGAACTTGATTTAGGAAACAATGAACTTTATCACTTGGTAAGAGAACATGGCAATGAAAGTGCACATTGGTCTTGTTTTATGCATCATTTAGATTAAATAGGTTATAGGATGTCCAAAATTGCATAAAGAAGAATGTGTGGAAAAAGAGTCTTTTTATGTATACAGATGAATTTTGGCAGCGAGCTGGTGCTTCCTGTATCTGCTTAGTCTTGTTCAGTACAATATCACTTTTACTCAAAAAATTGCAGCTGATCTCTAGAAAATTAGAGCACGGCACAGCTTTTTTATGGAAATAAAAAGGAGTGGAAGGGCACAAACTCCTGTCTGCTCTTGCAGTTACAATGAACATGTGGGTTTATGTGGGTTTATACTCAGGTGAGAGTACAAATCTTTGGAAGAGGGCTGAGGCCAAATGTTGAGAGTTGCAGGGTCCTACATTGCCACAGATCGGTCTACCAAAAAGATATCTCCTGTAAAGGGACTCAGATGTTGGATTTACAATAGATCAGTGTGTGCATGCAATTTGTTAGTTAATGCCAGGTAAAGAATGGTAGCTTGTTAAGCTATAGCAATTAATTTGCATGATGGAGTTCCCAAGTGCTTACAGTCACCCTTACTACATTTAATCGAGGTCCCTCTAAGTAGTGCTTGCAGTAAGAATTGGTTTACTTACCTTGTAATTGCTGAGTGGCTGTTTGTTTTTTACTTGAAGCTCCTATGCTACTTAACATTACTACATTTTATGTTATAGCCAGAAACAATTGGTGCACTTTTCAATCTTAAAGACCTCTGGTTGGATGGAAACCAATTAGCTGAAATACCTCAGGTAATGATGAGCTCTACTGATACTGTTTTGAATATGCTTTTAAAAGAAAACCTTTTCATTCATCCCTAAAGGGAAGTGCTTGAAAATGGAATAGTTTTCTCAGTTCTCTTTGCCTGGGTTTGGTTTTGGGTGTGTATGCATTTTCTCTTAATCAGTTAGTAAGGGATTGACCATGATACTGTATGTTGTCAGAAATTTTATTTTAAGCATTTTGACAAAGGAATTGTTTCCTAATAAGCACATTGTTCAGTTTTTAGGATGACACATCCTCTCTTTACAGTTCTTGCCCAATGATTAGGGAGCCACTAGTTGTCTGAACTAACCTCACCTTGTGTAACTATCTAAATTGCAGTTTTAAGAGCTTTGAGTATGACTCTCTGTTTTTTGCAGTCATCTCCTTCATCCATTCAAGCACAGTGTTTGGGAGAAGTACAACAATAGAGCTATTGTCATAAATAGAAATTTTGATTTATTCAGGCAAATCCCCCATCTGATATCAGTCATAGGATGAGTGCCTTAGCATTTAAGGCTTACAGCACTCTAAATTCCCTTTCTTAAGAACTGTGATTACATTTGGGATGGTTTCTTTTCCCTTTTTTTCCTTAACAGCAAGTGAAAACCTATTTTCTTCTGTTCTCCTGCAGTTTGGTGTTATTTACTGTATCAATCTCGTTGTCAACTATGTACCTTGGAAGTCAATTACAGTGTAGTGGGCTTAATTGACTTTGTTTTTGTTGGCTTGGCCTAATAATTTTTTTAAGTAGAAGTAATCATTATAAAAGGTCAAGTGTGACTTCAGCAGCCATTTTTATTGAAACCGGCCATTATTGTGTATTTTGTCTAATGTGCAGAAGATGAAGTTGTAGGATAAAGGGTATGTGTTTAATGAAAGATCCTCTTGAAAGACGGACATTTTGAAAGTAAAAGAACTGATCTTGTGAATTAGAATCAAGGCTGTATGAAAATTTCACATATGTAAAAATAAAGGCACTTCTGCCCTAGCCATTCTGTTCTCTGAAAGGTGATTTGGATGACTAAAATGAGAACTATTCTCAAGCATGTATAGGGAGTGTCTGCGTGCATGGGAAATGGGAGGATGCTCTGATAGCTAATAGAGGCAAAGGCATTTTTTGGCCTAATTGTTGGATTACCATGGTAAAAAATTTAGGTAGTCATTAAAAATGTAGATGATGGCAGTATAATTTGACAGTTAAAACATGCTTGCTAGAGCAACACTCCCAATTTCTATTTCTACATTTGTTGCAGTTGGGAGATATGAAGATATGAAATCCTTAGATGTCATGGCATGTTGCTGTAGCAGCCAGGAGAGACTAAGCCTAATTTGCCTAGGGTTAATTGGGAGGGGTAGATTTAATTATGTGCAGGTTGATAATCTGCCCTTCTGAAAAAACAATTTTGCAGTCTACTTGAGAAAAACTGCAGATTTGGCTGGTGCTTGCCTGAGTATGCTCAGCATACCTTGTCTGACTATTGAAACCAGTCTTAATAGTTAAAATAAGAAACTGACTGAATCACTTGGTTGATTTATCATATTAAAGTGTAATTATTTACTTTTTTCTGCACTTAGAGGTCATACAAAGAAAGGCAAATTTAGAGGTCATACAGATAATTGTTTTACTTTGTGGAATTTCACTGCAACAGTACATTTTTCAAATTGTTTTCTTACGTGTTTGGGCATGACTATAAATTTTTTGTCTTGTCTCACAGGAAGTAGGAAACCTGAGAAACCTGCTGTGTCTGGATGTTTCTGAAAATAAGTTGGAATGCCTTCCTGAAGAAATTAGTGGTCTGACTTCTTTAACAGACTTACTTGTTTCTCAGAATTTACTTCAGGTCTTACCTGATGGCATTGGTGAGTACAAGATGACTGCTATCACACAGAAGTATTTAATCCACCATAAACTGGAAGTAATTTGTTTTCAAGTCTTTTGAAGTCTTTTTGTGCAAAGATGAGCTTGTCTCAGGTTGGTTATTTTTCCTTTTGCATAGTAGGAAATGTATAGCTCTATTAATCTTGCATTTTAATTGTTTACATAATGACTACCTCATAATCCTCTTTCAGTCTCCATTTGATACCTACCAAACAAAATAAAAGTTATGTCCTTTTGGTTTTTGTTGTGTCCATGTCACCCTCATAACTCTTATGACACTGTGAAATTTTAGCTTGTAACATGCTGTGGGTCACTTGATAAGACTGACTGACAGAATCACTATAATAATACAGAATTTTTAGTTGGCACGTGTATTTATCTTCAGTTGGACAGTATGATCAATCCTATACAGAACCCAGTGGAAGACTGTTGACACTTCAGCCCATTACTCCTTGCCCTGGAGGATTCAAACTGCAACCTTGCTGTGTCTGACCCGTTAGAACAGGTTCAGTAGTTGTAGAATGTTTTGTGAAGCCTTACTGTTGCCTTTTTTAGGGTATGTGTTTTTGCTTATGCAGTAGTTGTGACAAGTAGTCAGTGAAGCATTTTTTCTCTACTGTTCATCAGCTGTTTTTCTGGAAAGTGTCATGTTGCAAGAATGTACCTTCTTGAGAGGAAGTGTTTTTTGTGGTTTTTTTTTTTTTTTTTAAAGAAAGGCATAGGGTAAGGAGGACTTGTGAATGTGGTTTAGCCACATTTAACATTTAGCACATGGAAAAGAATGGAGAGACTTTCCCCTTTCCCACATATGCTATATGAGCCTAAGGAAAGAGAAATGTTTCTCTAGAAGTTAAAGTTGATGGAGTGGAGTGACTGCTGTGGGTCCTATAGCTGGCTGGTGGGTGTTTGATGGAGAGTTGTGGCAGCCCTCTCTGATCACCTGAGCTGGCCAGTACAGTTGTTGTACATCAGAAATGGAGCTGTACGTTCTTAAATGCAGCAGCTCATGGAGCCTGTTAGATGGAGCTTGTTGACAGAAGTGAAACTTACTGGTCTCTGGGAGCTCTTGGGGGTTACTCAGCTGATCACCAAATTGTTGGTTGAATTGGTGGATCTGTAGAGCGCTTGAACCAGGGCTCTTGTCAGCACCAGTGGATCAGGTCAGCTGTGGGTGTGTCTCACCAAGCCTCTAAAGCCCTAATGGAGCTGGCTCCAGCACCCCTGGGCACCACCTCCCAGTGGGGAAGCTGCCTCTGGTGTCCAGCTGGGACCTCACACGCTCCAATTTGCTGTCTCATGTCCCACTGCAGAGAAGAGTTTGCCTCTGTCGTGTCTGTAACTGCCTTTCAAGTAGTTGTGGGCAGTTCCTATATATCTCCTTGCCTGCTTCTTAGTGGGAGTCAACAAAGCCAGCTCCCTCAGCCTCAGCTCACATGTGCCCTGGCCATTCTGATAGCTTTCTACTGGACCCCCGTTATTTGAAAAGGGGGAAGACAGGACATGAAACTGAGAATGATTTTTCAGGTGTGGTTTCACTAGTTGCAAGTAGATGGCATATAGCAACTTCTATTCATCTGCTGCCTGTAATTCTAATGTAGTCCAGCCAGTGTTTATTTCTGGTGAGGCTCACTGCTCGTTAATATTCAGCCTGGTGCCCACCATAGTATCCAGATCCTTTCCAGCAGGACTCTTGTATAGGCATCACTTCCCAGTCTGTACTGGTGCACAGGTTTATTCTGTCGGAGTGCAGAGCTCTGCACTTCTCTGTGCTAGACCTCGGGTGTCTGTTTAGGTTGCTATCTTTGTGTATCAGATGTCTCTTCATGATTTAGCATCATCAGCAAATTTGATTTGCCAACCTATTAGAGCTGTTTTGGGCCATGTAGGTATGGCAGGGAGGTGTCAACAGCTAGTGATGTCTCCTGAGTTCTTTGTCTTGGGCTCTGCCCATGACAGTACAAGCAAAGGGCAAGAACAAGGTGAGCATTCTTTGCTGAAATGGTATTTTGTTCTTTGTGGAAAGACCACCTTCAAAGAAGTTTGATTCCTAGTCCAAAGACTAAACTTGGGGTTTGTGTCTGACTAACTGGATTCTGTATTAGCTCAAAGAGACCTCGATTCTGTTTGGGTTTGGGCTGTCACTTCAGCACAAGTAATTCTCACTGTGGCTGAATAGGTGAAGGTGATCTTCTGAACATGTTTTTATTAATAAACATTGTATAATTGAGGAAAAACCAGATAATTTTCTCCTGTTTATATGTCTTTGGGTAGACATATCTGTGATATTTTTATGGGATATAATTCAGGTTGCAACTTTATTACAATTTCATTACACTTAAATGTTGGAGATGAATCTTGAATATTAATTCAGTGATGTTAAAACTTGCAAAAATAGTGCAAGCGGTTCGAGTGAAGCAGTGCATGAGTTCTTTTTTTTGCCTGAACAAAATACATTGTTTTAGAGGAGTTCTAGAAGTTTTGCAGCAGTAAAATTTTATGTGATTAAGGCAGGTATTGGAGGATGCTAAACTAAAAAGCCACATTTCTCTTTCTGTCCAGGAAAATTGCGGAGGCTCTCCATTTTGAAGGTTGATCAGAACAAACTGATTCAACTAACAGATTCAATTGGAGACTGTGAAAGCCTTACTGAACTAGTTCTCACAGAAAACCAACTGCAGGTAAACACGGGCATGGCTGCTCAAATGGCCAATGGTAATAAGACCTGCTGTTAGGTGCTGCATCACTCAGCTTGTTAGGTTACTCACCCTTGCTACTGCTAAGGAGCAAGTTTTCTTTAAAGGCATCTTATTTCTTACCTTTCAATGAATGCTGGAGATCAAGTTGTGTGTAGTAAAGATCCACCCTTCAAATGCTTAAGCAATTACGTATTCACTCTTTCATCTTTCATGACCAGTAAGGGAATTGGAGCATGTGGAGTGAAGGTATCACTTACTTTGTTGTGTTTTTAATGTGGGGTTTGTGCTGTTTTGCATTATTGCCAATTTTTGCTGTGCATTGTCTGGATCAGACTTGCTGGAACTGAATAGGAGCCCTGAGCACTGCAGAGCTTCTGTTGTATTGGTCCTCTCTCTGCTGGTCTACTCCAGCCAGGTATTAAATATGATATGTGGTCAATTAAAATAAAATCTCAGAATTCCTCCCAGTAGGTGTTTCCTTCCATTATTTTGAAACTGCCTTCACATGGCACTGACATTTGGGGAGTATATGTCTCTATCTAGGTTTGAGCATTTCTTAAGCTCAGTTAGTATGATTGAGTTAGGAACGTAAGTCTGATGAAAAAATGCCTCTGCAAAAGTCAGTTCATAGCACCTGAGTTAGGAGATTGCTTCTCAATTAGCTCTTCGTGAGGTTGGATAATATGGACATTCTGCATACATGTATTCTGTACACAGCTGTTGTGTAACAATTGTCTTAGTGCACAGAGATCTCATGAGTGAAGTTGTATTAGAAACTGACATTCCTAGATATTTGTTCTGCAGTATAAACCTTTGTATCTCCTTTGGGAGGTCTGGCAGTAACAAGGAGTAACTACACTTCAATTTTGAAAGTGAATCAGACTATTAATTATTTTTAAAGTGAGATAAATTTTGCTCTGACTGTGAATTTACGAATTCTGTTTACATATTATTTTGTTTTTGTTGACACAGTCATTGCCAAAGAGTATTGGAAAACTAAAGAAGCTGAACAATTTGAATGCTGATAGAAACAAATTAACATCTTTGCCCAAAGAGGTAAGTTTTGTGTGGGTGTGATTGTACAAACAGAAAACTCTTGATTTCAAATGCCTACAAGAAGTAGCGGGCAGCTTTGGGCATTCTTTCCAAACTGATCACAACCAGAAGCTTGTCCAGATCTGAACCGCAGCTCTGGTGGTTTAGTGGCCTGGAAGTGCAAAACATCTTTGTGATTGAACAAGAAGGCTTGGATCTAATTAGCCTGTTACTGGAAATTCCTTGTGTGGGTGTCAGGTCCAGCACTACGTGACGACTCAGAGTTCTGTTAGGGTGTATGCATTTAAACATCAGTATGCTTCTTCTGCACGTAGTATAAAAGTATTGTTAGCCTCTTCCTCACCTCACTCTCATGAGCAGTATCAAAGAGAAAGTTTTATCTTCTGAAAAGTGTCTCTGAGACTGTCCTGACAATCTTTTTGGTTTTGAAGATCTCTGGGCTACTTTTGTCCTTAAATGTGAATACCTTAAAATGTGACCAAGTTACCTCAAATCTTACAGCTGTGATGACTGGAACTTCCTATCTAACAGTGTGTGGAATGAAATGAGGCTGGAGTTTTTCTGTTGCGAAACTAACTATAACGAAGGCCTTACAAGTTTACTTCAATTACAAATTCCAGAAAGAGGTCAGGGGAGGCAGCATCCTGTGATTTGAGCGTGGGGCTGTGAATTGGTTCTGTTTGCACTACTGTTTCTCTGTAATCTTTGTCCAAGTAACTCCTCGCCTTAATTTTTCTATCTGTCTGAGTTTGTAGCTTTTGTTCACCACTTTCAGTCGCTTCAGGAGAGGAGCAGGAGGGATATATACTCAGATAGCAGCCAATAGATGGAGATTGAGAGGAGTATCAGCTCTTGCTTCCTTACAGAGCTTGGACAGCTCAAAGAAGCAAAGTGGCAGGGAACCAGGAGATGGGGGAGAAGTGATTGTCTGAATAGGAGGGATCAAGCAGGGACAGAGGATGCTGCTGTGGACTGGCAGCAACAATACCAATGTCCTGGGTCTGACTTGCCACAGGCCAGTCACCTGATCAAGGGGATGGAGGGGAAGAGAAGCTGTGAGTACTGCAGCTTCTCTATCAGGACAGTGTTTCCTCTGCAGAGGTGCTGCTGGTTCTGAACAGAAAATTGCAGAGAGATTGCATGAATTCTGGCAAGAGGCAACACCCTGAGAAAACTGTGTTTCTGGGTTGGCATGTGATGGCAATTTTGATCTTGTGCTCATTCAGCAGAAAACTTTCCATGTCTATAGAAAGAACTTTAATACATTACACAGATGTCCTCAAATATCTGAATTTGATACTTGTGCTATTTTATATCTACTTCGCCTTTAAGCAGAATTGCTCTGAGTTTGTAATGGCATGTCAGGTTTTACTGGTACACTTTATTTCCTGATTATATCTTACGTAATGTATAAACACTATTTTTAGTTAACCAAGTACATGGTACTGGAGATGGTGCATGAGAGCAAGCCATGTGGCTTGGAAGAAGCAGGTACAGGAGCAGGTGAGAGAAGGCTTGGCTTCAGAAGCAGGTAAAGCAGGATGAGTTTGGAGCATGTCTTGGGGAATAATGGGGCCAAGAGCTCAGTCCAGAACAATAAAGGATTAGTGCTGAGCAAGGTACTGGAGATGTGGAACTAGCAATGGGTTTCAGAAGTGGAGAGTGTTGCTCAGTCGGTGAAAGAGTTGTGGATATCTAAGGGTGAAGTGAAGAACAAGAATGTGTGAAGAGAATATTAGTGCATGAGAGAGAAGGAGTGAGACAACTGAACAGAAATGGGAAGAAGACACGGATAAGCCTGTGTTTAGAGAAAGCCGATAATGAGGAAGTGGAAGGTAGTATCTGGAATGAGGTAAACTGAGCAGTTGTGGAAGTCCAGGAAATAAAAATGGGAGAGGGTGGTTCCCAGGGCACTTGGCAGAGAAACAGATGACTAGCTATCCACTTCTTTGAAATAGAATTTTTATTTTTTCTTTAAAGCTGCCCACACCAGTGTGTTTCTCATTAGAAGAAATACTTTGAAATTACATTTAATGTAAGATTTTATGTTGCTCTGTGGATTTTTAATTTTTTATTATTTAAAGGAAGTCAGTCCTTCACTAACTGAAGGGTCATATCCACCCTCTAGATCAGTGTATTTCAATTCCAAGCTGATAATGTTACAAATAGAAAACATAACTGATGCTAATGGTTTGTCTCAAAAATACTGTTAATATACATGTTTTGCAGAACCTACCATCTAGCTAACAAGAATTTTCAGTTTCAGTTTTTCAAGTTTCAGTTTGAATTCCTTGGGCTTAGGCTGTGCAGTAAAACACTTTTCCCTTGAAGTCTTTAGTGCTGAAATACTAGTTTCAGAAACAAAGGAGTCTGCTGCTTTCTGCTCATATTTCATCTGTTCCTGGAGCTGCATTTTCTTTGTATGGTATTTTTCTTAACCAGTAGCATTTTGCTTTAAATCAAACATGAACATTTCTGTAATACAAGTTTTCTGGTTAAAATTCAGAGAAATTCAGTGAAGAGTTACATTTCATAGCTCTAAAAGAAAAATGTTCTGTGTGAACTGAGTGCACAGGTATAACACATACTGTTACTGTTTTGATGTTACGCAAAGCATCAACAGGAGCAACTTCAGGGTTGCTGATAGTGGCAAAGATCCCAATTCTGAGTTTCCCTTTGGATGGCAGGGAGGAACGATTTGGTGTCTTGGATGAAATGTTGAATTTCCATTTTCCTTCTCATCATTACTGACTTGGAAAAAAATAATATAAAATGCATTGGTAGAGGACTTACGGAAAACTGGAAAATGTTCCACCCTTTTTCTCTCTGTTGGAAGACTCTGCTTGACAATGAGAAATCATACTATCTTTTTTCATTTTAAACTGATTAATTAATATTTAAAGCTAGGCACAGCCTTGTGATAGCTTCATTTTTCAACACCCCTGCCTGCTGTGTGTTGTTTAGGATGTGTCCTGAGACAGTATGGCAAAGACTGGGGTCTCAGACCTTTGCATGTCAGTCAGTGTTACTAGTTGTATACTGGTTTTCCATTTACAGGGGCAGAGTCAGGTGCAGAAAAATGCACCACCGATATTTTTGGTCGGTTATCTTTCCCTCTTTTCCTTTAGCTGTTTTCCCTACCTCTTTAANCTTTAAATCAAACATGAACATTTCTGTAATACAAGTTTTCTGGTTAAAATTCAGAGAAATTCAGTGAAG
Source organism: Calyptomena viridis (assembly GCA_013390005.1). Taxonomy (NCBI): domain Eukaryota; kingdom Metazoa; phylum Chordata; class Aves; order Passeriformes; family Eurylaimidae; genus Calyptomena; species Calyptomena viridis. The sequence goes on along the minus strand of WEIV01016615.1, from coordinate 5,641 downwards.
AGTTACATTTCATAGCTCTAAAAGAAAAATGTTCTGTGTGAACTGAGTGCACAGGTATAACACATACTGTTACTGTTTTGATGTTATGCAAAGCATCAACAGGAGCAACTTCAGGGTTGCTGATAATGGCAAAGATCCCAATTCTGAGTTTCCCTTTGGATGGCAGGGAGGAACGATTTGGTGTCTTGGATGAAATGTTGAATTTCCATTTTCCTTCTCATCATTACTGACTTGGAAAAAAATAATATAAAATGCATTGGTAGAGGACTTACGGAAAACTGGAAAATGTTCCACCCTTTTTCTCTCTGTTGGAAGACTCTGCTTGACAATGAGAAATCATACTATCTTTTTTCATCTTAAACTGATTAATTAATATTTAAAGCTAGGCACAGCCTTGTGATAGCTTCATTTTTCAACACCTCTGCCTGCTGTGTGTTGTTTAGGATGTGTCCTGAGACAGTATGGCAAAGACTGGGGTCTCAGACCTTTGCATGTCAGTCAGTGTTACTAGTTGTACACTGGTTTTCCATTTACAGGGACAGAGTCAGGTGCAGAAATAGAATATGCACCACCGATATTTTTGGTCAGTTATCTTTCCCTCTTTTCCTTTAGCTGTTTTCCCTACCTCTTTAATTCTTTCTCTGCCTTACAGAGTGCTAGAACAGCTGTGCGTTTGTGATCTTGATCCTTACAAGTAATGGATGTCTGTCAGGCCATTCATTACTGGTTTCTGTTGGAGAGGGACAAAGACGCAGAGTCTGGTAACA
>WEIV01016614.1:466022-507102 GCA_013390005.1 Calyptomena viridis | reverse complement strand
AGTGCTGTCCATTCCCAGTGAATCTGACAAGGACTGTTTCTCCTGCCCCATCCCCGCCTCCCCGACTGTACCTCAGACTATGTGGCCTGAGGGGACACCAGGCACAGGTGCTGTAGTGTGGAGAGACAGACACATGTGGGATGCTGGCTTGCCTACTTCATGTGAGCATGGAGCTCGCTGCTCTGCAAGTGCTCCTTGGAGATGTTGGTGGGGAAACATCTGGGAGCATCTAGAAGCTTTGGTGCCTCGATGCAGTTTCTGTCCCGCATCCCTGAATCCCAGGGCAAGCAAGGAGCCTTGGGATCTCTGCTTCTGGTTTTGTCTTCTCACCTGCTTCTCCGAGGTCAGTCCTGCCACCACCTTCCTGTGTTCTGCACTGCAGCCACACCACAGAGCCAGCCAAGGACTGGGACTTGTCAATGTCCTCTGAATTCAGTGACTGTGAGACCTTCCTCAAGAGGGAGAAGGAGCAAGTATGTGAGCTGGGAGGTATTTTATTTCCAGCTGTTGGAACAGGTCTCTGTGACCCTGGTGGTGTCCATGATTGGACTGCAGGCTAGTGGCTCAATGGCAGCAGTGGGAGCAGCTGGGGACCATCAGGGGTGGTGACCCTGTGACAGCCATGCTCCTCGGCTCTGCTCTGTGATCAGCCAGGCAGTGCAAGCAGGGACAAGGCACATGTCTTGAGTTTGCTTTTAGAAGCCACCCGGATATATATAACTAACACACATATATATATTTGCATGTGTGCATATGTATATATTTACATATAAAAACGCATTTTGATCAGTGGGGGACCAGGGCGAGGGCCGAGCACCATCTAGTGGCTTGTGCCGTGGCTTTGGGGGTTGCCAAGCCAGCAGGAAAGTGGCCAAGGACAGAAAGTCTTGTGTGAATTTTCGCCCCCCTGGCTGCCAGTCACTATCTTTCTTTTTGTTCTTCCTTTTTTTCCTTTTTTTCCCCCCCTTTAATCAGGAGCAGCAAATGGTGGGTCCTGGGAATGCCTGGCTGCCTCCATGCCTGTAGCCCCCTGGCGCACTGAGGATCATTGTGCTTAATTTATTCTATTTTAATTCGGTGGGAGAACAGGGTTCCTTTGCCGTTGGCTGCCCAGGCACTCCAGGTTGGGTGCAGCCTGTACCAGCTCACCCTGAGCCCCCCAGCCAGCAGAACCACATCCCATCACAGGGGGCAGTTTAGAGGGTTGGAGCTGCTGAGGAGCCCAGAACTCCAGGCATCCTGACAGGAGGTGTGTTGGATCCAGGGACAGCGCCGGGAAGATAAAAAAGGAGCTTTTAAATAATCATTTTGTCTTCCCCTCGGCTGAGCACAGCCTTCCAGGGATAAATAGGCAGCATCAGTCCTGCTTAGACACATTGGCCTTTCCATTTATTTACTCCCATGCCTTATTCCAAGCAAACAGCCAAGCCCAGTCTGTCTCCACACAGTCCCTGGCTGGGTTCAGGTCTCTGCTGTGGGAACACATGCCCCTCCATCGGATGCTGGGAATGCACCCACCCAGCAGGTGCTGGTCTGTGCGTGTGGCACGCCAATAAAGCTCATGGGAATATGCAGTGCTTTTCATCAGGAAGCAGCTCTCTAAACATAAACTAATTAATCACTCGTGCCTACCTGTCAGGTCAGTGATTCCTGAGATTTTTAATCTAAAAATATTCCCCGTTTGAAATCCAGATGTGCCTGTTTTGGCAACTCCGCTTTTGATTTGTTTATTTGAAGGTTTTTTAAATATTTTTTTATTTTTAACCTGTGTTGCTTTCCTTTTGTATTTGGGCTTTTGATGTGCTTTAATTTACTGATTTTTTTTGTTGTCCTAGAAGAATAGGGATTTATTCTCTTTTATTTTCATAGCCAGTTTCTCTCGCTTCTGAAGCCTGTCACCTTTCCTCTTCTTTTTTTGAGGAATTTGGCTACTTTTACCTCTTACTTGAGTTTATGGACCACAGACCCCAAACCATTTGCTTGATGAAATCTGTCCTCTCCCCTTGGATTTATTCATCATGGCTGGGTGCTGACGGTGCCGTAGGAAGCCTCCCATAGTGGGGGAAGATGCCAATCCTGTCTCCTCAGGGCTCTGGCAACTGGTACCTGGCTCCAAATTTGGCACTAGGCTCCCATTCCTACATACAGAAACGATCCTCCCTAGCATGGAATTATTATTAGTTTACCTTATTGGGAGTTTTGTTGTTCTTGGGCTTTTTTCTTTCTTTTCTTTCTTTTCCCTGGCCTTCCCACCGTTGTTGACAGTGCATATTTTAATCCCAAAAATGCTGATAAATGCATGAATGAATAAATGAATGAATAAAATGTCCTGAAATTATTAATTTCAGTAGACGTTGAGGCTTTAAAAAAGAGCTCTTTTTAGTCTTAACCCAAACCTCTCAACAAGGTCTTTTGCTTTCATTTTTTACTGATAATAGCTGTATCTTTAACTTATTTCAGAGTGAGGGAGACCATACTCAGTAGCTGTCAGGGGGTTTTTAGCTGCTCTGGTTTTTGTTGGTTTTTTTGGTTTTTTTTTTTAAATAACAGGGAGAATCACTTGCTCTTGTTTGTGCCGTGGATTTGGGAGGGTCAAATTCATGTCAGGTGTAAACAGGCAAAAACAGGCAAAATCCACACAACATTTCCTGGATCTGAATGTGCAATGAATGTGTTCTTGGGGGGTTGTGTGTGTGTTTACAAAGTTCTTGGAGCTCTTGTGCCAGGTGAGGTAGGGAAATGCAATTCGTTTCTCTTAGGAAATGCCTTTTTTGTTTGCTCATCAAGGGTTTATTATATTTATTTCGTTTATTTTGCAACTCTGTGTGTGTGCATGCAGAAATCTCAAGTTATCCTTCTGTTTTCAAGCATAGACCATGGAGAAGGGACGTGGCAGGGGCACGTAGGGCATCTCCATCCTTCAGACCTGGGACATCCCAAGCAGTCAGAATGCTCCCATGTTGTTTTTCCAGGAAAGCCCTGACAGGAGAAGGACTTTTAGTTGGAGCACTGATTGAAGCAGAGAGTACAAAGAGGGGAGGAAAATTTTCTACTTGGAAAGTTGCTCTGGAAGGATTAATTTATTGTTGCTCCTTTTCTCAGCATGGTTTAGACTTCAGTGGTTTCTTAAAAAAAAGGCATTTTCCAAAGAATAAAATTTATTTTTTACAGTTTTTTTGCATGTGTTCCCACTGTGTGGCTAAAAGCGTGGCCTTCCAGCTCTCTCTGTCTGTATTTAACGAGGAGGAAACCGAGGCACCGTCAGCCCTGGGCTCTGTGTGTCTTTCTCTGCCATCTGGGTTTGATGTAAATGACATGTTGGGTGACGTGAGAGGACCCCTGAGCAAGATGAGATCAGAGCTGGAGTCTCCTAACTTCCCATCCCATAGCTGAGTAGGGATATGGTCCCTTCTGGCAGCAAGAACGGGTACATTTATTAGGTTTTTGGTTGGTGTTGCTACTTTTGCTGCCTATTTGAGCAGAAATTGTGGCTTTTTGGGTTAGCTCTGTGGTTCTGCCCTACTGCTTTCCTGCAGGAAGGAGGGGAAGAGGTAAGGAAGGGAGCAGGGAGCTGGAGTGTCCCTGGAGAACCAAGTAGCTCCGCTTGGTGATCAGTACTTGGAGCAGCAGGATGCAGACTGCCTGTTAGGGTACCTTTTGGAAAGGAACAAAAGCCCTGTTGATGGGATCAGTGCGACTCTGGATGAGCATCCCCTTCCCTGAGTTAAGCTCTGGTGCAACTCAGACTTTCCTCTCCCTTTTTTGTCTCCTGCAGTGCTGAGCATCCGGGGAGCACAGGAAGAGGAGCCCACGGACCCCCAGCTGATGAGATTAGACAACATGCTCCTGGCTGAGGGGGTAGCAGGCCCCGAAAAAGGAGGCGGCTCTGCTGCCGCTGCCGCCGCTGCTGCCGCATCGGGAGGAGCCGGCTCTGACAACTCGGTGGAGCACTCTGACTACAGAGCCAAACTCTCCCAGATCCGACAGATCTACCACACGGAGCTGGAGAAGTACGAGCAGGTAACAGGCTCCTTCGTGGCGGAGGGATGGTGGTTATGGGATAGTGGGAGTTGGAGCCACAATGGGGAGAGCTGCCATTCAGTGCCAGCACGGTGGCGTGGATGAGCACAGCCTGGATCGCTACTGACATCTATTGTTAGGAGTGTATGGGCAAATGCATCTGGGTATTGGAGTGAAAACATGCTTTTTTAGGGTTTGGAGAATTGAGGTTTTATGCTGGGATGTGGCATGAGAATATGCTCAGCGTGGCTTGCCCCTCGGATTTTCACTCTTCACTCCTCTTTCAATATCGTGCCCAAAATTGGCCCTGTGAAGGAGGAGCCCTCTTTGGTGAAAACAGTTTTTCAAGCAAGACTTCAACGAAAGTCTTCCTCAAATATATTTTCTGCTTGAAAAGCTCTTTTTCCAGAAAAGAAATATTTTTTTTTCTTGCAGAAAATTATTCTTAAAAAGAAAAACTATTTGGGTCATAAATGCAGCTGTTGGTAACACTGACAATTACATGAAGAGCTTCACAGACCAACGCTCAAAACTAATTCCTTCCGAATATTTCCACATGTTTTGCAAACCTCTCTTTGCTGCTGCTCTTCTGGTTCTACCCAGAGGTTGTGGTTTATGGAGTGTGAGCAAGAAGGCATCCCCCCTTCTTGGGTGCAGATTGGGCTCCACAGCAAGTAGCCAGGCAGGGTTTCAGGTCTCTGGTTTAGAGCCAGTAAAAGCCCCCATTTTCGTGGCTAACTGGGTGTGTGGTGGGGCTGGGGGATGCCTCAGTCGTTGAGGTGCAACATTGGCCAAGCTGAGGTACATTAGATGGGTGCCCCTGGGCTGGAGGTGGAGTCAGGGTGGTCAGGCAGGGCTCTGGTGTTGGAGAAGCCAAGCGCCATCACAGCATGAAAGGCATTTTGGCAGAGCATTAGAGGAGGCAGGGAGCAGGCAGAAGAGTGTTTAAAGGATGACCTTTGGTTGCTCTCCTCAGCCCTTGCTGTCATTCCCTTGAGGCACAGAGACAGGGTTGTGTGTCAAGAGGGAGGCTCAGCCATCTCAAATGGGTGGGAGAGGAAAGCACGTCAGGGCTCATCTTTCATGCCCCAGGCTGAGGAGGGAGAGAGAGACCTCATGTCCTCTGCTACCCAGGTCCAAGGAGAGACCCTTGGCATAGACAGGGACAGGCTTCAGGAATGGACCTTCTGCTCCTTCCTCCCTTTGGGCAGAAGTTTTGTTTGTTTGCTTTTCTGATTCTGGGTTTGCATCATTTTTGCTCCCCAAAGAGCCACCCACGTGAGACAGGCCTTTACCCACCACTGTGGGCTGAGGTGAGCCACATTTTTCCTCCTTACAACCCATTGGCAGGGTTGTTTTTTCCGTCTAGTTGCTTTGCAAATGGTTGTGCTGGTCCACATCTCCGGTATCATCACCTGCAGTGCTGTGAAACTAGGGCTCAGGGTTTCTGAACCTCAATCCCCTTCTCTCCAGTCCCACTGTTGGGAGCTCAGCACCTGATTTCTCAGTGTCTGGCTGCTGCTGGGACAGCACAGCACTCAGTGGTGATATTGCCTTTAATGCTTTTTATTTCACACCAAGAGAAGATGATCTGAAATTGCTTGGATGAGTGGGAGCAAAGAGACACCCAGCTGAGAGTTCTCGTAGTCAGGACTCATCCCAGGAGATAGGAGCCATCGGCTGAAGCTGGGGGTGGGCAGTTGGAGGGGCTCTGCTGGCCTCAGGGGTGTCTCCTTGTTGGATCTGAGCTGTGATGGGGATTCAGCTTGGAAGGCTGGGGTGAGGCATTGTGAGTCAAGCCCATGTCACTCAACTACAAAACCAGTACTTCTTTTCCCTGCTACCCCTTTTTACTTATCATAGAGTGGGAACTGGGAATTCTGTCTCTAGAGAAGCTGCCTGTGTCCCAGGAGCACAAAAGGCTTCTCCAGCCATCAGTGTCCAAGTGCTGCTCTCAACCTGTTTTTTGGAACATGGTTCTGGGAATCATGGTATCCCATCATGCCCATGAGATGCTTGTGGGGATGAAAGATAGGGCAATGAAGTGGCCTTCATCTGGCCTCAAAATCCCTCCCTTTTCCCCTGGCTCCTGTTGCTGCCCTGTCCTCATGGCACAGCATGGGGACAGCAGGAGCAGCCAGACAGTGCTGTGCCAGCAGCAAGCTAATTGGGATTCTTACCTGCTTGCCCTTCCTTGTCAGGGCTCCTGCCTCACTCTGGCTTTAATTATTACCATTATTTACATTCTATCTGATGTGCCGAGAGCGTGGAGCAGGGTCGTGTCTCTCTGGGATCTACTCCTGTTAAGCACAGAGGGCTCTGCAGGACGTGTGGGGGGGCTGTAGAGGAGGGACAGTGGGTCAAAAGGTTCATGGTCTTCCTCACATACATCTTTAACTCCTCCAATCTCAACCGGAAAAACAATGGCTGGGACATCTTCATGCTTTATATGAGTCCTAGGGCTTCACCTGCCCTAGCTCCCTCCATGATCCCCCTGAGAGCAAAGAAGTTGGCTCCTGCCTTTCCCAGCATGTTTGTTGGGAGTCTCATGTTCTCTGCTTGGCAGATGAGAGAAATTTCTCTCTCCCCCAAGTGCCAGCACACTCTTGGTCTGGGTCTGTCCTGATAAGCCCCAGCCATTGAGGCCTCACCTCGAGTCTCCTTCCTTAGCAACACTGTCTCTGTCCTGTCCTCGACACCATCGAATGACCCTCCGATCCTGGGGTTTCTTTTGCTTTTCTTGCCATCCCAGGCATGCAATGAATTCACCACCCACGTGATGAACCTGCTGCGTGAGCAGAGCCGGACCCGACCTATCTCGCCGAAGGAGATCGAGCGGATGGTGAGCATCATCCACCGCAAGTTCAGCTCCATCCAGATGCAGTTGAAGCAAAGCACGTGTGAAGCCGTCATGATCTTGCGCTCCCGATTTCTGGACGCACGGTGAGTTCATCCCACCGAGCCTTTCTCCTCACACCACCATGCAGTGTTGTTCAGGACTGGGAGAGTTATTTTGTTTGGTTCTGGAGTGAATTCTGGTCCATCCGAAGGGCCATTTGTCCTGGTTCTGAGCCACAGAGGCTATTTACCTTCCTTATCCCTTAGCTGTCTGTGCTTCAGCAGGGGAGGAGACAGCAATTCCAGACATGCAGCCTCTGTCTCAGCGAGGCTTCCAGCTCTGCCATAAGAATTGCACATCTTGGTTTTGCTGTGGCAGAAGGAAATTCTGTGCCATATTGCTACAAAGCTCTGTGGTGAAAACATGCACTTCAGTTAGGGATAAAAGCTCATCCTCCAGGCCATCCTGTCCCCTCTAGATTCCTACTCTTTTTCTACTGTTTCCATTGTCACAGATTTTCAATTTGCTGCAAAATTATTTCATTTCCCAAGATGGTTACGTGCAGACTGTGGCTTGGGCTTCAGCTTGCAACAGGGAGGAGAGGCAGCTACACTGGGGGTACAAGGAAAGAGATGGCAGACAGGTGATGCCTATGTGTAGATGGAACAGACCTCCCCAAGGATATATCCAGCACTGCTTCCTCAGCACAGAGCTTTGCAGAGTTGCACTGATGTTTTTGGCTACGACAGCCAGGTGTCAGGAGTCACCTTCCCAGGTGGAGGAGCTGGATGACAGTTTTCAGACTCTTCTGTGAGTTGGAGGATACAGTGATGATTTGAGATGGAGAATTACTTGCTTTGGAAGGTGCTAAGAGAGGAGTCACCAGCAAGGTGCAGATAAGAAGCTTCCTGACCAGGAGTCTATTGCACCCCATGTTCTCAAGAGCAGGAAGGAGGGAGGGAAGAGGGAAAGTCAGAATATCTAAAATTGCATCCCGATTTCTGGATCCCTGGCACTGATTCTCTTTCCTTTTCCTTCTATTTCCCCCTCTTCACGTGAAGGCGGAAGAGACGAAACTTCAACAAACAGGCTACGGAAATCCTGAATGAGTATTTCTATTCCCATCTCAGCAACCCTTACCCCAGTGAGGAAGCCAAAGAAGAGCTAGCCAAGAAATGCGGCATCACAGTCTCACAGGTGAGAGAGATCAAAAACTGTACTAATGGGAAACCAGAAAGGTGAAGGGCATTCAGGACCTCAGATGAGTCAGTCATGTCCAGTGTTGAGCATTTAATTACTAAATAAGTTTAGTGCAAGTTAGTGAGAGTGGATGGGAGTGCAGATGGCACTTGTAGTTTGAAGCCATGCATGGAAAATGGACTTTGGGAGACGATTTAGAAGGAATGATATCTTCATGGAGAGATGGCTCTGTGTGCAGCCAAGGTGTTAACAGCACAGAAACTCTCTGTGGTTCCACCCAGAGAGGCAAAGTCCTCTCAAGGAATTAGTGCTTGGCTGGTTTGCAGAAAGACCTTGTTTGAGCTGAAAGTCCATTCTTGAAGCCAAAGGATTAAAAACAATAGGAAGAGTTGTGCAGATTTTGCTCAATAAAGTAGAATGGACAAGTCCTAGTGGGAAGAATCTGAGTCAGACAGGCTGAGGGTTAGTGTTTGTGCTCAAGGAGGGTGGGCTTTCTCAAAGTTGTCTCTCTGGCAATACCTTTGTGCTGCAGAACATGATGTCTCCCTGACTTGCTAATCCTTCAAAAAAAGGGTGGTCAATAAAGACAAACTGAATTACTTCCATATGTTCAAGGCAGCCACATAGTTCCTGGAGTCTCTAGCTGGGAGCTGGTGAGATTTGTGAAGAGCACAGTCAGTCTTTGAAATGTTCAGCTCAGGCCTGCCCTTCTTTATTTCCTCTCTCTTTGGAGCAAGCTGTGTGATTGAGAGCCAATCTATGTGGCCTCTGGTAGTCTTTTCCTCGTATGAGTTTAGCAGTCCCTCTAGGCTCCCATTGCATTCCCTGTCTTGGGCTGCTTCCCAGCCCCAGGCATGTGGCTGCTCATTGCTTGAGTAAACTGAAGACAGCAGTAGCATCTGGTGTCCTTGTGAGAGCATGTCTGCCTTCAGCAGGAGCAACAGGATCCAAGGGTAGGTGTCATCACCATGTGGAATGCCTGCTGAGTGACTCCAGTTGCCTCCCCTGGGTCAAAAGACCCAAAGGTTGGATCTTCCCAGTGTTACCTACAAGAGATAGCACATATTGGCTTAAGTAAAGCTCCAGCTGTCCTGATGCTTCCCCTCTCACTTCTAATTCATCTGTTCACACTTACAACTTCTCCTTCACAAAGACAAAATGCCCAGGAGAAATGCTGCACTTTGGACACTTCTTGACTGTGCTGTATCAAGGCTGCTTTGTGCCTCTCTTCAGGATCTCCCTCCCTTTTTTTGTCTGGACAAAGTAGAAACAAACACACATCCAGGTTTGGTTTGTTGAGACTAAGTGGGAACATGGGTCCCATGAATCTGTGTGAGTCACAAGCAGAGTTTGTCTGAACTCAAAGGCCGACCAGACTAGACAAGTTCTTTGCTTCACAAGTTTTAAGATGAAGATTGATTGTGGTGGCCATTTATCCCATCTTCCTGCCCTGTGACACTCAGAGTTCACCCACTGGCTCCAGCATTTGAAGCTAGAAGAGCTCTGTTCTAGGGAGATGGCCAAGTGGGAAGACCATGAAGGAGCACGTTATCATTAGTGAGAAAGTTGGACCAAGAGGTGGAATGGAGCTCCTTGCAAACAGCACCTGCTCCTGGTGCTATCCAAATGTTCACTCCCAGATCTGGATTGGCTGCTGATCTGTGTCTCTGGGCACCTGCAGCTCAGTAGCAGGTAAATTCGTGGATGAAGCCATTTCTGCGTACAAGCTGCTGAAAGCTCTTGGGGCAGTGCAGAGAGAAATCATCACAGGAATAAAAGCGTATGGATTTCAGTTATCAACACCCAAGCCCAAACAATTTCCCTAAGATAAGGAAAAAGTCATGGGCTTCCAAGGATGAACATCCATTGTTGTCTTCTTTGTCTTGGTGCTTGTTTAGTCCATTTGAAAGGGGGCACAATGATGTGCTTGCTCACCCACAAGCAAAGGGAGAATGTCCTTGAGTCCAACCAAAGGGTTGATCTGCTAGCTCAAGATTGCAACTCCAAGCAATTCTAGGAGTGTCGGAGCTCTTCTGAGAGTGTTGCAGCATCCTCAGGCATTTGTTGATTCTCTTCATTCTGATGAGCTTTCTCAAAGAAGGTCAGTAGTGGCTGGAAGTTGTTTCCTGCTTAGAGACCTGCACGTAGGAATTTCCCTGATTCTCTGTGTTTGGTGTTGTCAAAGAAGAGCTGAGAGCTGCTTCCCAGACTGTAGGATGAATATTTCCCATGTCTTCCCTGAAATAGTTCAGTGTCACATAGTGCCCACAAGTGAACAGGATTATCATTATCAGCAGACCTGTGGGCAAACACAGTGGAAACATCTCCCAACCCTTTCCAAGGGACACACTTGTTTCTTGGATCTAGTGGTTCCTGTGGAGTATCACATGCCTTTACTGGACATCCCATCTATAGAGGAACCAGATACATCCACACAAATCCAGTGCTCCCGAGGGGGTTCCATCACCTTTCCTGGGCTTGGTGTGACACACATGGGTTGAAGGTGCTGCTTTCCATGGCTAGGAAATCTGGGAATGTGGGGAAAGAATATGCACTGCTTCACATGAACTAATCTAATCTACCTTCCTCACCCAGGTTATCTTGCCAGAACCAAAATGCTAACATCTTTGTCTTCTCTTAAACTCACTGTAGGTATCAAACTGGTTTGGAAATAAGAGAATCCGGTACAAGAAGAACATAGGTAAATTCCAAGAGGAAGCCAATATTTATGCTGCCAAAACGGCTGTCACGGCTACCAATGTGTCAGCCCATGGAAGCCAGGCTAACTCACCCTCAACTCCCAATTCAGCTGGTTAGTTTTTATTTTTCTTTTATTTTGTGTCATTAGTGTTTGGGTTTTTGTTTGTTCTTCCCCCTGCCTCTGGTCTCTCTCTTGTTTTCTCCTTTTTGTTATTTCAATATTTATTTTCTGGGTCTGGTTTGCACACTTTTGTGGTCTTTAAAAAAATAAAGAGAAATGGGTTTTGTGGGGTTGTGTTGTGGGGAGTACTTTCTTTTCTTCCCACCTCCCCCTTTTCTCTTTTTTTCCTCTTTCCCTTCCCTTTTCTGTTTTTCGTTGATAAAAGGATGTGATCAAACCTTGTGACTGGTGGTGCTATGTTGGGGGTTATATGCATGGATGGTAAACACAAAACCAGAAAAGTGATCCAAAAAACGTTGCTGGGATTGCTTGTACTTTGGGGGGAGAGAAAAAGTAATGGAAAAGTTGTTGCATAATGTTTGTATGCCACTGGGGCTGAAAGCATGAGTGACCCTAATGGATAAAACCCAGCATTTCCGAGATGCCCTTACTTTTGGGTGTTCTTTGGGGTAAATTTTTATCCTTTGATTTTCTTTCTGTTGTGGCTATCTTTGATTGCTTACATGACAGTGTCTGGATCACTTGCAAGAGTGTGCTCTGTGTGAATTTTATTTTTGCTTTGTGTCAGTGCAATCCAGAGAAATCTGTGGGGGTTGTTCCCTTCCCATTTGCTGTGGTTTCCATTTGTTTGTTTTGAGGGTCAAAGGCACAGAGCACTTTGCCCAGATTTCAACTCCTCTGCTAGAGAACGATGCTTAGTTCATGTGTGGTGCCTGCTGCAAGGACAGCCAACCCAGAAGTGATCCAGGCTGCAGGTGGCTGGTTCTGCTCCCAAGAGCAATGGAAAATTGTGATTTGTTTAAAACGGGGGGAAAAGTGAACTTCGTGAATGTCTGATACTTCATTATCCGTGCAAATACCTGTGTGCCTATTTTCTTCTTAGAGGTAGGAGGGAGAGTGGGAATGTGCCACTCTTGTGCCTTTGAGCTCCGTGTCTGCTCACAGTGCCCTTTCCCAGGGGTGTGATGCCTCCTGTTACCAGGTGGGATACTAAGAGGAAGGAAGGGAGCAAAGAGCATGGTGGGCAGCAGGATGTTAAGCAGACTGTGCAAATGCTTGTTGCTGCCAGGACATCCTTCTGTAGTGAATACAACCCTGCCTGTGCAGATATCAGAGGAATCACACCCCAGAATCCCCAGATCTGGAGGATTTGATTGGAAAGTGAAGAGCCAGGGGTCAAACAAAGGAAGGAACCAGTGGCATGATGGTCTCTGGCTGATGACCCAAACCAGTTCCCCAGCAGGAAGGCAAAGGCAGTCCATTACCCATGAACTGGTGTATAAGTGGGGGTTGATCACTCTGTCCTGGGGAGCTTCTCCACACCTTGGAGGGACTCATGTGGCTTGAACAGAGCAAGTGGTAGAAGGCTTATTCTTTCAGGCAGTGGAGAGAAATCCTTACACACAACTACTTAATTTTCAGGGGATGTGTTACTTGCTAAGGGTCTGCCCCACAGAGTCACTGAGAGCAGAGATGTTGCAGGTCAGAAATGCTGCTGGGACACATCTCTCCCACCTCCTCCTTGCCCAGGGCTGCCTGCTCTGGCTCAGGTGAGATGCTCTGAGGGCTTAGGTGGATATTGCAGAACTCTGCAGGGACAGATTACAGGAATTTTGTTTGATTCTTTTTCATTTGGGGATTCTTGTTCCCCTTCCATTGTGTGAACTGTTGAAGATTTAGATGCAGTTTAAAAAACGTCATTCTTTCCAAAGAGCTCACTCAAAATACCTGGTCAGGTGGGGTCTCTTGATGTTAACAACCCCCTGTAGAAAAGGCTGGAGGGAATTCTGCTGAAGAGGGCAGAATTGTGTGTGATGAGGGAGATGCCTTGCTGCCTGTGATCTCTCCTGCAGCCCACATCAATGTGGAGCAAGGAGACACAGCTTTCCTTCTTTTCCTCTTTCTTCAACTGGAGTCAGATCCAAAGGTCTGGAATAGCAAGAGAAGAGCTTCAAATTACTCCAGTGGGTTTGGATCTGGCCTGCATGTAGGAGAATAAGCATTTCCCCAGTGCCTGCCCAGTTAAACAGCACTCCAGTGTGAGGCTGTTTCTTCGCCTTCCCCACAGGCGGTAACATGGTTGTTTCAGAGATAAATTGGCCAGTACCCTGCAGTAAACAGCTGAGATAATCCCTGGATAACACTGCACTTTCAAGGAAGGACAAACAGTCCTGTTATTAACAGGTAAAACTTGAGCTCCTGGGTCCTCTTTCTGGCTGACTTGTCTGCTCTCCAGGATCATTGACCTCTTTTCACATGCCTGATGTGTCAGCAGTGCTAAAGCATTGCAAGAGGAGCTCACAGACCATGGAGATCTTCTGCTAGAAATAAAGTGTTTCTAACCTGGCCCAGATCCCACCACCCTGCCTGTAGACTGCAACAGTGGCAGGGCAGCAAGGAGGCCCTGCTGTCAGCACTGCAGTGGTGTCTGGGTCAGCTGGCAGAGATAATGGGTGTCCTTCTAAGTCCTCTCCTGAGAAAACAGCTGGAATTGCCTGAGATTTTTGTCTCTCAACAGTGGCATCCCAGGTTGAGATCTACCAAGATGAACCATAAGGATGTAACAGCTTAGTCAAGCATTCCTGCATTGTCACATTTTGGGACAAAGAGATACCCTGAGGGCATCTGGAGTCATGTGATCTGTTTCAGGTTGTCCTGCAGGTGCTACCAGCAAGAAGCATACCTGTACACATCGAGTCTGAGAAAGGTTTCGAGGATGGTGTCCAGGACCATGAGCCATCCAAATATGTTGAATTCCTCAGAGAGGAGCATGGAATTGGATGAAGAGGTGAAGGACTAAGACGGATGATGCCTCTCCTTTTACACCATGGACTTCTATCTGTTCCCAGGTCATTGGATGAGACTTTGGGTGAGGAAGGAGCCTGAGCAAAGATAGGATTTGATGAGAATTTGTCAGTTTAAATACATTTTAGGGCATGTGGAAAGAAGGAAGGCAGAGGACAGGTCATGAGAAAGAAATGACCAGCAATGTAGTCCCTGGAGGGCCATGATGTTGGAAGAGGAGGTGGAACTGGATGCAATGGGACCTGGGACAGGAGCTAAATTCATTTCTGCTGTGGCTATGAAGGCCCATCTGTTCTCTGCATTGATGCCCATGTTACTGGAGATGAGTGAATGGCTACAGTCAGTCAAAGAGATTGGCCACACATTGACAAGGGCAAGGATTGCATCTGTCTGGCCATCTGGCATGTTCAAAGCAGGGTCCCCCATCCTCAGTCACCCAGGCCTGAATGTCAAACACCTTTTCATCCTGAATACACGCAGTTGGGCTTTATCAGCCAGATGTTCAAATAAGCTGAGATGTCTGGCTCATTTGGGCTAACAACTCCCCATCCTCACTTTGATTGCCTGGACAATCTCAGCACAAAAACCACATGGCAAATGAAAGCTATTTTATATGGGCAGACCCTTTTGCCAACCAGAGTCCTCAAGGGCCACACACAGGTGATGACATCCAGTGAAATTCTCCATGCAGAGCAGCCAAAATTGTCCTGAGCTGTTTTTTTTCCTGCTCACCCTTTTGTTTTGTAAAAAGCTGCTGATGGGAAATGTACTTCATCAGGCAGAGGTCTTGCTGTATCTTCTCTGCCTTCCTCCATTTGTGGCAATCACTTGTGTAGAGCAGAGCACTGGGGAGGACACTGCTCCGTCAGAGACTGTTTTGGTCATGGCCTCACTGTTTTGAGAGTTGGCAAGTGAAAAAGAACAAATGTACTGCTGGATCATCCCTGGCATTTGTTTCTGCTTTCAAACTCAGTGGCTTTGTCCAACTGAGGAGCTACATGGTCCATCATGTTCTTCCCTCATCTTTGGCCATGGCAGAAGCACAAGTGAAAGTTACAAGAGGGGTAAATCTTGTGCTCTCAGTGTGTGTATGTCCTTGCTCTTGACTTCAACTCAGGAGTCCTGTAGACATGACCAAAGGCAGCCTCAACAGTTCAGTGTGCTGGGTCTCTCTCATTGGTGATAGATGGTATGAGGCAGCAAGTGAGGTTGGCTTGATTTCAGCACCAATGGACACCATTACCCCATTTGTTTATTCTTGATACAATTTGAATTATCAGATACTTAAGAGAAAAGTACTTATTAAAAGGTCATGGAAAATTGGAGGTGGAAGTCAAGACTGTCAGAACTAGAAAGATATCAGAGAAGCTGGAGAAGAAGCCCTCTGAAGAGCTGGAGAAGTGGTGCAAGAAATACCAGCAGTTAAGCTTGTGAAGATTTTTGAATTGGAGACAAAATTGAAATTGATTTTGCTCATCAGCGTTAGGCGTGGAGGGAATCTGTTCACAGGCATTGTTTTGATATAAGCTTTTACCCAGCAGTAAGATCTGTCTGCCATAGCTTGCTTAAACATTTCCAGCACTTCTTCTGAAGCTGATGCTGACCGGATAGAAACTCAAGAATAGTGGTGATAGGTCGTAGGTTTGAAAAATGTACAGATGATGAAGATGAGCCACTCTTCCACGTTGCTACAGGTCAAGAAAAATGTTGGGTTTTCTGGCAGATTTTTGTCTACACACAATGGTATCAGGGGACTTCCGTGCCAAGATCAGAGCCCTTCCCACCTGGGCTCAGAAGCTCAAAGATGAGCTTCCCTTATTTGTTACCTCTCAGTTCCTGAGGATTCCCAGACCAATCTATGACCGCTAAATACCTGTGGTGTGTTCAGGATGGAGTCTTTCAGCAGGACAGGTTAGATTTACAATGGACCTCCTCTAGTAGAAAGATTTGACTTGTCTCCATGGAGGATACCTGAGTCTTAATTTTCAGGGCTCTTCATGTTCCTGCCTCCTCTCCCACCCGAGTGCATCAGCCCCCTCTTAGCTGTGTCTCTGAGACTTTGGGCCATCGTAATTTTCAGATGTGGCAAGTACACAGGCACAAGCTTTGGCTGGGAGTGGAGTGCTGAAGCAGCAGCGCGGCGGCGCAAAGGGCTCTGCAATTACAGCTCTGATACAAATGCATCCATACATGCGGGGCCATTGGTATGCGCATATTTATCTTTGCATCCACATCGGCAGCAAGACATATTTACCGTTTAGATATGCACATATATTGTAAAAATACCCCTTGCCAATAGCAGTGTATATCTTGTAAGTGACATTTCCAGCACTCCTCATGATTTCCAAGACACCGTCGCTCTTCAGAACTAGAGTTTGTGGCTGTTTGTTTATTTTTATTTCCTCCCTCCCAGTCTCAATTTTATGGCCAGGTTTGTTAAGTTTCAATAAAATATCAGTTAAGTTTATGGCATTTTTATTTGTTATTGTTGTTATAATTTTCTTTTGATAGGGGAAGGTGAGATGAAATGTTGCTCTGCTAGGGGCAGAGTGATAGCAGTGCCATGGCAGGTGCTTAGGGATTCCAGAGTCCTTTTTGCAGCTCTGCCACTGATTATTTGTGTGATCTCAAAGGTTTCTACTCACCTCAAAATAATATGAAAATATTCTCTTCTTCTTGTGAGCAGTAGCTGCAGAGTCTTTTGGTTCTCAGCCACTGCAGAAGTGTAAAGTTGTGTTACTGCCCTGTGCTTTTATTTAGGTGGTCAAAGCAATCACTCAGAAAATGGGGTCGAAGCACCTTTGTATGTGTGAAACGTGCCTGTCTTCATGCTTAAAACTGAGCATTGTCAGGGTGGGCTGTTCTCAGTCTGCCAGCTTGTTTCCCTAGGTTTTTTGCCTTTAAAATAGCAAGTAATCTGAGAGGTTGGGAAGTGACAGGAGCCCTTTGCCAGCTGAGCAAAGGAGGAGATGGTTACAGCTGCCTTCTGACTAGTCCCAGTTATTTTATGCAGCGCTGTGAGATTGCTCTCTGGAACAGGTTGGGCAGGGTTGACAGTGAGCACAGACAATGAGCTATTCCTGGCTTTGCTCTATTCAGGCACCAGTGGGAGGGTTCTGATCCAAGACTCACTGTGCTCAAGATGAGTCTTTCTTTTGATTATTATGGGCATTGTATCTAGTTGTATCTAGTGGCGATGTTTCTGCTTTCCTTCAATTCTGAGAATTGCCAGCACCTGACAAAAGAGCCAGTCACCAAGAGAGCAGCAGAGAATTTAGTGAACATGAAGACTCCAGCATAGACCTCCCACCTGCTCCCTGACCTTTCTCAGAGGTGGCTTCCTTTAGAAGAGCCTTCCTGGTCCACCTCCAGGGCAGAGCTGGGGTCTGTCCAGTGTGTTTCTTCCCTCTCCAGGAAGGGGAGAGGGATTGCCAGACATTTCTCAGAGCATACGCATGAGCCATAGTTGGGCAAATCCACCAGGACTGTGGTTGCCAGTATTCCAACCTGGAAGTGGCAGTGTAGATGGTGAAAGTATATTTGGGACTGGAGCTGAAAGCATAGCTGACCTGGGCCCCTGAAGTCTCTCCTTTCCAAGGCTAACGTCATGTATATAACCAAACCTTGCACGTTGAGCTGTCTCACACTTAACGCGCTGATCTGCACGATGAGTTCTGAAATAATCCCATAAAACCTTTTTATTTATTTTTAACCCCCTTGACTCCTTCCCTGCCTTCCAGTTACATGATGGTTTTTCTCCCATTCATTGGTTGAGTAGGTGCTCAGGTATCTTAAAGCTGGAAGCAGAAAATCTTGTTTCTGCAAAGGCGGGATTTTTTTTCTTTTCATTTGTGATTTTTTTACTCCTGCTACCCAGTGGTCTTCACCATTGCCATTTTTTAGGGTAACATCGGTGATTGGTGCATGCAGTGGAGAATTTGCTTACAGAGCTCGTTCCTCTGGGGCAGCTGGCCCAGGGAGCTGTGACACCATTGTGATCTCTCATGGCCCATCACAATGAAAGACGTGCCAACATGATGGGCACTGGGAGTCTAGCCCAGATGCCTTCACATTTTTGCAAGCCTTAACTCCTGGTGTGCTGTAGTTCCCACCAGTGATGAGTTCCTAATGTCCTGAAGGCAAACCCCACACACCACTCCTTGCAGAGCTCCCCATGGCTTAGCTGGAGCTCCAGCAGTGGAACTAGAAGGGATCTGGATGTGCTCACACCACAAAAAGCAGCACAGAGTAGAATTACCCACCATGGTCTGAGCTTCTCAGTGTTGGCTTGGTTCGCCTGCTGCAAAGGCTTCAGCTCTCTATAGGCTGTCGGGGTAGTTCTGTTCCCCAGTGCAGTCTGCTGGGTGGACATCTCCAACAACCGAGATTTTTCAAAGCTGCCTGAAGGATTATGATGCCCTGAAATGAAGGGAAAGGGCTGTCTGAGTCCTCCAGGCTGTATTTTGTTTGTCTCAGTCCAAAGCATGAAGAATCCTTCCTCTAGCTGAGGAGCTGTTGAAGAATGTTCTTGGCATTGAGCTGTAACAACATGTGGCTTTGAATAACCTCAAAAGTGCATCCTTTTTTTTGCTTGCTCTGTTTCTTCATACTACTAACCTGACTGTGTGTTTTGTTTTTGTGGTTGCTTTGCATGTTGTTCCTTCCTCTTGGCTGAGAGTCATGGGGTGGATCTTTTTCCTTTCTGTGATTCAGGTGCCTCACTCTTTCCTTTCCAGGTTCTTCCAGTTCTTTTAACATGTCAAACTCTGGAGATTTGTTCATGAGCGTGCAGTCTCTCAATGGGGATTCTTACCAAGGGGCCCAGGTTGGAGCCAACGTGCAGTCACAGGTAGGGACCCATCCAATGTACTGCCAGTGAATGCATTAGTGTTGGAGGAGCCTTTGATTGTATTGGCATTTCTCCCTCCTGTCTGAAAAGAGCAAATCTCAACCAGCACAAACGGACCAACCAACACTTAAAAAAGGCAAACCAAACCAAAAAACCAACCAACCAAAAAGAGCAACAGCAGTAACCACAAAAAAAAAAAATTTCAATCCAAAACAAACTAAAACCAAATGCCCAACCAAACCAACAACCATGGTCTTGAGGAGACTTGCCCACACTTTGTGAATGCATTTGGCTCTGGCTTGATAGTCATACTAGGAGGAAAGAAGGTATAGGAGAATAGGCCCAAAGTTAAACAAAAGCATCTGAGGTTTAGGTTCTGCTTGCTTTATTGTTCCAAGGGAAGGGGCCAGATGTTTGGACTTGTGTCTCGTTTTACAAGGCTTCAACTTACTCCTTTGATGCCAAACCAGGTATCTACTGAAAGGCAATAAATGTTTAAATACATAGCTAAATTTTTTTTTTTTAATAGTGAAAGCCCCCTTCACCACCTCCCAAAGCACAGACACTCACACCACCCATGTACACACCAGCAGGAGTGAGAAAGGGAGCTCTGAGCAGCATTGCTGAAACGTCAACCCATGCTTGGGGCAAAAAGAAAGAATTTAAAATAGCCAGGGTGTCACTCAGATCTCCCACCTCCTGTCGGATGTCCAGATATGCCATGAGTCCCCTCTCTGGCATCTAAGGCTCTATTCTGTGTTGAGAGATGATAGTCACTCTGACACTCTTGCATTGGGCAAGGAGAGCTCTCTAAAGCCAGTGCTGCTGCCCTGCAGTGCTGAATGCAGAGCACCTGTGTCATCCATGGGCGATGAGATGTGCTCCCCACATGTACCACTGCTGGGGCTGGGCTGGGGGAATGGAAAGACAGAACAGAGCTGGAGAAGAGCTGCTGGCGCCTTTGCCGTGGTAGGTATATTTCCTCTCTGGGCCCTCCACAATGAAGGTGCTCGGCCGACTCTGAGGATCTCCTTCCACTGCTATGAGCTTCTTGGGGTCAAGGGTGGAAGGGGGCAGAGGTAGGAACTTGAGCATGATGGAGCTGGCTGCAACAATGTGCTCCAGGAGATCCCACCCCACGCTTGCCACGCTGTTCTCCCTCTCCACTCTTCGTCAAAAGACTTGGAACCAAGGAGAGCCTGACAGGGCCATCGGGGTAGGCAAAGAATAGTGGAGGAGGCAGGAGCAGCCCTCTGCTCTCTCTCTCCGCAAGACCAACTGCAACTCTCTTTTGCCCCTCTTTGAATATATACCTTTATTTTTATTATGATGATTCTCATGATTATTATTATTATTACTGTTTGTTTGGTTTTATCTTGCCAAAGATAAACGGAAGTGGCTTTGGCCACTAACCTTTCATTCACTCTAATTTGTGTCTTTGTTGTCATTGGTCTGTTTAGGTGGATACCCTTCGCCATGTTATCAGCCAGACAGGAGGATACAGTGACGGACTCGCGGCAAGTCAGATGTATAGTCCGCAGGGCATCAGTGTAAGAAAAAAAATAGGCTTGGGTTCTTGTCTTTTGGGTTTTTTTTTTCTTGTTCTCTCACTACCAATTATTTCAAAGCCATAGGGCTCAGAATGCCACTTAGTAGGACTTGTCTTTGCTTTTACGGTCACCTAGTTTATTGCTTCTGTATCGGTCACGCCAACGGCAGAGCTTTGCCCACAAAAAAAGTGGCGACGGGGCAGGCTTTGTGCAGGCAGCTGGCGTCTAGGACTGTCAGAGCTGATCAGTGTTCGCCTGGCACCTGCGGCCACACGCGCTCGGCCGAGAGGAGCTGTTAAACAGGTGACACCTCGTGTAACCACGGTGGGGAATGTCACTGCAAACACCCTGGTCCAGAGATGGCTCCATGCAGAGGCCAATGGCACCGTCCTGGAGCGACCATCTAAAAATAACCCATCCCTGGTCGACATCCGAAAGCGCGGCGGCGATGGGGTTGGCGGCAATAACAGTCACAAATAAAAGGAGAAAAAAAAGCCCACAGAGCCAACCAACGTCAACCCAAGAAAACCTCTCCCAACCAGGCTGGGGGAGGATGCAAGGGGGAGGGCGGTCTCCAGAGCATCTTCTCCTTGTTCTTGGGTGCGCTGGCGGGTTCTGACTAGCATGAAAATTCGTAGCGACAAGCTGTGTCACACAGGGGGAAATCGATCAGACACACACAAGGAGAACCCAGTGTAGATTCGGGACAGCAATCCAACTTCATTTCTCAGATCAATCGTCCACCACCTCAGTGGCGGTGACAGCAAGCTGGGAGAGGAGGGCAGCCTGGAAAAGGAGGCTGTGAGCACAGAGTGGGTGGTGGCAGTGGTGTCCGGCGTGGCACAGAGGAGGGAGCGGCTGGACCTGGGCATGGCTGGCTACTGTGGTCCCCATCCAGGAGCCTGAAGGTTGAGGTGGGGCGGTCTTGAGGTGGGCAGGGAGGTGATGGTCCTCTGGGTGGGATGATGGTTCTACAGCCAAGACCCCAGTGTGGTGTGCTGTCCAGTCCCATCACCTTCCCAGCCAAGGCTTGTGCCATTTGTCACCTGGCATGTGACCATCTTTGGGCCATGGTTGTGTGATGGCTGCCACCAGCACAGCGAGAGATGTGCAGTGGGACAGGGGGCTGTGCTCCCCTCTCTTGCAGGCGCTGGGGCTTAGTTGAAGGCTTGACGTCAGGAGGCAGAGGCAGGGAGGGTTTGTGAAGTAATGTAATTGAACATGTGCAGATAATTATGTCTCATTACATAAGCCCCTTGCAAAAACGGCACTTGGAAATGCCACATGAAAGAGCCTATCGTTCCGCATTAATTTCTCCGTGCGCTGAATTTATTCCCTTTCTGGCTTTTTAATACTTGGAGAGTAAATGAATCGCAGGCTGATCATGATAAGAGATGATACTTTTGTATAAATTAAAATACCCCTAAGGAAAGAGGCTGAGCTGATTACAGTTGCAGTTGGCTTGGAAAATAACAGTGGGCTGGGTTAAGCCAAAATTTGGGGGGAGGGTTGCTGCCAGGGATTACAAGGCAGGAGGGGCTGATGGAGGAGAGAAGAAAGAGACAGTGAAAACTCAAAAGCCAAATAGAATGAGAAGAGCTGGACTGGTGTTTCCGGCTGTGGTAATGGGATAACTAGTGTTCCCATGAGCAGCACTGGGAACTGGTGAACTGAGTGACTTGGCATGTTTGGCACCTGATATCTCCTCAGACTGGTTTTCAGGGAGGACAGGAACCCAAATTGACCTGTATTGGATGTTGTTGAGAGATGGGCAGGGTGGCAGATAGTTTATGGCACAGGTTTGTGAGTGACTCCTCACTTCCCCATAAAACTGTGGTAGGCGTGGGGAATGAGGCAGGGAGTCCAGATCTGAGCAGATAGTTTAGGAAGCATTTTCTGGATTGTCTTTCTGTCCCCAAATGTTTTCTTTCCCCTGTATCCCAGACAGTGTGTTCCAGCCTGGAGCTTTTATTGTCACTTAGTGTCTTGCCATCCAGCTAGGTCCCTTGATGGATCCCAGTTTGTCTACCATGAAGTGTGGCTGCCCTCTGGGAAGTGTTGGTCCTGGGCAAGGTCCTGGGGAACTCCTGAGTGCAGTCAGGGTGTCTGTCTCATAGCAGGCAGGGCTTCCCTGCCTCTTCCTGAACCCTTTAATGCCAAGGAAGGGCAGCGAAATGCAGAGGAAAGCTGATAGTGACACAGAAAGCTGCCACCCCCGCATCACCCAAGCATCCCTGTGAGCTGCTGGAAGGAGATGAGCCGAAACCTAGTCAAGAGTCCTGTCACAATGATGTCTGCACGAGGCTGAGGTTAAGTTATCCCCGGAGCCTGTCAGCGGCAGGTTGCCCAGCTTCACCACTGGAAACCTTGGCAGGGGAGACAACACTCGGGGTTTGCCTTCCTTGATGGAGGATGAATTTTTAAATGCATGTAAGTCGTGACAGCTGAGAAGAAGAATCTGCCCAAAGCCCAGCTCCCTCCGTGGCTCTGCTGCTCGACGGCTGACAGGCCACTCCGCAGGGCAGAGAAGTCTGGAGTTGGTTCTGCATCGTTAGCAGGATAATGGGCGATGTCCCAGCCGTTGCCATCCCCGTGACCTGCAGTGATGTCTGAGGCAGAGGGAGAACAGATGCCTTCTCCTTCACGGGTGGAGACAGCGTCGGGCAGTGCCATCAAGGAATGGGGATGTTCGTGGCAGTGGAGGGGTGGTAAAGGCATGATCTGTCTTGAGGATACCCAGCCTTGGGTCGTGCTGAGAGGAAGGAAGGACCCCCCCACCTGAAAAGAGGGGGTGTTTGCAGCCAGCCCTTTTGGCAGACATAGAGGTTGTATAGTTTTGCTCCCTGGACATGTTTGTTGTGGGAGTCCACCTGTGCATGCAGGAGGTCCCTGAACTTAGAGATTTCAAAGCATTTAGATGTTCAGATTCTGTTGGGCTCCAGTAGAAGTTGGGTTTTTATTGCCATAGTCCTCTGGAGGGTCCCACCCCAAAACATCACCCTTCCTGCTTCTGCCCCATGGCTGTAAATCTGCAGTGTTCCTAGTTCCCCCATATGCTAATGAATGAGTGAACTATAGTCATCTTAAAGCCCTTTTGGAAATTTCTTTTTTGGACTTTAATTTACTTTATGGATAATTTAAAAGTCTAAAATGCAGGACTGGTTTTAAAGTTCATCAGAATGTGAGGGTTTTGATTTAAAACTACTGCTGTGCAGAGATGTGCCTTTTTACAGAGCAGTGTTTGTGACAGGGATGGTGGTAGCTGATGGCAGGATGTGATGGTTTTATATTCACTTTTGTCAGCAAGGATCACCAGGCACTGGTACCCATAGGACCTGAGAGGTCGTTGCTTGGACCAAGACCTTTCGTTCTAAGAATTTGAGCCTTGGGAAGAAAGTTTTTGTTCCTTAGCAAGCTGCAGTTCACCATCATGGTCAAGGTTTAGTTCATGATCACGACCACCAGCTGGGGTATGGAGGTTGGTCTGACAGGGCTTCAGTGCCCAAGCTCCATACATCTGGGATGCCTTGGTGTGTTCTTATGGCTAGGGGTACCTGGATGTGACCCTCGGAAAGAGATGTCCAGACAAGGCTGGATTCTCTGGTGTGTAATAAGACCTTCAGTGCGTATTTTCAGGAGGCACTAATACAAGCTCTTAAAAGCTCAGAGGTTT
Organism: Calyptomena viridis; assembly: GCA_013390005.1. Lineage (NCBI taxonomy): Eukaryota > Metazoa > Chordata > Aves > Passeriformes > Eurylaimidae > Calyptomena > Calyptomena viridis. The sequence continues at coordinate 483,285 of WEIV01016614.1, read as the reverse complement.
GAAACCTCTTTGAAGCTGCTCTGTCTGTCAGACTTGCTGGTATCTGGTATATTTGGAGGCTGACCTCACCCTGTGCCATCAATGGTGGGACAAGGATTTGGTCACAGAAGGTGAGATGCCAAGACAGCTTCCATGCAAAGCAGAAGGCATCTTTAAAAGTTGGCAGAAAGTCATCTCCCAGCCCCGTGCAGGAGGCCTAGGCAGGGAGCCAACCATACTTGCTGAGAGTGACAAAAATGCTGAGACCTGTGGAAATGGGCACCAAACCCAATTGTTTAAGCAATCCATCACCAGGGCTCCAGACTTGGACAGTCACCAAGGCATTGCCTGTTCTTTGGCACCAGAAGGTGACATCTGAAGAGATGGAGACCATTGCTCTGTTGTTGGCTTCTGCCTCTCCTGAAAAAGTCAAGCTGTGTGCAGTGGCTCCTCAGAGAATCTGCAAGGAGCAGCAGCCTCCTTGAAGAACTCCCTTCTCTTTGAAGAAGATCCCAAGCTATTCACTAGTCAAATCCCAAGAGACAGAGCCATCTGGGTGGAATTGGATGCATCCCACACATGTTTAGGTCTGTGCAGCAATGGAGTGAATTCAAGGATGAGTGTGAATGGTGCTTGCATGCCTTCTGCCTGGGGAAGGATCCAGCCTCATAATGGAGGGCTTTTCCGTACCAAAGGATGCTGTCAAGATGTCATGGCCAACCTTGGGGGCTTCCTTTCCATCACTTGACCCATAACTTGTGGCCTTCCCAGGCTGGATGAGCAAGAGGGCGTGAAGTCTCTCAAGGGCGCCCTGATCCGAGTTGACCCTTCCCCAACATCCTCTTAACTTTCCACTGGATGAGACCAAGGTGGTGTTCAGCCACACAAACTCCAGCAGCACAGGAAGGCTGATTCCCAGACTGAGTACCATGGGGCTTCCCAGCATTTTGGGGTGCTAGACATCGAGGCACTGCAGTCGCTGCCTGCAAGACGCTCTCCCTCTCATTCCTTCCAACCATGGCTGGCACGCAAAAGCCTTGCTAAAAATAGTTGAGCACAATAGGGACGGAGCCCTGCTCCACACGGCCCCCTCCGCTCTCCCCCCTCCTGCTCGCCGTAATGACCCTGCAAACACTAAATGGCATCTGAGTGCATTAAGCAGCAAACTCTCCGGTGACATAGCAATTACGGCTCTGAAATAGATTTGGTGCGTCACGGAAGATAAGGGTTTTGAAAGTTTCTGTTGTGATTATAGCTTGTAACTCCAACAAATAACAGGCTTGGTAATAAGAGGCTGCCAGCACAGCTATTGTGGTTCTCTCTCACTGATGGCACGTAAATTGCTATTAATGTCCTAAGTGTACTTGAATATGCCAGTCTCGGGGCGGTGGAGTTGGCTCTGTGTCTCTCTTTACGCGGCCTGTCATTGTCGCACTGATAATCTACAGTAATTGCTGCCTCTCGCAGCGGTCCAAGACGTGTAAGGGTGGATATTGCATCTCAGGGAGTGCAGGGATGGTGGGTCGGGGCCTGTGTGTGGGTGGAAGCTGGTGGGAGCCATGGGCATGGGGTCTCTGTAGGCAAGGGATACATGGGGCTGGTAACGCTTATGCATGGTCTGGTTTCATGCTTGTGCCCAAGGTGGAGTGGGGTTTGCCAACCTGCTAAAGTGGGACAGTGACTGCTGCCAACTGGAGCTTGGGCAGTGGTTGGGAAGGATTAATTAGCTAAGCACTGAATCAATGTCAGAGCAAGCACAGGAGGTTGGGTGTGACATCTGCTGCTCTCCAAAGGGGATGGCAGCCACGTAGGAGCAGCTTCTGTGCACCACTGGCTCCTGCCTGTGGCAGCCAGAGCCCTCCAGTAGCTCTGCTCTTGAGAGGCTGGAGAATTTGGCTCAGCACCTATTTTTAGAAGAAACAAGTTGTCTGCCATACTTTGCTGTACAAACCCTCAGAGAGGATGGGGTGGTGGCACCTCTGTTGTGCTGTGGCTTGGCTTCCCTCAAGGAGGTGGGGACATGGAGCTGTTCTGGGGGGCACAGCACAGCTCAGTAGTTCCTTTGGACCAGTTGTTTGTTCTGCATGTTCATAGCACTTGGGTTCAGATAATACCCAGGATGGGGGTTCTGGAGTGAGGTATTTGCAACTTTCCTCCTTCTATATGGGGAATGGTCATATGGGAGGGTAAAAAACCCAAACAGATAGAGCTCAGTGTTTTTGGAGAAATAGTTTTCTTTTGAGGGACAGACTTTCCATGAGCACTTGCAGTTTATCAAAGTCCATGTTTTCAACAGAATTGGTTCTAGCTCCATCCCTGTGGATAGGGTGGGAGGCGGGGGAGCCAGTGGGGAATCTTTGCCTCCTAGATTGGTTCCTGCTGAAGGAGGAAGAGGGTGATCTGAGGTGGGTGGGTGACGTGGGTAGGACCATGACTTCCATGCTGTTGGGTGACTGACATCTCCCTGTCTCCCTTCCCACAGGCTAATGGAGGTTGGCAAGACGCTACTACCCCATCGTCGGTGACCTCCCCCACAGAAGGCCCTGGCAGCGTTCACTCTGATACCTCCAACTGATCTCCCAGCAAATTGCATCCCTGGCTGAGCCGGCCCCGGCGGGGGCGGGAGGGGAGGGGGCCTCTCCTAACACCGCAGCAGTCAGACTGGAGGTGAACCCAATCAGCACACACAAGAAGACTCCTTCTCTTCTCTTCTCTTCGTCGGGATGCTTTTTTCAGCCAATCTGGACACTTCTTTATACTCTCTTCCCTTTCTTTTCTGGGTAGAAGCCGCTCTCCCCCTCCCCACCACCACCACAACACCACTCCCTTACCCTCACCCCTTCCCACCGAAGGATATGTCAACAGGTAGAAGGATTTTAAGGAGGAAAAACAAAAATCGACCGCCACCACACAAACCAACCCCAGAGCAGTGTATGGCCTCACGCTGGCTGTCTTTCTGAGGAGCCACGATGTACCTCAGTCACATCTCACTCACGAGCAGGCAGACTCTCTCACTCTCCTTATCTCTCACGCTACCTCTCCGTAGGGAATCACCATCACAGGCCTGCTGCCACCTCATCTCTGCTGGCCCCCGCATCACCTCCTGTGCCCAGCCCTGCCTTGGTGAGCTGTCCCTCAGGCACCACAGTGACAAGTTAGCACAGCCCCCGTGCACATAGAAGGAGCCAGTGTTCTCACCTTCATTTCCGATAGACACCAGCCCATTCCCAGCCCTGGGGAAACCACCAGCAGTTTCCGGTCCCTGCCCTACTCTGCGACACATCCCGCTGGCTGCTGTGAGCTGGATGAGCTGTGAAACCCTACCGTCCTCCCTGCCCATTGTTGGAGGGAAGGAAAGGAGGCAGAGGCAGGTGAGGAATGGCCACAGCTGATAACAGAGGTGCTGAGCACCTCTGTGGAGCTGTACAGGATCAGGGATGGATGGTTGATGGGACCCCAGCAGTTTTCTCACAGCACCTGGAGGAGGCTGACGATGGAGTTTTCCTGGTGAAGAGAGCGTCATAGGGTGTTGTCTCGTGTTTCCGGAAGCATGCCGTGCTGTGGGAGAGGAGGAGGTGGGTTCCCCTTTGCAGGCAGGACCCACAGAGGTTCATGGCACCTGCTGCATTCCCAAAGCCCTTCTGAGCTGGCAGCAAAGGACAGGCAGCAGGATCCCAGGGGCTGGATGTGGTGGGTTGAGCATGTCGGATGCTTTTGGTAACAATGCAACAGGTTTACTTAAGGGTCAAGCCCTCAAGGATGGGTGGGTGCCTCGCTTGAGGATGTCTTTCTGCTGAAGGTGCTGGTTTTATCCCAACAGTTACTCTGGACAGTGACCATGGGAGAAATCATGGGATTTCCTGCCCAGCTTTTCTGGTCCACTATTTGGACAAGCCATGATGGCTAGTAAGCAAGGCTTCATCCTGCTGAAATGCCCCTTTAGGTGGCTGATGCTGGGAGGATGTGGCTTTCATGGAGAAGCAGGGAGAGGCAGCACCAGTTTCCCTGTGCAGCAGGCTGAGCTTTGTGCCAGGGTGGTGCTTTTGGCCGTCGGTTCTTCCAGCAGGCACAAGGAGGCCGAGCCAGCCTGCAGTGACACCCTGGGTGTTGTGGGGACTGGTGTGGGTGCAGCATGTCTGGCACCTTGTGATGGATCCCAATACCTCTTGGCTGCATCTCATGCTTTTAAACGTCCATGCCCACTCTGCTTGTGCTGGTCTTGAGGTGGGAACTGCCAGCGCAGAGCAGCATAAAGCAGGAACCATTTAAAGTTAAAGCTCTGCCAAAAAAATTTCCACCCTTCTGCTGGAAAACGTAATGGTCCTTGGCCTGCAGCTCACAGTGGTGGTGTGCCCACAGCTCTGACACCCTGTCACTTTGCAGCACAGGGGTGTTGTGTGTCCAGCAGCGAGACACTTCCTGCTCGTTTTGCATCCATGCTGGGGATGGGGACTCTGTGGCAGAGCGGGATGTGACATGCAAGGTCTAGGGCTGCCTCCCAGCTGTGTTAAGAGCACCAAGAAGGTGGTTTCCCTGCAAGGACAGTTGAGAGATGCTGCCCACCTTCCCCAGCCCTGCACCTTCCTGCTCTCCTCCTCCTGCGGCCTCCCTCGGTGCTGGCTTTTATCCGTTTCCAGCTTATTTTACACGGAACTGTTCTGGCAAAGAATTTCAGGGACACAGGACTGGTTCAGGTCTGTTCTCCGGAGCAGCAGCAGTGCCGTGCCTGTGGGAATGCCACAGATCCTCTTGGAAACCAACCAGGAATGAGCCGAAACCAACTGCTTACCAGAGCCAGCCCATGCCAGGGCTGCCTCCCCCTGCCCTGCAGCTGCTGCCCCTCCTGCCTGTCCCCCTGCTTGTGGCACCCCCTGCCCAGGCAGGGCACTCGCTCCTCCACGGTACTTGCAAATCACCTCCTGGGTTCCCTGGTTGGTCCCTCCAGTTTGCATTGGCGTAGCTGCTTACTTGCCTTTTTCTTTGCCTTTTTTTTTTATTTTTGAATTTGTTTCTCCTCCCCATTCTCCTCCCTTACTCCAGCCCTGAGTGTTGTGGGTTTTTTTGTCTTCTTTTTTTATTATTATTTTTTTCTGCCCAGAAAAACCTGACTTCGATACCAAAAAAACAAAAGAAAACAAAAAAAACCACAAAAAAAACCACAAACAAAAAAAACCTGCAGAAACTAAAAAAAAAAATAAAAATTAAAAAAAATACAAAAAAAACTCGATGATTCTTTCAGCTTTATTAACATTTTCCATTGTTTCTTGCGATTTGTGTCTCGTTCTTTGTAGTATTGATGATAACGAACATTTGATAATGAATGTTCTTGTATATTCAGATAAAGGAGAAAAAAAAACCAAAAACGCAGTCGGAATTTAATAGTGTTTATAATAAAAGAATAAAAAATGACCCTCTTAGCACGCAAAATTGAACAGGGGGAAGGTCCCATCCCTGTTCTTTCTGTGGCAACAAACGCTTCATTCCTGTATAGTTTATAACATCAGACTACCTACATTCATCTTCCTTTTTTTGTTTGTTTGTTTTTTCCCATGATTTGTTTTTTTTCCATTTTCTCGCATTTGTGAATTAGTTCAAGAATGCTAGAAAAGTGTAGAGTTGTGCACACTCATTTCTTCTTACACGATGTTTAAAAAGTGACGGTAATTCATTTTGTAAAACTTTAAAAAGAAAAAAAAATGGTTGGAATAGTGAGCATTAATAGGTACAGTCTAACACTTTATGTTTCTTAACGTTGAGACCCAGAAATGACTTTTTATTTTTTTGGCATTATTTGGGATTGGGGGGGGTGGGACTTTGATGATGATGCTGAGTTTATTTTGACCTGTCCAAGACGATGGCCTTGCCGCTTCCCCTGTGCTTTCGAGCTGTGACCAGTGATGTGAAAAGTGATGGTGGTGTTTTCAAGGGGGGTGCTTCTCTTCTCCCCATTCCCTTTGATTCCCAGCTCCAGAAGATCCTTATGTGGCTGCCTGGGGCTGAGCAGTGGGATTACATCTCCAAAAAGAGATGGAATTCCAAAGGGTTTTGGAGAATTGAGTCAGTTGCTGAACCCCTGGGATCTCCATGTTGGGAGTGTTGCTGAGCTGCCTGGAAATGATGAAAGGGCTTGAATCCTCCCCAAAATGTGTAGTACATTCTGCCCTGAATCCCAGTGTCCCTCTTGGCCCAGAACTGAGGGATTTGGAGCAAGGAATGTCCTGACCTCTTTGTGCCCATGGGCCTTGCTGAGGATGGGGTCTTGCAGCCTGGCCCCCAGCCCTGGCTGCACCGGCGAGCTGAGAAGGATGAGGGACAAGGGACAGGATGTGGCAGCTTCCACCCATGATGGGACATGATCAAAATGCACCCAGGTACAGCCAAAAATCTCAGTGGCCATGGTATGAGATTCAAGGAAAAGCGCTAAGGAAGACACCAGTTGGCATCACTTTAGTTTTTCTCTTAAAACAGTTCCCCTGCTCCTCCCAAAAACCCTGAGCTTTTCACATCACTGAATGGTTTAGGGTTTGGGGTGTTACTTTTAATCCCAAGGTTTCCTGGAGTCCTTTTGTTTTCGTACACCTTTATTATTATTATTATTTTATTATTATTAAGACGATGTAAATCAGACATTGCCTGGGGGGTTGGTTTTGTCGGTTTGCTTTTTTTGTTCTTGCAAAGCCCTTTCTATCCCTTGTAAAGATGATCCAGTTCCGAGTTGCTTTTTCTTTTCTGTTTTTTTCCCCCATCTTTTTTTTTCTCTTCCAAATGGATTCCAAATATTAAAAGGAAAAAAAAAAAAAAAAAAAAAAAAAACCCAAAAAAAAATAAGACTCTCTGTTCCGACCTGGTTTTGAAACTTTAAGCTTTTCTGCTTCTGTAAAGAGAAAAAAAAGGCCTCTGTCTTTCTGATCCCAATTTGAGACTTTTATGTTCTATGACGATACTAACAAGGTGTAGGTTTTACAGTTTCCTGATTTGTACTGGTAATGCATATTCCAAATAAATAGTTTCTTTTGTTGCAAAAAAAAAAAAAAATCAAAAAAAACCACCCTGAAACCAAACCTGGTCTATTTTTTGGGAGGAAAAAGAGGAAAGCAGGATACTCTGGGGGCCTTCTCCATGGGATGCAGGGGGCAGGAAGGGTTTGGGGTGCAGCAGGGAGGGGTGAGCAAAAGTAGTAACTGTGATACTGAGTCCTGCTCCTGCTGGCGTGAGTGTGGGAGCCAAAGGAATGCTATTTGCTTCCTCCCCCATGCCTCAGTTTCCCTTGGCAGGAGGAGCCAGATGCTCCTGGACACATGGATTTGTCTATGCCAAAAAAAAAATTCAATCTTTCGTTTTCTTTGCTGGTTCACTGCTTTGCTGGACTTGTTAGCACACTTCTTTGCAAAAACAGCTAGAATGGGGATTTTTCTTACCACACCCAGGGCTAGGGAATGGCTGGGGAGCAGGGAAAGGCTTTGTAGCCTCTTCTGTTTTCCAGGGGGCAGGGGGGGTTAGTTAAAAAAAAAAAAATGCAAACGTTTCTGAGAAAAAAAAGTGAAATTTAAAAATAATTTTCAATTTAAAAAAGAGCCTGTGCATACGACAAAAACCAGAACAGCTCTGCCATGTCCCTGGAGATGGAGGTATTAGATGGAAAATGGGGTGGCTGGAGGGGGTGGCCGTGATTCCCCAAGCTGGAGGAAAGGGGGCAGGATCCCTGCCACAAACATCTCCGACACCCCAGAGCGGATGGAAACAATCCCCTTGGGAAGTCAGCACAGGGATGCTGCATCTCGCCTGGAGCTGCCGCCCCGCTCCCCCATGGATTTCTTGTCAATGATTATTCAATCTCCAGCCTGACCTTTCTCTTCTAAATAACGCGGCAATATCAGCACGGGCCAGCCTCCAGCTCCAGCTGCAAATTAACTGTATCGCTCTCCGGCAGGAGACCCCAGGAGCTCCCCGGCCGCCGCGCTGCCAGACCGCCCCAGGAATTATCTCCCTCCGCCGGTGCTCTCCTAATACCAGTTTAAATATCATTTTGCTCCCAGCTGTTTAGTTCTAATAAATGCTCATCCCAGCTCCAAACAGAGAAATGCCAAGTCTCACCGGGCCCGTTGAGAGAATCGCCCCAAAAAGGCGGGTGGCAGGAGGTGGTGCTGGGAGCCCTTTGGGCTGGGGGGTCCTGATGCACATCCTTGGAGTGCCAGGGTGGGTTTTAGCATGTTGCACCTCTCCCAACTCAAGTCTTTCCCCCTCTCTGTAAAAAAAAAAAATAAAGTGATTATTTTAAGGTGGGAAAAGGGCACATGCAGCCTCCCATGCAGAGTTTGGGGGCAGCTGAAAAGGTTGCAGCATCGTCCCTCCCTCTATTCTCCCCTTGCTGTCTGCTTGTGGCTCAAAGAAACCAAACCCACAGGATCCAAACTGTACTGTTTGCGTTTTCCTTGCTATTCCCTTTGCCCTCGCTGCATCCACATCTTTTCCTCCTCCTGCCACTCACCAATAGGAACTTTCCCCCCACTATTTCCCTGCATTTGGGCAAAAAAAAAAAAAAGAGTGTTTGCTCTCTGCGTGAGAGCAAACCCCGAGCGTAGGCTCCTGCACTTTTTCCATTTCACACTATAATACTTTAGACCAAAAACCTGGGGAGAAAAAAGACGAGGCATGAACTGAGCCCCACAGATTCCCACAGCAGAAGCTTTAAAAGGCTTTGGATGAGCAGATACCAGCGGCTTGGTGATGTGCTGATGCCCTGGGATGCTCCAGGTGTATCCCAAGCTCCCAGGGGCGTGTCCTGCCCCCTGCAATGCCTGTGGCAGGATTTTCCTTCCATAGGCAGCTGCCGACATCCCCCGGACTGGGATCCCCATACTGGGAGCTCCACGCAAGAGCCGCCAGAACCATCACCGTGGCAAACGGCGAGGGCTGGGGGTGCACATCCCGCTTGTTAATAATTCCACCCAACTAACAGAGGGGTTGGGAGATGCTAAAGTTACAGTTTGCAGTAAAGCCCCGTCCGTTTGCTGGAGAATTTAATATACGGCACAAGTTTCGCCCATAAAAGGCGAGGGCTATGTTTTCCTCCAGTTCACCGGGAGTCTATAACTTACGACCTCCATAAATGTGAGTGGGTCTCACAAGTCAGCCCATCAGTCTTTGGAGTAATTCTGCTTTGTAGTAAAATATTTTATTGTGCCTTGGATGCAGGCAGCACCCCCCCCTCCTCTTCTGGGTGGGTGGGAGGTGGTGGCTGTCCCCATGTCCCTCCTCTGCCAGCACCGTGGGGATGGGGTGGAAGGGTTGATGCCGCCCATTTTAATAAAATAAAATTATGATGCAATAAAAGAAAATAAAAGAATAAAATATAAGAATAAAAATAAGGTAAAATAAAATAAAGATAAGAAAATTAAATTAAACAAAATAAACCCAAACCAAAATAATAACATAACATAAAATAACAAACATAAAATACCATAAAATAATAAAATAAATTACTCTGCCCGCAAGCATGAGCTATTGAGAATGTGTGCTGCATCTTTTAATTATTGCTAATGAGGTAGAGTTCTAATACCTTTACAGGGGAATTGTGGCGTCCTTCTGTGTGCTGCCCGCGCTCAGGGTTGCATGGGAAGAGGGAACCCAGGGATAGTGGTGTCGGGGGGTGCTCGGTGCCGGGAGAAGAGGAGGATGGGGAGGAAGGAGCCCAGAGGAGGAGGCAGAGCTGGACCAAGACCAAGCGAAAGAAATATATCTCAAAAAACAGGAAAAAAAAATAAAAAAAGAAATGTCATCACTGCCTTCCCGGCTCGCCCATCCTCTGGGCCGCCAAAACACTGCGTTCAGCCCCAAAATACACCCCGGTTGCCTGCAGCCATCGCTGGCCCCGGGCAGGGCAGCTGAGGGGCGAGGGGAGAGCCCAGCTAATTAAAAATGCAAATGAACGATGGGGCCGCACGGCTGCTGTCGCTTTCCGAAGGTGCAAATTACAAGAGGGGTTTATTGGCAGCTGCTTATTCGGAGGCGAGTCCGAGTCCTCGTCCCCCCGCACCCCCCTCGCAGGGCGGGCAGCCCCTGCCTCCAACGCTGGGTTTCGTTTTTCCTCTGCTTGAAGTAACTCAAGCAGGAAAAAGGTGACAAGAAAAAAGATGGGAGAAAATAAAGATTATTTAAAAAAAAAAAAGCTCCCTTGAGTTTTTGTCGGTTTGGTTTTTTTCCTTTGTTTTCTTTGGGGAAAAATGACTCTTCAGAATGAAAAGAGACACAATCGGAAGCAATTACTTACTAAAACATATTCTACAGGGACTGCCCCCTGCCAGTGGCACCGTGAGCCCACACCACAAACACCTCAGGTGCTGCTCCGTCCATCCCCACCCGGCACTGCCCCCAAATATTCAACATATACTTGGAAACACTGCAGAAAAAACCCAGCTGCCATGCAGACAGCAAGGAGAACAAAGTCGGGAAGGTGGTTTTGGGGTGACCCACACGGGCTGTGTCCAGGCAAGATCCCAAGTGAAGCTTACCTCCCCCGACCCTTCAAAAAACACGTGGATTTTGCCCAATTCTCCTGGGTTTTGGGGTGGTTTGGCAGCGGCGGGTGGTGATGGCAGGGACTGCGCCAGCGATTCTCACACTCGCTGACTCAGCTCCAGCACAGCTCCCTTGTCCTGCTGCTAATTAGGCTCCAGCCTCTCATCTCGTTAATAAGCTTCCAGTTCATTTGCATAAAAAAAAAAAAGAAGAGTGAAAGCAAGCAGCTCGTTTTACCTTCAACATGTGGCTAATGCTTATTAAAATATTTAACCTTTTATTATGGCACAGAAGCATCTGTTCCAGTATATCCCTGAGCTTCTCCTGCCTGCCAGCCTCTCCCAGCCAGAGCACCACGCTGTAAGGGACACCCTACAGAGGGTCCCTGTCGGTGCCTGCCGGCACACAGCTAGTGCAAGCTCCCGGGTCTATGGGAAGATACTGCGAAATACAGGGAATTTCAGCTCCTGAAGTCAGCGTCCATGCTTTGCAGCATTTCCAGAGCCTGGTTGGGGCATTAAGTGAGTAAATTCCATGGAGCAGCCCCAAAACTTGTCCTTTGGGTCATGTGCAGCCATTACAAAGAACGCCCTCCCCAACCAAACAAAAAGGGCCATGCAAGTGAGACTGCTGCTGTCCAGACCCCTCTCCTATTGACAGACACTCCTGTCTCCTATTGAGACTCATTTTTTACCAAGATCTCACTCCTATAAAGACCCCTCTGCTCCTATTGGGATCCCACTCCTATCGAGACCATCTCTTCTATTAAGACCTCCCTCTCCTGACCCCCTCTCTTATCCAGAACTCCTCTCTGATAGAGATGCCCCCTCCAAATAAGACCCTTCCTTTCTTTTTGAGACTCCCTCATTTATCAACACCCCCTTTCCTATCAAGATTCCCCTCTTACTGAGAGTCCTTATCTGCTATTGAGATCTCTCTTTCCTATGAAGAACCACCCTCTCCTACTGAGACCCCTCCCTTCTCTTATCAAGACCCCCCTTCCTATTGAGACCCCCTCTTTCCCTATCAAGACCCCCTCTCCTATTGAGACACTCCCTTCCCCTAGTGAAACCCTCTCCTCTCCTAACAAGACCCCCACTCTGGAGCTGCATTTCAGAGCCCAGCACCCCAGGGATGAGCCAAGATGAAGGTGGAGCTGCTATCCCAGCTGCGGCCACACAGGTTATTTGATGACAATTAATTAACCCGGGACTAAGAGGTTTGAGAGGGAAGCAGGGAGTGCTGCCTAGGGCTGGTGTGGGCAGTGAGTCCTCCCAGCCGCCCACTGCTGAGCAGGAGGCTCTGGTAAATCACCCCTGCTTCCAGCATGGCTGGACCTGTGGAAAAGTCTGCTGTGCTAAAGGGCTGGCAGCTGCACAGCTGTGACCTCTGTCTGAAACAGAAGGCATAAATATAATCATCTGTATGATGTATTTACATACACATGTATATGGATTTGGGTAGAAGGGGTCTGGACTTATGAATCCACAGGATTTGTAATCTTGGTGAGCTCGAGCAGTGTGTTTCATGCTTGGAAAAACAGGAGGGAAAAAATTGGAGGAGCTGCCACCATGAAGTTCCTCTGGGCACTGAGTCCTTCTGTAGCAGGGGCTGAGTGTGGCCAGTGCCACCAGTGTTGGGGTGCCAAGCCCGGTGTCACTCCTCAAAGGCCAGGGTCCCTCCTGCATGGTACATGTCATGACAGCATCAGTGCTCTGCAGTGTTGCTGGTGGTGCAGACTGGTGTGGAGGAGCATGGGGACAAGCGATGGCCCTGCATTTCCCTGGGAGGCATCTCACTCTGGATAGTCACAATGCTGCTCTGATGCTTCCAGTGAAGCTTGGGCACACAACCTGCTTGCAACTCCTCCCCCACACCTAAGAGGTGTCAGATATTGAGGCCAGATGAGTCCCTTTGGGGTCACCCTCAGCTTGGTGGCACTTTCCTATATGGGAAAATCCAGCCACGCTATTCCTGCCCACCCTCCCACATTTGTACCTGTGTCTGAAGATATATTTTCCTTCCAACTGGAGGAAAAGGCATTGAAGGAGCCACTCTGGCTCACTGAAAAACAAAGTTAATTAAGCTTTTTTTTTGCTTATTAGTGGAGACAGCCTTATTAGAGATATTTGGTGCTAATGACATGCATGTACTCTGCTCCCATGGAAAACTGCATTGAAATAAATGGATATACAGCTGAGCTGCTACCATGTCTTTAAACAGCACTTCCCTCATATTATACAAACTTAATTGGCTCTAAAGTTCTGCTTGTTTTTTTGCTTTTTGACATTTACTGATACAAACACACCATTTAGCTCTGGACACTTGCTCCTCTCCAGCACACCATGGGGAGCTGAACATGGGGGTGATGGGACTTCACTTGCTCTTAGTCACATTACTAACACTTGTACAAGATGAATTTGGGCCAGTTTAAAGGCAGAGAGCAGAAGTCAAGCTAGGGAGTCATTTCTGCTTGTGTACAGGTGGTTTCTCACCTTGGCATGAGAATTCCCTCAAATACCTTCACTCCCAGGGCAAGAGGCAGTACAAAGGACAACACCCTTGAGTCTGGGTATCCTGGAGCCACTGCTAAGGGTTAAAGGATAACTCTAATTCTCATTGATAGAATGGTCTAAAATGATAGAAGGCAGGTTAGTTTAGATATTAGGAAGAAATTCTTTACTGTGAGGGTGGTGAGGCACTGGAATAGGTTGCCCAGAGAAGCTGGGGATGCCCCATCCCTGGGAGTGTTCTACGTTCTAGTGTTCAGGTTGGATGGGGCTTTGAGCAACCTGGTCTGGTGAAAGGTGTCTCTGTCCATGGCAGGGGGGTTGGAAGCAGATGATCTTTAAGGTAATCCAGTACAAACTATACCATGATTCCATGATACAGCTGGCAAACCCTGACCCATGGCTCTCAAGGTAAGAGTCCCAGCTAAACCTCTGCCCCCCAGGTCTTTTGTGCTGTCACCTTAGTCTTGTTATTGCAAGCACATTCCTTGTTGAGCTCTGACTGCCAGGCAGGACCTGGAAAAGTATGCTTTGCAGGGATGTGTTCAAACTCCCACACTAGACTGGGTACTGGCACCTCGCAGCAGCTAAACACCGACAACAACATCGCCTTTGCCTCCTTTCAGAAACCTGAAAGCTTGACGTGCGCTGCAAGGATAAAAAAACCCACCCAGGCCAGGGGCTGGTGAGGAGACTTTGAAGCTGATAGTGGCTGAAGGCTGGTGGGGAGCATCCCGGGAGGCTCCTGCTGCGCTGGGCCAGGTGGAGGGCCGCCTGCAGGCGTACCTGTCTGGGGCGATCAGGGCTCCGGCCTGTCTGCTGTGTGCCTGCTGAAGGTCACCGGGGCTGTCCCTGTCCCCGGGCTCTCTCCCGGCTGTGCAGACGCTGCCTTTTGTTGGGAGGTAATAGCTGGTGTGTGACTGCAGCAATAACTCTTCCTCCCTCGCCGTGCTACTCGGCTTTTCTGGCTGCAGCCAGGGCTGCTTCTCCAGCTGGCTGATCCGTGTGCTCCAGCAGCCCAGCAATCTCACTTGCTTTCTCCATCATTCTTGCTGGTGGAGGGAAAGGAGATGATGCCCCATCCCACTAAAGTGGCAGCGTGGGGAGGAACGTTGCACCCAGCAGAAGCGCAATGGGAAGCAGCTGGAAACTGGAGCACTGAGCCAAATGCAAGGCAGGATCACATTGGCACTGTCGCAAAGGAAAGGACACCTTGCACTGTGCCACTCTTGGTGCAGCAGTCAGCAAACGGGTGTGCTGCAGCCTGTGCTCTTGGCAGCATCCAAAAAAAGCACCCCCACCACACCAAACCACCTAACCCTTTGTACTGGTGATGTAGGGGTCTCATCCAGGTCTTCCCTTCAACTCTTGGTACATGCCAATCAGCCCAGGCACAGCAGCATCCTGGCCAGGGCACAGGATGGTACAGACACCCAAAGGGACAGGTTGGTGCTCCCGTGGCTGCACATCCAAGATCCACCTTCACATCCTGGTTTATTACACCTGGGGGCTCCTTCCCTTTGGCACAGGGGACAGCAGAGACCAGCTAACACTGGTCTGATGACACTGTCAACATGAGGCCTCCCAACCCACGCCAGCATAAAGCTTCAAAGCCAGAAGAAATCTTTCCCAGGGGTTCTAAGGCAGACCCTCACTCCCAGCTCTGGCACTGCCTGCACTGCCCCTGATGTGGCAGGATGATTTTCTGGCCATGAATCCCAACGGGTGCTACCACCACCCCTATGCTGGGACACCTGCATCTCCAGCAGCATCCCCAACCCTTGGCAGTGGGACGGCCACTGTCCCTGCCCTTTGATCCTCCCTACCACTGACAGCTTCCCCGAGGATGTTTTGTTGGTGGTGTCACCCTTGACCATTAGCTCTTCACGCATGACTATAACGTGACATCTCTGATGTGGTGCCGCCAGCACAGGGAGCAATTAAAGCCGAATGAGTCACTGTGGGCGAGAGCATCTTTGACCACACATCTCCATTGCCCTCCCAGCTCCACACCACCCCCTGTCCCCAGACAGCCCCAAAATACCTTTTCCCCACCTCTTGGGTGGAGGCAACCAGAGGGAAGGGATGTAGGATGGGCAAGATGGATTCAGAAGCCAGGTGATCCATCCTTGAGTATGGGGTTCATGGGCATCCCAGCTCTGTTTTGGGGAGCATCCCATCTTGGTGGGCTTGATCAAAATATTCCCTGCTCCTGTGCTATTATTATTTTAAGACCAGGGAGGCCAAGGAGGTGGGCTTTTTATGCGATTAGCTGCTGAGATGAACGTTAATTAGTTTTCAATTTCCATAAAGTACTCCACTGACAGAAAGATTAGTTAAACCTGCTCACAACTGTGGAGGATCATTCAAAAATTGAGAAGAGGTGGAGGAGGGGAGAGGGGGCAGGTAGCAGGGAGAGGATTGAAAAGGGGGTCCAAACTGTGTCGCTGAGCTTTATGGGGGTTGAAAAGGAAGCCAGACTCTGCTGACTGCCCATGAGAAGTATGAGGGATATAGATATGCAACGAGAAAAGTGGAAAAATAAAATCCAGATATTTCTGGGGACAGACCCCACAGAAAAGGTGTGTTGCTCTGCCATGTTTCTGCTGATCACCTCCTTGTTCCCTGAACTGAGAGGGGAGGCTGAGTCACCTCATCTGGCAATAGCACCCATGACAAACCCAGACCCCAAGCTCTGGGCACAGGGCAATCGCATTCTGATGCTTTTGTGCATGTTCCTCTCCTTCCCAAACCCCCTCCAAAGTAACACCCCCTCTCTGGGGGCCGGTGCAACCCGGGGGTGCTGCAGATCTGCCACGTGACAGCGATGGAAGGGAATTGCAAATGACATTTCATTAACGGCTTGAATAAAGCTGTTCTCCCTCTTTTCTGCCATGCCCAAAAGCAACGGTAATCTTTCGTGCAAAGTGCTCTTCAAACCCCAGCCCAACTGAGCTGGGGGACTCTAATGGGAGAGGGTTTGCCCCCCGCGTCCTCTCCCCATCTGTTCCTGGTTTTCGGGGCAAAGCTGTGCTCCTTTGCAAAAGGGGAAAATAGTGGATGAAAAGGCATAGTAGTCCAAGGAGGGATGTCTATGCTCTGGAGGACGGCAGGAGGATGCCCAAGCGATTCTGGGGCAGGTTTGGGCCCCCAAAAAGGAAAGAATGTGCCTCAACTTGGGAAAAGGTGTTCAATTCTTGGAGCAGCCCAGCAAAGTACGGCCGAGGAAGTAGCCAGGTCACTCCCCCGGGACATTCAGCACGCGTTTCACGCCGGCGCCCGAGAGCAGTGCAGTGGGGACACCGAGGCATCGGAAAACCCACCAGGACCACCTCGACCCTCTTCCCCACTGCTGGAGAGGGGAGGAGAATGCTCGACGGGAAGCAGCAAATGCCAGCGTTTCCCAGGCTGCGTGGCCCTTCGCGGGGCTGTGCCCAGCTGCCGGGGGGTGGTGGGTGGTGGCAGGGAGGGATGGACGGGGCCGCGGTGCCCTTGGAGAGCGCAGCTGGGCACCGCGCGGCATCCCCGCCACGGCCCCTTCCAAAGCCAGCTGAGACCCCGGGCGCCTGCTCTGCGCACTGCGGCGGGGGGAGCGCTCCCCAGCCAGCACCCCACGGTGCCCACCCAAAGCGCCCCCCAAACACCCTCAGTGGGGGTCTCTAAAGCCACCAGCGTGACTTCCCCCCCCGCCCCCCACGCGGCTGCAGGGACCCCACTCTGCGACCCACGAGGCCGGGCGGGGCCGGGGCCCCTGTCAGGGCGAGCGGCTCCCGTCCCCGCTCCCACCTTTGATGTTATTCGGCTGGACAGAGGGATGTCTGGGCGAATCATTTTCAACGCTCTTCCATATTCATAATGGGCTAAATATAGGGGAGCAAAGTGGGACCTGGCGGGCAAAGCCCTCCCCGTGGTCAGAGCCGATGACTTCTCCGCCGAGATGAAATGCTGGCGTCA
Organism: Calyptomena viridis; assembly: GCA_013390005.1. NCBI lineage: Eukaryota > Metazoa > Chordata > Aves > Passeriformes > Eurylaimidae > Calyptomena > Calyptomena viridis. The sequence goes on along the minus strand of WEIV01016614.1, from coordinate 466,324 downwards.
GCCCCGCCGCGGCCCCAGGGGCACAGGGAGCCGTACCCCGCCAGCCCCCCGACCTCGGCGCAGTTGTTCAGGTTTTTTTTTTCTTTTAGCTCCCGGTGACCAAATTTAAAATCACGTTTTCAGCCGGTCGAGGGAGTCAGCAGAGCAGCCCGGGAGGGGGTCTGCCGGCCCCGGCACCCCCCGCCCTCCTCCCGGTCCTCTTCTTCATTAAGCGAGAAGGTTAATGATTTCAATTAGGGAGAAGGCAAGCAGCTAAATGAGTATAAATAAAGCTTTTTCTGAGCCGTGGCAGGGAATGGGTA
>WEIV01016614.1:433869-465492 GCA_013390005.1 Calyptomena viridis | reverse complement strand
GAGAAAAGTGGAAAAATAAAATCCAGATATTTCTGGGGACAGACCCCACAGAAAAGGTGTGTTGCTCTGCCATGTTTCTGCTGATCACCTCCTTGTTCCCTGAACTGAGAGGGGAGGCTGAGTCACCTCATCTGGCAATAGCACCCATGACAAACCCAGACCCCAAGCTCTGGGCACAGGGCAATCGCATTCTGATGCTTTTGTGCATGTTCCTCTCCTTCCCAAACCCCCTCCAAAGTAACACCCCCTCTCTGGGAGCCGGTGCAACCCGGGGGTGCTGCAGATCTGCCACGTGACAGCGATGGAAGTGAATTGCAAATGACATTTCATTAACGGCTTGAATAAAGCTGTTCTCCCTCTTTTCTGCCATGCCCAAAAGCAACGGTAATCTTTCGTGCAAAGTGCTCTTCAAACCCCAGCTCAACTGAGCTGAGGGACTCTAATGGGAGAGGGTTTGCCCCCCGCGTCCTCTCCCCATCTGTTCCTGGTTTTCGGGGCAAAGCTGTGCTCCTTTGCAAAAGGGGAAAATAGTGGATGAAAAGGCATAGTAGTCCAAGGAGGGATGTCTATGCTCTGGAGGACGGCAGGAGGATGCCCAAGCGATTTTGGGGCAGGTTTGGGCTCCCAAAAAGGAAAGAACGCGCCTCAACTTGGGAAAAGGTGTTTAACTCTTGGAGCAGCCCAGCAAAATACAGCCGAGGAAGTAGCCAGGTCACGCCCCCGGGACATTCAGCACGCGTTTCACGCCGGCGCCCGAGAGCAGTGCAGTGGGGACACCGAGGCATCGGAAAACCCACCAGGACCACCTCGACCCTCTTCCCCACTGCTGGAGAGGGGAGGAGAATGCTCGACGGGAAGCAGCAAATGCCAGCGTTTCCCAGGCTGCGTGGCCCTTCGCGGGGCTGTGCCCAGCTGCCGGGGGGTGGTGGGTGGTGGCAGGGAGGGATGGACGGGGCCGCGGTGCCCTTGGAGAGCGCAGCTGGGCACCGCGCGGCATCCCCGCCACGGCCCCTTCCAAAGCCAGCTGAGACCCCGGGCGCCTGCTCTGCGCACTGCGGCGGGGGGAGCGCTCCCCAGCCAGCACCCCACGGTGCCCACCCAAAGCGCCCCCCAAACACCCTCAGTGGGGGTCTCTAAAGCCACCAGCGTGACTTCCCCCCCCGCCCCCCACGCGGCTGCAGGGACCCCACTCTGCGACCCACGAGGCCGGGCGGGGCCGGGGCCCCTGTCAGGGCGAGCGGCTCCCGTCCCCGCTCCCACCTTTGATGTTATTCGGCTGGACAGAGGGATGTCTGGGCGAATCATTTTCAACGCTCTTCCATATTCATAATGGGCTAAATATAGGGGAGCAAAGTGGGACCTGGCGGGCAAAGCCCTCCCCGTGGTCAGAGCCGATGACTTCTCCGCCGAGATGAAATGCTGGCGTCAGCCCCGCCGCGGCCCCAGGGGCACAGGGAGCCGTACCCCGCCAGCCCCCCGACCTCGGCGCAGTTGTTCAGGTTTTTTTTTTCTTTTAGCTCCCGGTGACCAAATTTAAAATCACGTTTTCAGCCGGTCGAGGGAGTCAGCAGAGCAGCCCGGGAGGGGGTCTGCCGGCCCCGGCACCCCCCGCCCTCCTCCCGGTCCTCTTCTTCATTAAGCGAGAAGGTTAATGATTTCAATTAGGGAGAAGGCAAGCAGCTAAATGAGTATAAATAAAGCTTTTTCTGAGCCGTGGCAGGGAATGGGTAGGAAGGGTGTGGGGGGAGAGAGGCTCATGGGGCCAGTGTGGAGCTCCCACAAGAAAATACCCACAGCAGGAGAAAGTGTCACCCATCCTGCCATGCTGGGCCTTTTCCCAATCTCAGGCTGTTGTGCTTGCAGAAATACTAACAAGGTGCTGACTTTACTCCCACACCTTACCTCCTGCCCCTCCCATGGAATGTCTCTGTCAGTGGGACCCTGGCTGTTCTCCAGCCCTGGCAGAGCCCCCATTTGCTTGCTGGCCCCAGTGGTCTTGAGCCATGCCTGTGGCCAAAGCCATCCTTAGCTTCATTCATCCCAAGAAAAAATACCATGTAAAGTTAAAACTAGCCCCATATTATGGACAAAGCAACCAGCTCGCTGCAGTTTCACAGAGCCCTGGCATCTGTAGTGAAACTGGTACTTACTGTACACAGAAAAGACAGTGAATAACATCAAGTATGGCAAATAGTATTTGCAATATTATGGGTAACTTCTAATAAAGTTTATTCCACAGTAAATCTGCTAGTCTCCCTCACCAAGGGGTGTTTGTGGTAAGGGCTGGAAAGGTAAGCCCTGGCAGAGGAGCCTGAGGGGCTTCCCCTCCTTGTCCCCACTGTGTTGAGCACTGCCATCAGTTTTCTGGTTCAGCAGCAACTCCCATGCTGGATTTTTACAGCTTGTGACATCAGTTGAGTGTGATGGCTCCTGGGGACAGAGGGAAAGCCCAGGATGCAGCAAAGGTGTGTAGCTAAGTCCTAGGTAAAGTCACACTCAGGGATATGGCCATGGAAAACAGGTTCAATTTCCTCCCCTGCTGTGAGTTTGCAATTCAATGTGAGACAAGGTGAGAAAATAAATGGAGGGGGTTTCTTTCCTGGGAGTTGGATTAACATATTTTGGGGCACCCGGTGTTCAAATAGCAAAGCACAAACAGATCAGCTGCTGTGCTGGGCTGGCTTAGCAGAGACTCAGAACTTATGCTTGCTATGAGCAGTTTCACAAAGCAGGAAAGAAACAGGGCATTGTGTGTGTGTGTCTCCTTCATGCCACAGCATAGAAACATAGGCACAAATGCCCAAATCTGCCAGAAACAGCCCATCAGGCCCTTGAGAGTTTCAGTGCAGGTAGGTCTGATGGTGTCTCAGAGATGCCAGAGCATCTCCAATCCAACTTGTACTCACAGCAGTGGATGGCTCCAGGTTTAGAGGTGAAGAAAACCCTGGATTCATCTCATCATCAGGGATGGGAATGGTCTACCAGGCTGGCATTGGCCAGGGCTGCAGGATGGCAGCAGCAGGAGGATGATGGTGCTGCTCAGCTGCTGTGATAACAAGTCATGCCCTTGGTATCCTCCAGGACATTTTCCTTTTGAAAGAAACTCAGCAATATCTTTTCCCTGGGAAAAAAAAAAGTGTATTCTGTGACTCATGGAAAAGGTAAGATAAAGTACAGCCCCCACACTTGAATAGATATGTGGCTATTTTAATAGATGAGGCAATAAATAAAACCTGGTAGAGATTTTTCAAGTTTTCATTCATTTTTGATAGAGAGAAATTACTTCATTTCCTCCATAAATATAAAAAAAGTTCCCACTAGGGAGCTAGGAGCTCCCAACACAATTTCCAGGTCCCCCCTAAGGCATCAAAAGTGCCTTTGAGGGCTTAGGTGTTAGAAATCAACCACTATAAAGTTTCCAGCTCTCTTGTGCAAGGGGGAAGTCAAGCACCCTATAAACCCCAACCCTAGGAGGGATGTTTTTTTTTTAATTAGGTTGATTCATTTACAGCACGCAGTCTTTAAAAAGAAGGATTTTAAGCTGATCCCTTGATTTCAGAAAGGCTGAGCTCGGGAGCACAGGGTGGTCATGCCTGTCTCCTCTTTTAGCTGTCGAACATGGAGAAATCTCAGGGGGCTCAGGGAAAGAAGCTCTTCTCTGCTGTGCTGCCAGCAAGAACCTTCTCAGCACTGGCTGCAGCACAGCAGAGTCCCAAAACTCAGCCCTGGACCTCCAAAACGCCTTTGAGGTCACCTCTGAGATACATTTAGTAACTCGCCTTAATATTGATGTCCTCCACACACATCACTGTGGAAGGACTCTCGGCCTTGGCCAGCATAATTATATGTTCAATATTAACAGTCTTCATCCGTCAAAGCTCGCTGGCGCAGCCCTGTCCCCATCCTGCAGGGCTGGGCGAGTGCTCCACCATCCCCAAATAGTGCCCACCAGCCCTCAGAAAGCCCTCTGGAGAAGAAGCTGAGGGTGGTTTTGAGACCACCTTCAAGCACTGGTTTAGGGGTTAGACTGAAACACCAGGAAGTGCCAGCCCCCCCAGGCAGAAAGGCTCATTTCTCTTGACTCAACAGCCTCCTCCTGCCTGATGGACCAAGAAAGCACCAAGGTGGCTGCTGGCTTTGATCAGACCAAACAAGATTGACACTTGGTGGCCAGAAGGCCAGACCAAAGAGGATGATGCAGCCAAGGACCTGCAGCCATATCTCACATGGTGTCGGGAAAAGACCAGGCGCCATTCTTGGTGTGGCATGCTGCAGGCTTGGGGCACCTTTGAGGAGCTCAGCCATGCAACCGAAATTTATTCTTCAACAATACCTTCAGCTCCATGAGACCTCACTTGTTTGTAGACACACTTGCCTTGCAAGGACTGGACAATGGGGTGGCCACAGAGAGGGGCCCAAGGTCTCCCCCTCCATGCCATGCATGAACCCTTCATGTCAGAGCTGTGCCAGTGACCTTGTCCAGTGAAGTCACACCATCACCATCAGCAAATCCTGGTCAGACTGGTAACGTGAGCATTCCCTTTGCTNGAGCTGTGCCAGTGACCTTGTCCATCAGCAAATCCCGGTCAGACTGGTAACATGAGCATTCCCTTTGCCATCTGGGACCCCCATCCACTGCAGAGGGTCCAGGTAGGCTCGGGGTGGGGGCTGCAGGCCCTGGCAAAACAATATCCATGGGGATGGCAAAGCAAGAAAAAAGAGTTTTTCTAGTTGATCCTTTATGCTGTTAGGGCCTTTTCCTCTGGGTAAACCTGAAGTCTGCCTCTTTCCTGGCTGTTATTAAAAGTCAGGGCTAAAATCCCTTTGGGAGCGGGGAAGGAAGATAATCCTCACTTCTTTTGACCTTCCCTCCCTCCTCACTTTGCAAGCTTATTGCAACACTCCAGGAGTAGTTTCTCTATATGATACACTCCTTCTTCTAAAAAAACCCCCAAAGACACACCAACAAAAAAAGATATTTGCACCCTGAATCAGCCAGAAGGGTCCCTGCAGCAGGAGCCAGCTGCCCCACAAGCACCCCAGAACTCACCCGGGCTGGACGGTTATTTCCCGCCCTCCATAAACAGCAGCTACAGAGTCAACTGGCAATATACATCTTAAACCTACTAGACGGGAAAAAAAAAAAGGGGGGGCCTTAAACCACCAAACTTCCCTCCTATTCCTCTTCTGCAGAATAAACGTCTCAGAGCAGTTTCCTCTTCCCTTCTCCAGAGTCACAGATATCTGTTCCCAAGGCTGAGGAATTGTGTGATGAACTGCAGCAGAGCAGTGTGAGGGTGTTGTCTCTGCTTTTTCAAACCCCCCCAAACTACGGGGTTTACACCAAGTGCTGCCGCAGCCCTCGTGGTGCGGGGGATGCAGGCCCGGGAGAAGAGCCACGCCGGGAAGCGAGAGCTGCGGACCGAGAACCTCCTGCGCTGGGACATGTGTCTGTAATGGCAGGCTGATCACCTCTATCGATGCTGATTTAGGGTTGGGAATGTGGAAATCCCAGGGCTGCTGGGCGGGTTGTGCGTGGCTCCAGCTACCTCTAGTGGAAAGCAGGGAGAAGAGGCACCACTGCCCTCCAAGGGGCTGGATCCACTCCAAGGGGCTCTGCATCCTCCTGCTTGGAAGCCTTGTTGCACTATTTAGCTGCGAGAAACACTTCACCTCACCACTCTCAACCCAAACACAGACGTATATGACTAAGTCTAGCAATTTTTGTGGGTTTGGGTGGCCTTTCCCTTCCTGAAAGGCCAGGACCTGCTTACCCTGTATGGCTGGGCTGGGTGCAGATTAAGACCTCAACGAGCTGCTCTGAACAGCCCCAGCATCTTGGTCATCCCCTTGGCAGAGGAGCCAGGGATTTTGCAAGAGCACAAGAGGGACCAGAGACCATTTTTCCTGGGGTGACTCATTTGGCAGGGCTCTGTGACCTCCCTGTAAGGACACCCAGTGAGGCTGGGAGCAGGACAGGCACCGTTCTGGAGCAGTCTGTGCTGTCACCAGCCACTGAGACACCTTCTCAATTAGCATTTGAATCTGGATATAAATTAGGAAAATGGGTGTTCAGTGGAGGAACCTTCACTGTCATCATTGCAATAAGCTCACTGCAAAGGTGAATGGTTGCAAGGAGCTGCCAAAAACACTAGGAATGAGCACAACAAGCTTCTCTCTGCTGGAAAAGTGCTTCCACGGCATATCTGTTCCCAGGAAAAAGGCCCTTTCACTGGATTTTCTAGGTGTAACCCCACGGTAATAAAACCCACTTCTTGTTTCCTTCTAGCCTTGAAACCTATTGTATTTTCCACAACTACTAAAGTGATTTAAGAAAAGAAATAAAAGTTATTTATTTATTGACAGGTATCCAGGAGCTGACGCTTTCCAAAAGGTCCCTGCATTGATTGCCCTTGACAACAGTAAAGCAGCAAGAGGAAGCAGTAGCTCCTTGGCTCCACAGTCCCACAGAGTCCTACACCCAGAAACAACTGCTGTACATGTGGCCTTTAAAATTATATTAAAAAAAGTTATAAAGAAATAGAAATATTTTTCAATACTTCCAGCAAACTCAGGCTTTGCAGCCTTGGGTTTGACTGGGAGAGACCTCTTAAAATAAACCTGGAGCAAGCAGCTGGAGAGAGTGGCAGCTAGTGGCACCCAAAGCAGAAACCACTTTTTCATGCTCTTCTTTGCACTGTCACCTGAAGGCAAGGGAAGGAGGCCCTGCCATCTCCCCCTAGCTCCAGAAGTCCCCAAAAACCACTACAAAAAATGGTTAACAAGCTTGAAGTGTCAGGGACAAGTGGGGCTGATGGGAAGGATTAGACATTAATGAGAGCCATCTTCCAAAGCATCCATCACTCCGCTTTCATGGGTTTCTTAATGTGGTGGGAACTCTGCCATGGCTGGATTCCTTTTATTTAAAGCAGAGATAAAAAGCTAGAGTGGTATTAATATTAATTAAGAGACAGACATTCGCAGAAACTTTCTTTACCCCACATCACACCCAGCTCTCAGTCCCACTTCAGGGAACAACCAGATTTTTTCCAGAAAGAACTAAATTGTTCTGCAGAATTTATGAGTCTTTGTCACTTCTGCTGTGACTTTCATCCCACAGGGCAGGAAGCGAAGGCTGCACCAGATGAAAGCTGCTCACAACCCAATTCTCTGCCCTGGGGCATCTTGCAAATATTTCCATTTTTCTTGAAATTCCCTCTGGAATTTCTGAAATGGGAAAAAAAGTCCTGTGCTGATGCTGAAATAAGATCTTAATTTTTGAAAAGCAAGAAAATAAAGAAGTTGGAGGGAAATGCTGTAGGTTTGCACAGTTGCCTGGGGAGATGAGGCAAGGGGGAACTCCGGCAAGGGGGAGCTCCAAGCATGGAGTGGGTGCTGCTGGATGGAGACCTGAGCCTGCAGTGGTGGTGGGGATGCAGCTTGTGGGACCTCCACCTTAAGGTGGGGTATGGACCATGAGGACACATGCAAGATGTTTCTCATCAAGAGATGCTTGGCCCATTGCAAGTCACCTCGTGGTCCTCACTGGCTGTGAGAAGGTTCATTCCCAATCCTCCCAGAACACCAGGTTTTAACTGATGGGTGTCAGAGTTTCCCAGCCCTGGTCGAAGGCTTTGATTTTCTCTGCCATTTGCCTCTCTGGGGTTTTGTCAAACTTTGTCCTTGATCTGTGCAAAATGGCCTTCCCAGTCGGATGCTGTCTGGGGCAGCCATCTCCTCATGAGAGCAGGTACACCGAGGAGTTGTGATGGGGAATTGTCTAAATGAAATGATACCCTGGAAGCACCCAGGCAGATGTGCCATACCTGCACCATGAAGAACAGATGGAGACAGCAAGGATAGGAGATGTTCTTCTCCACAAGAGCACCACGAAGCCTCGATCACCCCTCCTGATTTTCTGTATCAAACTTAGAGGAAGAGGGAAAGCACAGGCTCCACTCTCTCCAAGTGTCCAGAGGCTGTGGATGTCCTCTACCTAACCAGGTTTGTCAAATCTTCAGGCAAGCCACACAAAATCCATCACAAGGGAGAATTAGGCTAGAAAGTGGGTAGAATCCTAGTGGACTCACTCCTGCTTGGTGTGACTCCTCCTGAGAGCCACTGAGGCTGCAGGACCCCAAGGCCAGTATGAATCAGCACAGAGAGAGCCCTGCAGCGCAGGTGGCCAAGTCAGGAATGAGTTGTCCTACAAAAGCTGCCCCATTAAAAAAAAAAAAAAAAAAAAAAAAACCCCAAAAAAAAAAAAACCCAAAAAAAACCCAAAAAAAAAAAAAAAAAAAAAAAAAAAAAAAAACACACAAAAAAGCCCCACACCACAAACAAAAACCAGAGAGCTCATTAGTTAAGTGAGCTGAGGATTTTAGGTGACAAACCTGCTGGATACTGCAAGGAAGAGCTGGTTCCTGTATTGATTAAACAATAATCAGGGCCAGGAGAAGCAAAGGCAGAAGCAGCTCATTTAAAACAAGGAAACTGAGGCACACAGGCTTGCCTCACCCTGGGCTAACCAGGATTAGCATTCCACATCTTCTGTGTTTGAGGGATGAGAGGCAGGAATGCACACATCACAGGAGACCAGGCAGGTAAACATGATGAGCAAATCCTGCCCAGGCACAGTCCCATTCCTGATGCCCCCTGGCAAGAACATAGGGCCAGTGAAGTCTGAGGGGATGGGAACCCAGGGCTGGGGGAAGTCCCCTCTCTCCTCTCACCCTCAGTCAGCGACCAGCATACCCAGAGCAGGCAGAGGAGTGAGGATGCACTGCTGCCTAATTTTACCTTGCTACCTCCTTGGTTGCCTTGATCCCAGCTTCAGAAATAAAAATTGGGAGGAAAAAAAAAACCAAACATGTAACCTTCTGGGAAACTTTAGGTGGCTGAAATAATGCATGGACAAAAGAGATATAAATAAAAATAACCAGCTCGATTAGGGGGTACTCAATGAATTTGCAGTGGGGGAAAGGTAGTTTCACGGTCAATGAGGAAGAACAGGGTTGTGGGTTGGGCTCCTCCACAGCCCCTCAGGCAAGGACGCAGCCCCAGGTCACAGCCCTCCTGTCCCCATTCTGTCGTTCGGGGCTCGGCCACGAGGTGGAGGCTTCTGCCCGCAGAGAGGAGCGGGACAGACCTGCAGAGGCCTCAGAGAGGTCCCCAGACAGTTGTGGGGTCCCCAACCGCTGTCCCCATCTCCTGGGGTGACGCTGGGACTGCTCAGGCACTGCAGTGCTTTTGGAATGGATTGGGAGCTTGCCCTGGAGCATCCCCAAAGGTGACTGCTGCATCTTCATCCTCCATTCCTGAAGCCAGGTCACCAGGGGTTTGCTGCAAAATCTAGTCATTCGATTTGGTGGAAAGGTGGAGTAAACACATAGGAGTGGGCTTCTTCCCTGCTCCCCAGCACTGTTGTCCCCCCTTGGATACTCGGGAACAGGCAAAGGGGGATGGGGCAGCTGAACTCCTGTGAGATGCTCCTGGCTAGGGAAATTGTCAGGAATTTCAGTCAGGCATTATCAGCAAAAAAAAACAGGTTTCAGCAAAATTGTAACACTCTCCATTTTGCATTTTTTTCAGCTGTCTATGAGGGAAACTGGAGGGAAAGTGGCCAAGGGGGGTGCTTGCTCTTCCCTTGCCTCTCTGGTGCCTCTCTGGTGAGCAGTGGCAGGCTATCACATGTGCCAGAGCAAATAGGACAACATTTTTACTATTTTCCTGCAAAAAGAAGTCCTGCTCTCTATATTATTTAGAAGTTACAGGTCTTCCCATCAGGAAGGGAATTCCCCTTTCCTGCCTGCCAGAACACCTCACAGCTGCTAACACAGACACTGTCTTCTCGTTCCCCAGGGTGCAGGTGAGGTGTCAAGGTCTCACGGTGCCCCATTTCCCACAAGTGCTCAAGCCAGGGTGGTGGCCACAGGCATCCCATTGATTTAGAGGGTACTTGTGTCTGGGTGAAGGGTGAAAGTGAAGTGCCCTGCTTTTCCAACCTCTTTCTTGCAGTGGCCAAAACCCGACTGCATTGACTCTTGCTGGTGGAGTGACCCACCATCCTGCCATCCCACAGATGGGACAGTGTGGCTCAAAGGGACAGCAGAGGGACAAACACCCACTGCCACCCCCGCACTGCCACCGCACCCTCGGCGTGGGGCAGGGGCTGTGGCGGAGGTGATTAATTAGTGGTGTGGTGGCAGTGAACATGTGTCGGCCTCCACATCTGCCCCTCGACAGCAGGGCGCCATAAGCAAGGTGTCACCGCTTTCCTGCTCACCTCCTTCCCCGACGTGATCGGCTGCGACGTCCGCACCAGCTGCTCCGAGCGGCGAAAACGGCGGCCGGTCCCTGCTCGGCATCCCGCCCCAGGCAGCTCCTGCCAAGGCACTACGTGGGTGCCTGGAAAGTGTGTCCCCGTGGTCAGCTGTGGGGTCACAGCCAGCGAGTGGTGGCCCCTGTGTGTCCCTCCCTTATGCTGAGGCAGGAGGGGAGCAGAGTCAGGTGAGCATCAGCTATTCTGTACCCTGCCTTGTAAACCTTTGGATATCGGAGGAGTCTGCTAACACACTGGTTTCTCATGCTGCATTAGTAATTAATACAATCATTAATAGCGTGCTGGGGGTGATTGGCTCAGCAAAGCCGCTTGCAGCTGCTGTTATGTAGGGTGGGATCATGACAAGTGTTTGGAGCCTTCGAACCAGTGTTCTGCAGGCAGAGAGAGAGGGAGGGCTGGCACACACTGTGCTGTCCTGGTAACTGGCATGCATAGAGACAGAGCTTTTTATCCTTAAGAAATTTTTAAGGACTTGATGGGGCAAGTCCTGCCTTTGTTATCCACATCTGAGTTCCCTTGTGGGATGCACTGGGATCTTGCTGCTCCTGGTCATGCTGTGTGAAATCCCATTCTTTCCCCAGCAAACTGAACACAGGAAAATACCCTGTTAAGCATCGTTCCTTTATTTCCAGAGTCAGGTCCCAGGAAGGGCTTCCCACAAACAAGGAAGCCGCCTGCCGTTTCCTGGCTCAGCCTTCCCACCAGAGAAGCCCTCATCACATCCCTTCTCTTTCGCCTGCCTATTTTCAGAAAACTTGTAGGAACTTAATTATCTTTGAGATTTCTCCCCCTGTCAAACCAGGCTGCAATAGGCCAGCAGCCTTCAAGAGATAATAACGGGGATGGACAGGCGGTGAGCATGGGAGCACCGTCTCCTCCACTAGCAAGGTCAAAACCATCCACCCCCCTCCCTCCGAAGCCCTGAGCCAAACCCAAGCGCGAGGGCAGGGTGATCCCTTCCTCCCTGACTCGCTGCTCCCGAAGCCACAAGTGGGAATTGGGAGGATGAAGAGGCGAGAGATGCTGGTGCCGGCCGTCAAGCAGCGGGCCAGTAATAACCTCATTATGAGGCTGGAGATGCCGGGGAGGGGGGGCAGATGCCGTCCTTCTGCCGCCCGCGAGCCACCGGCAGCTTGCGGAGCCAGTAAGTTGTCAGCCCGTCTCCTGCCTCTCACCTTGCTTCTCATTAGCTCCCCGCGGCGCTGCTGCACGGGCAGATGGGGCAGGTCCTGCATCCGCCTGCCACGGCCATGCCGGGGGGGTGCTGGGGGGCACCGGCTTCTGCACAGCTCCCTGACACATCCCCTTGGTCTCCGCTGCAGGGAAGAGATGCTCTGTCCGGAGCTGAGTGTGGGCACGGCTGGTCCACTTTGTGTTTCCCAGGTTGGGGATGGGTGGCTCTGCTTGCCAGCTGCCTGGCTGAGGTGACTCCTATGCATCCCAGTGTGTGTGATCCCTCTGTAAGGAGGTGAGCTGGAAGAAGGGAAGCTCTTGTGGCTCTGCACAATGCAACAGCCTCGGTGAACCTTGGCAGGGCCAAGGTTATCAAAGCACTCAGGCTGCTTCATCCAAGCAGGCAGGCCCATGCCCTAGGACAAGGGGACATCCCACTGCAACAGAGCCTGGTGCTGTACTTGGGATATCCAGGGTGTTGAGTTCAACAAGTCACCACAGAGACCAAGGGTTCTCTTGGGCAGTCCCAACCCCTGCCTTTCTTCAGAATGAGCGATGTTTCCAGGCTGGATGGGTGTTCCCCACCAGAGAGACATTATCCAACAGCATTGCAAGGGTTAAGCCCACTATTGAAAATTCCCTCCATTTATTACCTAAGTAGCAAAAGCTTAGGCATCTCCAACAAGCCAGATCCAGCAGGAGCATCACCAGTTGTGGTGATATCTGCTCCCGCTGCCTATGGGGTCACTGTTCAAGGCCCCTGATACCACAGTGTGAACCACTGCAGCTGTTCTGCCAGGGTGACTGTATAAGACCCCCAAATCCACACGCCTTGAGAACGAGAAGCTGGAGAAAGCATGGTTGTCCTCCCAAGCCTAAGCACCCCGTGATGCTTTTTCACCACCTCTGAGGACTTTGTTGATCTGAAGGAAGAGCACTATGCAGACACTGGGGAGAAAGGAGCTGCAGGAGGGCCATAGTAGTGCCATGTCAACACAGGAAGAGATGGTCTTTATTTATTATATATTCCTCTTATCCAAATGTCCAACACCTGAGCAATTTTATGCTGACCAGGATACTCAGCCACCCTGGTACCATCTTTGGTTTTGGCTACCCAGCAACACCTAAATTAGAAGCACCAAAGCACTAAATTAAGTGAGGATGGAAAAGGGACCCTCCACTCCCCTGCACTCTGCCAGCATTCCCACCTTCTCCCCGTGCCCAGCTTTTTCTGACAGTCCTTACCAGAAAGATCCAGCTCTCTTTCCAACCACAACTATTTCTCCTTCCTCTCCTTAGAGGAATTTGTGTGCTGCTCCTGCTGCAGTGACCCAGCTCCTGCAGCCCTTCTGGGGTTGGCCTTGCTCTTGCTGCAGCACCGAGAGTCATGGCCCAAAACAGGCATCCTCAAGCAAATGATTGCCTAAAGCAACATTCAAGGTCACAATGGATGAGCCCTCTCAATTGTCCTAAAACAAACCAGGACATCTCTACACCAGAATCACAATGGCCCCAACAGCAGCCATCTGCCAAACCGTGGCTGTTCACATCAGGGGAAAACCTGGCCGTGGAAATGTTTGTTTTTTTTTTTTTCCTGATGTTATCATGTACTTGGATAAAGCCAGAGAGCCATTTTTGGAGGAGCAGCACAAATGCCCCCTCAGTGCCCTCCAATTTCCCCACATCCAGGCCAAGAGGCTGGCTCAGCCCTGCCAGCCACCACAGGGATGCCTCAACCACCAGCAGAGCTGAGAAAACACCTCTGCCCTGGAGTCACCACATTTATTGAGGTCCTCAAACCCACAGAGGAGACATGGAATGGGGGGCAGTGAGTCCTGGTTCAGTCCAAGGGTCAGAGCCCAAAACTAGCAATATTTCTGCACTAATTGAGGCAGAATAAGGCTTTTTTCCTCCTTTTGTCCACGCAGGCTGCAATGTAAGGGAAGGAGCTTTAAAGGCATGCGGTACCTGTGTGAAGCGGAGGGGGTAGGGGTGTGTGTGCAAGCGTACAGAGCTATTAATTAAAATTGCTCAGTCAGATGCTATAGAGAGATTAGTTGTCACATTGTGTTAATGGCAAGCTTGGCAACGCTGTGAGAAGGGGCAGGACTGCCCGCCGTCCCCTCAGCTGTTCAAGTGCCACGTTTATACCCAGCCAGAATGACTAATTGGCAGGTTTTGTCGAACAGAAGCCCCCTTGTTATTGGGAAGAGATCAGTGCCTTAATGAAGGAGAGGGAGGAAGGGGACATGCGGGTACTGAGAAGCTGCAGCCACCTCTGAGCCAGAGGTCCCACAGGGAGGGAGAGCTGCTGCCCTGTCCTGTCCTCGTGGCACGGGGAGGCTGAAAAAGCCCAGGGCCATGGAATGGCACAATACTAGCTTCTTCACCAGTGCACCAAACCCATGGTCAGTACCACAGCTGAGTCCCTACAAAGAGATGGAAATATCTCCCTGGACTCCCCAAACTCAGGGAATGAGCACAGGGCAGGGCCCCCCATCTCTGCACTTCATCCTCCTTCACAGGTTATCAGATTCTTTCTCTTTGTTTTTCTTCCTTGCCTCCTTTTTCTTGCTACAGAGGGAAAGAGAGCACAGAAAAAAAGCTGGAGGAAGCTCCCAAATGGCAGCTCCAGGAGACCATAGCAGCCTTGGCTGCTGGAGGGTACTCAGTGCAGGCTGAGCAAGCACAGAGCCCACCCTACCTTGAATCAGGACATGGGGTAGGAGGCCCCCAGGGCCTGCTCCAGCTGTCCTTTCTCCGCTTCTTCACCACTTAGGTCCCCTTCCAAATTACTACACCCAAATTTACTCCTTTTTCAAATGGAAAGAGCTCCTGATCAGGGCCCTCCACCCCCTTCCCACCAGCTGTGATAGTGCTGAGCTCCATGCTTAGGCACAGTCCCTGGAAAAGCTTTTGATGAACGCAGAGATCGGTGACACAGGAAAGCACAGAGATGTTTGGTATTAGCCCTGCAACCTTCAAAAGGCTCAGTGGCAGTGGGCAATGTTTGTGCCCTCTGATGGACAACCTTACCAAAAAAGGAGGAGGAACCAGAGGAAGACCCTGTTCTCCCCATTTTGCAGAGGAAGGGAATTCAGATATGGAGCCACAAAGCTCTACAGGTTCCCAGTTGTGCTGTCATACCTGTTTATTGCTACCCAGGCAGGCTCTCTTGAAGTCGGCTCAATTACACCCACCCTCCAGCCATCAGGCACCTCGGCTGTGTTTCACAGCCATTACTGCAACCTGACCACATCACCCAGCCTCCAAGCTGTCTGTGGATGGAGATGAGACAGAGAGGTCACCATCAACACCATTTGCTCCCCGAGGCCAGATTTGGGTAGCGTGATGTGATAGCCGGAGATGCAAAAATGCCCACAGCACTGGTGTCATTCACACCTTCAAACAGCCTGGCACTAACAGGGAGGTCACTGCATAATGCCTATAGGTAGCCCTGCAAGTCTCTTCTGTGGCCTCAGGGTCTACTTGCAGAAGACCAATCAACCTGCTGTGTCATTCCTTAGCACTGCTCCAAGACAGTTCAGTACAGAATGCCTGCCTTCTCTATGTATTTCCCCCTACTGCTAGTTTCCTGCTACTTTACTTCTTTTTTTCTATCTGTACCATTTCACAAGTCCTTGCTAAGCAAATTTCTGCAAGTTACTCATTGCCCATCAGCAGAGACAGTAAGGGGATGTGTCCTGAAGATTTTTCTTCCTTTGCAATTCAGAGTTCTGCAAACTTCATCTTTTTGTACTTAATCTCTTGTTCCCAAGATGTCACACTGACCTGACCAGATCCAAGCAAGGAGAGCATTGCATTGCACTAAAAAAACCCGAAACCCAGCACAAACAGTGCTGGACCCAAACTCTTCTATTGTTCTCTGCTTGTCCCCCCATGCAGCAGTTACCTGTCACAGAAGACACTTTGTTCAGGTATTTGAGGCCAAGTTCTAATCACTGAATGTAATAGGGCAAGATGAATGATAGATTGACACAATTAATTTCCATGTTCCCACTAGTCACATTGATTTTAGGGTATTCAGTCTTTACAAGTCACTGAACACAAGTGAAAACTTGGCTCTGATCTTTTCAATAAAGGTCAAAAGGGTGTTCAGGTCTTCATATGGAAGCTCAGATGCTCAAATGCCCTTCAGAGTTTTGACGTCTGCCCCACTTGTGAATCTAGGAGTTGTCTTTGATTGCATTTGCTAAGGAAAGACCCTCTGAGAAGGTCGTGGGGACACATCTGTGGTACTACCTGAACAATCAAAGCTTCCCTGAGCCTGTCCATCTACAGAGCACAAGCAGGGGTTGAGTTCTGTTGGCTGTTGGTTTTCTAAAGACTGGCTCTGGCACTCAATCCTTTTCCATCTTTCCTAACCAGGAGCTGATGTTGGCCAGGCCTGTGATTTGTTCCTGCTGCAATGGTTCTTACAGCTCTCACTAACAGGATATCTATCTACCCTTCCCATCCCAGCCCAACTGGAAGGACACAGGTCCCATGAGAGCATTGTGAACAACCAGTTAGTGGGTGCAGGGGATATAGGTCCTACTGGGCCTTTACACTGCTGGAAGATGCTCAGAAAGGAACCAGTCAGTCTATTCCAGCCCTGATTATAGGAACACTGGTTGTGTCCTGACGTATGGTTTGAGGACTCCAGTTTGGGATCTGGCCTGATTTTCCTCTATTCAGAGAACTCCACAGAACTGTGATGTTCAGTGAGAGAGTGTTAAAGCAGCCTATGAAGACTGGTTTCATAGCTCATGTCAGTGGAAAACAGAGTGCTTTAGACATGCTAGCAGGTTGAATCCAGTAACAAATGGAGAAAGATTATTTTCAAATCCAGCCTGGGTCCTTTCTTGGAGCATCGGACACAAGATTCCGGACTCACCAATCAGCTGGTTGCGGATACTCCTTGATTCCATATTCCCCCAGACCTTTTCCTGTATGCAGGCTGCCCAGGGCTGCCCCATCCTCTCCTCCCCACCCCTCCTCCATGCCCTGCCATCAAACAATGCCAGTCCTAAGAAAACCACCCCGCAAGCAGGTGAGCGACCGCACAAAGCAGCGCTGCTATGCACGGCATCCCCGCTCGCGAGCCAAGCCGGGAGATTCACCTGTGCGGCCCAGACAGTGAAGAATTGTTTGGAGCAAAACACTGTGCAATCAAGTGGAGATAGCAGAGGCAATGGGGTCAGGCAGGCTGCCTGGGGCATCTTTCATCTCTGACTTCGGGAGGTGGGGTGTAAACTGCGTGCTGGCCGGGCCCAAGGCGGGCTCAAAGGCAGCCTTGTTCTGCCAGCTATCTGCCATCTCTCTGATGTCACACGTTTCATTTGGGCAGCTCACTTCAAAGGCCCCCTTCTCACGCTCCCTCCCTCCTTTTCTCTCTTCTGGGTTAGATTTTGCTATTGGAGGGATAATAGCCCAGCTTTCCAAAAAAGCATTTTGCTGTACAATTAGAAAAAAAAAAAATCAAAGATGCGTAAAGAGCAGCTGCTCAAGTTAACCCAGTTCAAGCAGGGTAGGGCTGGGACAGCCACCAGGAAACCACGATCTCTCACTCTCCTTCCCAGCAGTAGGGCTTATCCTGGCTCCCCAGCACCCTAAGTCCTCCTGCATTGACAAGGGGCTCCCTTTTGTATCTACATCTGCCATACCTTTGGTACAGAGACCTCTGTGTTCTGCCTCCTGCCAGCCACACACGCAGCCCCAAGCAGAGGTCCAGTTTTGGCTTCAGTTTCTAGTGACACTCACTTGAACCATATCTAACACCACCTCAGCTTACCCATGGCATCAGGACACACAGCATCCATCTCCACAGCACTTGCTGGGTGCCTTGAGGCACGTCCTGCAGGCAGGAGGCCAAAACACCAGCCGGAATACCAGCCACGGTGTGTTGGCCATGCCAAAACAAGACATCTTGCTCAGCTGCAGCCTCTTGTTGAACAACTGTATCTCTGCCAAGCTACACAAACTTGTCCAACACTGCACAAGAGAAAGATGGCGTTTCAAAGGGCTAATAAGACTCTGGATGCAAATTGCCTACTGGAAGAATGTGTATCCCAGTAAGTGAAACCTAAAGAGCAGGACACATTCAGATACAGTCAGCAAGACCTTGGCTAAAATACGTGCTAGGTGACTTCTGGTTTTTGAGTTTAGGGAGTTTGGCAAAGGCAGTTTTAAGCTTTTTTCCACAACTGGAAGATGTCCAGTATAGCAAATATCTTCCTGCACAGACCACGCTTCCAAAAGCTGGGGATTTAAAAGGTGAAGAAAAAAAGCTGTGGGAGGAAAGGAGTGGGAGATGTGCTGGTACCCAGCACAGCCCCAAAGATCCTGGACAGAAGCTGTTTGAGTTGCACCGCCACCCACTGCCATGTACCACCCCTTCACATGGCAGTCACTTCACCACATGGACATCTGGCAGCTGTTCCTTGGCTCACCTCTATACTGAGGTTGTTTCATTTTTGGTGACAGTAGTAGGAAAAGGTGCATCAAAATTCAAATAAAAAGATGAAAAATTCAGGAGAAGGAAGAAAAATCGCATTTACTCCAAACCCACCACCCTGCTGATCCACACTAGGGTGCTTAGGCTGCAGGCCATGACTTCTCTAGATCAAGCCAAGCCTGCCTGAAGGGCATCTAGCAGCTTTTCTCAGTGATGCTCTGATCCTTAGCCACTGGACTGCGGCCCTCAAGGGTCCCCCCAAATCACCCTGGCTTCTGCTCCCACCCCAACACCCTCCCCTGGACAGGCAGGACCTGAGATGTGCTGCTTCCACTCCTCCACCCAAAGCTTTCTAGGGGACTCCCAGCCCTTTCTGAGCATCAACTCACCCCACAAGAAGAGGGGATGCAGTTTGCATTGAAGAATCTGTTTTGTGAACTTGGGGAACGTAACGTCAGAAATCCCCAGGGGTCATTCCTTAATGCTGACAGCTGGGACAGAGGCAGAGGTACCCTGAATACCAGCCATGTAAGCAGCAGCCTTTGCTCCCCAACCCGAGCATCCACAGGAGGATTTAAGGGACTCACAGGACTTACTGGCAGGTATTAAAAGTTCACTGGGGCTGTAATAGCAATCTGTCAGCCTGCTGCTAATCCGTCTTGACAGAAACTTTATAAGAAGCTGAAGCGTGTTAAATAGTCCTGGAGTTTAAGCAGAGCAAAGGCAAGGAGGGTGGTTTAAAGCAAAGGCTGTTTTCTGTGGACCTCTGACCAAAAGCCCAAGGGCCAGCTCAGGGTCTGAGTCCCTAAAGGGCTCTTCTTGAGGAGAAAAAGGAGAGACACCTTGAGAAAGCATCCAGAGAGCACCAAGAGACACACTGAGCACCTGATGGGCTGTCCCCTGGGCAGCTGGTGCACAGGCAGAAATGCACAATAGCAGCTCTGTGCGCTCGGAAGGTGGGGGCCAGCACTCCAGAGGGGTGCTCACTGTGGCCATCTGATGCACCTGCGCTCACCTTCGAGTCAAGAATGCAAATAATTCCCATCTGCAAATCCTGGGAAACCCATTAGCACTGAAACTGGATCCGTTCACCCCACTAGGGAAGTTGGCCCAGCCAGCGCATCGCTGCGGTTTCGGGGATGTTTTTATCGGCTGGTTATGACAGAGCCCTTAGTCTGGGCTGTGTAATACAGGTGGTGTGTCAAGAGCGATGTTTTATGTCCTCCAATCTGTGGATGTTAACAGACAGGACAACCAGGTGCACCCTCCTGGAAAAAGCAGCTCAGAAGGTCTCTCCTAGGACAGCCAGCCTGCTGAACAACTGGCACACCAGTTACTCACCAGTACGTACCACAACAAAAGCACAGCTCACACTAATAGGACTGCAACCTGCCCAGCACTGAAGGACAGCATCCCATTGCACTCCAAAATAAAGGTGAGGCTTCCAGGTGCATTGTAGATTTTATTAAGGAGCAGCAGCTGAGATGCCACCTCCTTGCACCAGCGGGACTGCAAACACATTGCCGGAGCAAGTTTGTGTGTGTTGGCACTGCTCTGAATATTCCCCACAGTAGGTTTGCTCTGGAGCAGATGGCAAAGTTTCATCACCATCTCTGCATTTCACTGCTCTATTTCCCATGGATCCCTTAAGACTGTTGCCTTTTAGCAAGAGTCCTGTGTCTGCACTGAAGCATCCCATGCCCCACCAGGAACAGTTATCATTAGAGTGACTCAAGGCTTTCACACAGGAAGAGTCTTATACACTGTTAAACCCTCAGTGAGAGCCTCCAGGGTTTTTTCAGCCTCATGTTCACTAGAGCTTGCTGCTGAAAGAGGGACAGAGAACCAGACCTTTACCTGGAAAAAAGAGTAAAGTACTTTTATCACCCTGCCAAGACACCTGGATAAAAAGCCAATAAATCCAATAAACAACAGCATATCTAGCATGGAGACAGTAGAGCAGCAGTAACACATCTCCTCCACACTCCAGCATACCACATGTAATCATGGGGCTCAGATCAGCTGAGCAAAACACGTGGGGTTCCTCAGGCAGAGAAACCTGTTGGCCAGAAGGACTCAGGAGCAGCCCAGCTACTGGGAAGTCTGGCCTTGCATGCCTTTGTGCATCCCTTTGATGGGCAGCCATGACCCATTCCTCACACCTCAGCTGCAGTTGTGACATGGTAGCAGTGCTCGCCAATGGAAATCTAGCAAGGGATGGGCTCCCACTGAAATCTCCCCAGGGAGGGTGAGAGAACTAGAGGACAGATTTATAAATCTCTTCATCATCCCTTTTTGCAAAACCCACAGAAACCTGTTTTTTTGACTCATCAAAATTGGCTGAAATTAGATAACAACCCCGAAAATTATTCTGGCAAGGATGTGACAGGCCAGGCAATTGCATAAGTCTTGTCTGAAAAGAGAACCAAGAGAGAAACATTTGCTGGGAAGGAAAACAGAGCCACCACTTGCCTTGCTGGGAATGCAAAATGGGACCTGTAATAGCAGTTAAAAAGGGAATATGTGTACTGGGGTGAAAACGTGTAGTTGTGTAAACTCAACACAGCATTACAGATATCAGCAGGAGCAGGTAGAAGCAGATCAGGTAATCCGCAATAAAGCCCTCCATGCTGATTTCTTCCATAGGAAGCACCTTGAAACAATCCTGGAGGAATTCACAAACTGGCATTGTCATTTTTTTTTCCAAGCTCCGCTTTCCCTCAGCACATTGTCATTGTCTTCCCCAGGAGCAGAGTTGCTCCCAAGTAACCAGATCCCCCCCAGCCACAAAGCGCCCACTGTCCTCTCCCCGATGCTATCAGGAGGGGCTGGCTGGGTGCACGCGGTCAGGCAGCACCTAAGCTCGGGTGGCCCAGGGCTGTGAGATGAAACAAGACTCTTCCTCCTCCCCCAGCACACCACAGCTTTGAGGCCATCATGGGGAGGACTGAAAATGCAGCATCTCCTCTTCTTATTCGTATTTTACGGGGAAACTCCAGCCCTGAGTAACACACTCTCCACCAGGTGCTTCTGTCAATCCCTTCATAAAAGCCAGCACTGCCACAACATGTTTGTTAGCTCCTCACGAGCTTCTGGCTGGAGGTGAGCTGGTCACATCAACAGCAGATTTTTATTTCGAGGAAAGGAAAAAGTAAGCGAGTCAGGCAAACAGCTGTTAGACTGCAGGAATAATCAATTAGGAGGCAATTTCACCATCTTGAATAAGCTTGCTTGCACTTAAGAGCTTTCTGAAGGAAGTGATTAGCCTCTAATTGATGGGAACTGTAAGAGCAGCTCTGTTTGTACAACCATTTCTAGGGCATGGCATGGACTATGGGTCCCACAACTGCTGCCCAACTCATTGCAATGCCTTTGAGGGTTGCACCTACTTAGGCTTAACTCCTTGCCAAAGACTCACAGATATTTTTCTCTGGATTCAGTGTCCCTCCTCCATCTCACACTCCCAGGTAATGCAGCCTGACATGGGAAAGCCACTGGTCAAACACCAGTCATGCTGTTCTTCTCTGCCACCAATTGCAGGTGCCTGGCCATGCTCAGCCAGGTGGTGCTGAGAATTGGCTCCATTACTCAGAGCTTAAATTTGAGAATCAAAACAGGCTTTCAGATCGTTCACAGTGCCTCTGCTCAGGCCTCCTGGTCACCCATAGTGGGGCTGCTCCATTTGTTCTACAGAGAACTGACTGCCCCAACTCCCTCAAACACCCTGATCCCAGCTAACATCCCCTTTTTCAGATAAGCTGCTTTGCCACACTTGCTACCGTCCTGTAACCATTGTGTTCTGCCTCAGCTTCCCATCCTGTCTCCAGCTCTGACACCCCAGCCTTGGTTGAAGAGCTTCCTGAAAAAACAGTCTTTGTCCCATGGGATGAGGCTTCACGTGCCCCAGCCCCCAGGTCTTCTGCTGGGATGTCACCACTCCTTCCTCACCCCTCCGCCTACTCCAGGAGGAGACAGAGCAGCCAGCAGTCAGTTATAGCTTCTGGCAAGCTCTGGCTAATCCTTTTGGAAGAGTTTCACCAGTCTCCTCTTCCCAAACTCCTCAGGGGCTCTCTAGTTACTTCCCAAATACCTACACGCACTCAGCTGCAGAGCCAAACCCTCCAAGCCTGGGACACCAGTGTGAGGTTGTCAGGACAACATAACCAGCCACTCAAGGCACAGGTGTTATGCTGCATCTCTAGTTCCATGATCTCATGCTGTATTTTCCATACAGTCCCTGCCTTGTTGAGCAAATGGGTGGTTGCTCACTGTTTCCCATCTCCTTGCTCTCTCATGCACAGCCTCAGGGCTCTCTGTGCTTGCATATTACTTTGAGCTTGTGTTGAGCTCAGACTTGTTTCCTCGCAGATGCTCTTGGGAACGTGCAGAAAAGCCTAAGGCTTCATGGATGCCTCCTTTCACAGCCCCTCCTCTCCAAAGCAGATATTATTGCATCTGTACCACAAGGAACAGAGGAGAAGAGAGCCAGAGCTGCTGGGGGCTGGTCAGTTTCAGAGCATGGATCTGAGATGCCAAAGCTCAGCTCTCTGGAGCACTAATCCTGTCTGGGCTCTCTAAGAGTCCTAAATAAGATTGGTCAGGAACAGGTCATTGGCTCTTCACCCCACTCAAAGCCACCAAAGTGATAGCAATGCCTGCTGGGGTTCACCATCAGCTCCCCATCTCTGTGCCACAGGGTCTGCCTGCTGCCTGCCACGGATTTACTCTGCCCCAAGACCATGATTCAACCCACCAAGCATCCCTCTGAATGAGCCCCCTGTTCTCGGGGTCATCACAGGAGAAATCTGATCTCCCCTCTGAAGCAGCAGCTCAGAGGGCCCGAGGCGGTGGGAATCTGCTGTTCTTCACTGAAAGTGCTGTCGGTATTTGATCACTTGGAGTGTTTTGACATGGTTTGCAGTTGGATATGCTAGTCCTCAGCCTGTGAACTTATACATGTCAATCAGGCAAGCACATGTCAGCCTCCACATCAATGTCGAGGAGGTCTACAGCCGACAAGATAACCTTTTCATGGCCAACACATTGCCACTTAGAGAAAGGGAGACAAGAATTTGGTCTGATCTCCAATAAGATAAGCTATTATTCACCTTTTTACACCTGAAGAGCTTCTAACCCTTTTCTTGCCTTTCCATTGCAAGTCTTTGCCATTTCATAGAGTTTTTGTTGGGTTTTTTTTTTTAATGAACTTTCCATGCAGATGACAAGCAGTGGAAGAAAATACTTAGCAAATGCAAGTCACAGAATTGGACAGCTGGTATTAATTGGGATCTTGCTCACAGACCTACCAAAAAGCCAAGACACTCATCCTCAGTGGTTTGAGCCCTGTCATGTGTCACAAGACAAGCACTTTCTAATGATGGGTGACATTTAGTGCCCAGAACACCATCAGTGTAGGTATCAAACATCTGGCAAATTATTTCACTCTGGAAAGGTGACAGGAGCACAGCTTTAGAATTTTCCCACCAAAAAATCGCCCTAAGATTTGTCACCTCCTATGTCCAGTTCCAAGGAAAGACCCTGCCTGTGGCTTCCTCTCCATCTCCTATGTGCAGAAGGATGACCCACTGATGTGGTGGGCACATGAGAAACTCTCCTGCAGGTTCTTCTCACACAGGAGGGCATGTCCACATCACACCAGAAAGCAGTTCCCAAACATCCTGTGCAGCAGGGCTTGGGAGGTGGCCGTGGCCTAGGAGTCATACATGGGTCTCTTCCCTGTACCAGGATCTTTGCTGGGTTTGGGGGTTCCTCATGCCCACATCACAGCTGGCAGGAGCCAGCACAGTTCCACTCCATTTACATGCTAAGCCAGGCCATTTCCAGCAAGGCAAGGATCCAATTCTTCATCTGGAGGTGGTTTTCCTAGACAGCAAGGTCACATCCTTCTAGGAAGGTTGCTTGCTTTGGCTCCTATGTCTGTGCTCTACAAGTCTCCAACAAATAGCTAAAAATACCACCAAGATTCAAATATCCAGATGCAAACCCAGCATTGGCCAATACCATTTTGATTTTCACTCCAGCCTGCATCTGCCACAAGCTCCTGTATAGTCCATTCACAAAGAGCAAGTTAATTAACATAATATCACTCAGAGCTGGCTGCCTATCAGTATCATCTAATCAGTGTCCTCAACTGACAACTAATCTCTGACTTGATCTTTCCTTGGCCACTGAACAGTGCCTGAACAGAAGCAGCTTTGTTTTGAGTCACTGGAGACACAAAGGTCAGCTCCCAACCCGTTCCTGGCTTTACCCTTGTCTTGGGAGAGCAACGTAGAACTTGTTTTCATGTCAGACCCTGTTCTTTTCTTCCTGGCTTTGACAAGAAGGTATCATTTGTCCTAGGGATTTGCTCCCCAGGCCAAGAGTGGGCTCAGACATAGAGCACAGTATGGCAAAGCAGCACCACGAAAGGACATCCCAGGGGGGCAAACCAAGGGACACCTGACAATCCACTCAGCCTGACAAAAGTCATCTGCTATGCAGTGACTCCACCACCTGCAGAAGATAAGGCCCAGACAGTTTTGCTTTGGCAGGATCCATCCACACCCTGAAATAAGGCACAAGGGAATATGAAATCCAGATGACAGGAGGACCCACATCTGCTACTGCATGGCACAGTTGTAAACTGGGCTCGTGTTCCGGCCGTGTCCAGCCTACAGGCCAACTTGCAAGAGGAGAACAGGTTTAAAAACATGAATTCTGCTGATTTTACTAGACAAAGATCTGCCCTCATCCACAATTCTGATCCTTTCCCAGAATTATATACTATATATAATAATTTTATACATATACACACACTTAAACTTGAGAAACTGCTATTATAACGTGTCATTACATTTTTGTAAGATTTTAAAAGCAGGCAACAGTCTATATGACATGGGTTTTATGGGGGTTTTAATTTGGAGGAAGCAATTGGTAACTGTAAATTGGTAGTTAGGCTGATGGAAAGCCAGACTGATGTACCTAAGCATTTTTCAAATAGGAGATAGCTGTGGGTGGAGAAGACAAACCTTTTATCTTTAAAAGATTAAAAAAAAAACCAACCACGTATTTAAACATGATGTTTTAAGAAGTATTCAAGTGAGGGAAATTTTTAAGGCAATTTTAATAAGCGTTAAGGAAAACATCTATTTTTATATTGGAAGTCTGGGTGCTGTTAACCCAGCCATTGCCTACAGCTGGATCCTACAAACCAGATTCATGACGGTGTCATGGGCCACAGCAGCTCCTCCACATCACCCACACTGTACCTCCCTCACCTGCCCCTTTCCAAGAGCAAAGCACATTTCCACCTCCAGTCCCCAGTGACTATGAGCCTCACCCCAGCCCAAATCCCCTCTGCTCCAACAGCACCTGTCAAGTATTTCTCCAAGACCACCAAGCCCAGTGATAGAGAAACCTCAAGCCACATTTTCCCCAACATGTGCACTGCAAGCCAAGACCAACCCTTTTCCCTGCTGGTCTCCTGAAATAGAGCAGAATCCCAAATCAACCCAGGAAATCCAGGCTGTTCCCAGGCTGCTCTTTATTTTACATCTTGTAAAATAAAATCACAAGTTTTCTTCATATAGTCACACTGTCTTAGAAAGTTTTTTTCTGTAGTTTTTCTTCTTAGGAAACATCTCACAGCGCCAAGAGCAGCAGAGCAGTGAATTATGAAGGGCAGGAAGGAGAACACCTTGTTTTGAACATTTCAGAAAATGAGCTGTGGGTCCTCATGACCATTTGGTGGCATCAGCACGTATTTGTGTAACCTCTCCATGTCAGGGAGCTGTGAAGAGAGACTGGGAAACATCCACCCATACCTTTTAGGCAATCTTTACATGGAGTTGCTCATGGTCCTGCCATGAAAGACTGGGTTCATGGTGATTCTTCACCCTTCAGGTGAGATCACTGATGGGATAACCTGGCCTGCAGAAATGCTGTGCTTGGTGGAGAGCCTCAGCAAGCCCCTCACTGCCACCTTGGGTGGGAGCCAGAGAGAGATGTGCCACCAATCTCTGTCAGCCACGGAAGACAGTCAAAGGGCCAGTTTAGTCCCAGACCACAGATTATGGTGAGGCACTGGAACAAGTTGTCTAGAGAAGTTGTGGGTGCCCCATTCCTCAAAGTGTTTAAGGCCAGGTTGGACAGGGCTTGGAATAACCCGGTCTAGTGGAAGGTGTTCCTGCCCATGGCAGTGGGGCCAGAACTGGATGATCTTTAAGGTCCCTTCCAACCCATATCATTCTGTAAATATTCAATATTGGAAACCCATTGAGCAGAGAAACTTCACCTGTGGTCTCACTATACCGTACCCAAGACTCTGCTGACTTTGGAGATTATTCAAACCCTTCCCTCTCTCCAAGTGAAGGGGACACACTATGCAACAAAAGACCAGAAAGACCAGGCTTTTTTTTTTTTTAACAGAGTTTTGTCTTTTTAATTTCAACTTAGTACGTGATTTCTGTCAGTGTTTCAGCATCTCCCGCCGGGTCAGCCATCTCCAGACCCCGCTACATTCAGTGTCAGATCCTACAGTGGCAATGAGCCAGTGTTTTGAGCCTCACAGTCACCTGCATGTCTTTATGGGTTGTCACTTAACATCATTTGTGAACAGCAGCACAAAAGGACACAACGCATGAAAACAAGAGTGGGGATGAGGTGAGGGCCAGAAGAAGGCTTGACCCCAAGGAGAACTTTCCTCAGGTTCCCACAGCTCCAGCAGGGATGAACCTGAGCACAGGGTGAGAAAGGCAGGGCTCTCCCTCCTTTCTCCTTTGCCCAAGGGGTGTTGACATGGGTTGTGTTGTTTTCCAGCGCCAGGACAGCAGTTCACACTAGTCTAGCACCCACATTTGAGAGTATGGGATGGGGTCGCTGGTGGAGACAGGCTGGGCCCTGCTGTGGGAGGGAGAAGGTGATGTAGAGAAGCATGGCTGCGTCCCGATGGGCCGGGATGTCCACCACCTCCAGCAGCGTTGTCCATCCCACACTGACCTCCCAGACACATCCAAGAGTGGGATAGGACCTGGCCATCACGCTGTTCCCATCAATCTACTGGCAGAAGAGCAGGTTTCTGTAGCCAGCTCTGCTTTGTGTTTCAACTGCACCTCAATACCAGTAGGAAAATCTGAGAACACCGAAAATAACCAACCCCGAAACCCAAAGCTGTCTCCTGAAATGAACTGATGTTCCTTCCCTGTCACTGGGCTTTTGCAACCTAAACATAACGTTTATAAAAAGTAAATTATTTCCTCTTATAACTTAAGTGCATTGAGTATTTCCTTAAATATGGTTCACGCTGAAAATAAAGTTACTTTTGCTGTACAGTAAATTTCTGATAGAAATAAACTTTGTTGATACAATCTGGCAGGTGTGGTCGTGTAGTACAACACCCACAGCCACACAGCTCTGCACACACACACGTGTGTGCCCACACACACACACATACACACACACAGCCCCTTCCTCGGGGACAATGTCAGGGGTTTCTAGCTTTCTATATTTGCACGGGAACATCTATCTTAAAAGTCCCTATGTTTAAGCAGCGAGCACTCAAACTGGTTGAGGAAACAGACAGGAAAAAAACAAACAAACCCTGCAGCGATATTTTTCCCACGTTTCCCCAAAGTGTTGTCAGTTTTTCAAATTTCAAAGCCTGGCTGATGCTGCAGGCTCTTTCTGAAGGTGGTAGGGAGAGGATATGGCACTGGGATGCTTCTGTGGGAGAATCCCCCTCCCCCTGCTGAAACATGAAATTTGTTTCTCCGTTTGAAATTTGAAAATCCACCAGCCAGCTGCAAAAACCACTCCTGTCCCTAATCCTAGGCTCCTAAGAGAAACATGAAACTATGCAACCCATAACTTAACTCGCTCCTTGGGAATCCCAAGCTACAACATATTTGACAGCATCCCAGCAGTGTTGCTTCTCCCTCCCTCCCAACCCCGGGGGCTCTGCAGCCCCTCCTGGGGCAGTGCAGTGGCAGCAACTGCCCCGTGCCAGGGACCACGCTGCACTCAGGAAGTGAAGTAGGAGTTCTGCATGGAGTAGAGGTGGTCGATGGGGTTTCCCACTCGTGCCTGGAGCGGCCCCGCGTCTGCCGTGGCGAGGAAGCAGTCACCCAGGTTGCTCAGTGAGGTATCATCGCTATCCAAGTCGTGGAAGAGAGGCTCAGCACCTTGGGAAGCAGGGAAGGAGCAGAAGGGCTTCAGAATTTGCTTTCTTGTCTGGCACTTTGACAGTGCCTGGCACCTCCAGCTTTGGTGGCGTAAGATATTTAGGGGTATGGGGACCATGAGAAATCGCTGCCTTTCCCCACACACACCCCCACCACAGCTCAGCATCTCCCTGAAGTAGAGAAGGCAAGAGACAAATCCTGGAGCCCTACCGTAGGGATGCATGTGGTCTCCAGGCATCTGTGGTGGGGTGAGCCCTTGCCGAAATGGGTCGGAGCCATAGACACTTTGCTCCATGCCCAGCAGCTGCTGGGGCGGGGGCAGAGTGGTGTAGGGGTTCAGCATCCCCTCCAGCCCTGTGCTGCCGCCGCCGTTTGTCTGGGCTGGAAGATAACATCAAGTCATCAGCATAGTCAGGGTGCTGCTTTTTGGATGGCCCAGCAACACTGGGAAGCCTGGAGATGGCTGGGAAATAGGGACACCCCAAGCGTGGGGAGGGCTGGGTGTGAGGCGGGTACCTGAGCTGAGGCGCTGTGTGTTTTGCTGATCCTGCTGCTGCTGCTGCTGCCTCCTGGCGAGCTTCTTCATCTGGGCAGGAAGAAGGGGAAAAAAAGTAAATTAAATTATCCCCTTGCCAAAGGCGGGGGGAGAGTTCCAGCAACAGCTGCTGGTGGGGGGTTACTCCTTGTACCTTTGCTCGCTGGTTCTGGAACCAGACCTGCACCACACGGACACTCAGCCCTGTCTCTGCTGCCAGCGTCTCCCGCACCTGGGAGAGAATGACAGCAGCATCTCAGCCCACCCAGCTTTTCAGGGACACTTTAGGAGGGGACAGAGCAGTCAGGGCAAGTCCTTGCCCAGCATCCAGGACATCCACGAGGTCTGGAGGCAGCTGGGCATGGGCCCTTCTCCCCATACCTTCCTGCAGGGCTTGGAGGAGACTTCGAATGATGCCTTGAACGCCCTCCGCTGCTGCGTGGTCAGGATTGTCCGCGGCCGCTTGGGCCGTTTGTGATCCTTCCCATCCTCAGCTCCCTTCCCCGAGGCTTGTCCCAGTTTGCAGATGCTGTCCTCATCATCACTTTTGCCTAAGGGGGAGGAAAAAAAGCAGGTCCTTTACAGACAATGGGCCACACACACCATTTCCAGCACGTCCAAAATAATCTGTGAGATTTAAAATATGCTAGTGTTGGTGGGGATAGAAGCTGAGGTTTGGGGCTGGTTGCCCCATGGCAGCCCAGAGAGGGAAGAGCTGCTGTCACTTTTAGTGCATGGTTACTCAGCCACCAGATGTGCTGGTGGGTTCTTCTTTTCCCCAACAGTCTGAGCAGCTGCAATGTGAAACCCTGGGACAGCTGATTTTCCCTCCATCAAATCCCTGCCTGTTCCACAGGAATTTCCAGGCCACAGCTGGCAACACATCTAGACAGAGACACACAGGTCACATGCATGTGAGGGGACAGCAGACATCGAGGACTTCTGTGCCCCTGAGGCTGTCCCCCAGCCTAGCTGGTGATGGGCATCATGTCCCTCTGCCCCAACAGCCCAGGCTGGGGAAGCTCAGGGTGCTGGGTGAGCAGGGAAGCTTAAAGTGGGCAACATGACAGACAAGAACCCCTCACAAACCCCTCCTGCTTTGTTTTGTTATGGAGGATAACTCCATTTTGAGTACAGACTTTTAATCACACATCTAAGTGACACCTTCTGGCCTGTATTTCTCCCTTTCTATGGAGTTTCAAAGCTCCCTGGACAGAAGCCCAGGGTTCTTCAGGCTTCACCCCTCAGGTACTCGCTGTGATGTGCTGCTCCACTGCATTCCCAGGAACTAGGGTGTTATTCCCTGCTGCTGTACACCACTCAAAGCCATGGAACCTTGGGGAACGAGCTGCCCTGGGAAAGTGGACAGTGCTGCCCTGCCTCTTCCCAGCCTTCCTCTTTTACTGCATCACCCATTGTGCTGATGACCTCACTTGTTCAGCCAGTGTGAGAGGGCTAGAACACAGGTTTGATAGCACAGAGCCCTCCCTCTCACTAGCTATAAATCAAAGTTCCTGCACTATTCATTTGAGGATTGATAATGGAGCTGATACAGATGCAGGCTGCAAGGCTATGCTCAGCTCAAGTCCATCCCGGGGCTGCTGTAGCTCTGGGAGACAAGGATGCACAAGGGAGTGTGAGCCTGGCTCAGAGTAATTCATGGTGAAAACAGCTGAGTTCAAACCCCATGGCAAGAGCTACTAACAGATCACACATCAAAAAGTGTAAGTCCAATGGCAGCTCAGTTGGGAATGGGGAAAGACAGGAGATCTCCAGGGTGACGGATGTCAATGATCCCAGTGGAGCAGCAAGGATCTTCTCAATAACCTCTTCCCTCCACAGGCCTGGGATCTCCCCTGGGCTCACCAGCTGATACAGAGACCTTCCCTGTGTCGAGGGCTGGGAGGGATGAGACAGGAAGAGCTCTTCATGCTGACAGTCCCCAAACAGCCAGGAGCTGGGTGCTGGCCCCCACAAATCAGAGCCTTGCTGCTGCTCGAGCTCCCTGCTCACTCATAACACATCCATGGA
The DNA here is from genome assembly GCA_013390005.1 of Calyptomena viridis. Taxonomy (NCBI): domain Eukaryota; kingdom Metazoa; phylum Chordata; class Aves; order Passeriformes; family Eurylaimidae; genus Calyptomena; species Calyptomena viridis. The sequence goes on along the minus strand of WEIV01016614.1, from coordinate 434,773 downwards.
ATGCCCATGGCAACAGGAAAGACAAATTACTGCTTTCTTACATGTCCCAACGTGAGGGACGTGGCACCACAGTAGGTGTGAGAGGCCCAGGGTGTGGAATCTCTGATGGCTAACAAGGCTGAGCACTGGCCACTGATGCTGCCTTCTCAGTGCCAGCACAAGCAGGGTCTCTGCCCTGCTGAGTTGCTTGCCTTCCTGAAACCTGACTGAGTTGAATTTTGATGGAAAGGTAGAGATTTTTACAAATAATGGGAGGAGGAATGTCAACTGGTGCCTGAACCTGTTGGCACCTCAGCACAAGGTGAGCACCCCACTCCCCTCCAGTCTGGGACGTGCAGAGCCCAGCATAGCAGAGCCACAGGTTCACGGACTCCATCAAGTCCATGATGCTCAAAACCCACTCCAAGGGGGAAAACATGCCCAGAGCAGCCCCTCTGAGCCCTCCCCCCGCCAACACCTGCTCCCCAAATCCCTCCCAGTGTCAAAGGGAAAGAAGGAAAAGTGAAGCCGGATTTGGCGGGGTATTACTTTTAATTAACTCTCCCTTTCAAGCCTTTCCCCACTGAGGAGGGGGGAGAAATTAATGAGTGTCTGGGGCTGCCCCTGACGTCACCTGGGAAGGGGCCGGGGCGATGGATATTGTGCAGCGTGCCCTCGGTCCGACCCGCCGAGCCCACATCCCGCCGCCGGGGCCAGGACATTCCTCGCCCAGGAGGATTTAGGGAGAGGAGAAACGTTAGGACGCTTTTAATTGGAAAGCAGGGTCCTCTTTCAGAGGGGTTTGTTTACTTAGGCTGGGCGGCAGAGGCTCGGGGGAGGCAGTAATTGAAGCGAGGGTTTGGGAGATTACAGACAACATATGGCTCGCTTTTTATCTGCGCTTTCTCATAAAGTGGCCCTTGGT
>WEIV01016614.1:394950-433794 GCA_013390005.1 Calyptomena viridis | reverse complement strand
GGCTGGGGGAGGGAGGGTGGGGGCTTCAAAGCAGCGGGGAGGGGACAGGGAAGAGGCTGGACAAGCACATCGCACGCTGCTGGTGAAGGTGTCCGGAACCAGGGCTGGAGTGGGGACACCCCGGAGTGGCAATGGGGTCTGCAGGGGCAGATGCACCAGGAGGGGGAGAAGCCATGTGGGATGTGTACCTGGGCTGGTCCCCACCGTGCCACTATCCCCAGAGCCACACGACATTCCGAGACAAACTGCTGGTAGCCACCAAAAGCAGGCAGTGGGGCTAAGCTATGGGGTCTGTGGGGAGATGGGAAGGGCTGGGACCCCCCAGTCAGAGGCTGCCAGGAGATTGTCAGGGGCTTTGGGTTGGGTTTCTGACCGGCCAAGGGGTTGCTGTGCCCTTTTGACTCCCACACTGGCCCTTCGCATCCCTCAGGTCTCAGCTGGAGTTTCTACTGAAATAAGTATTTCCCCTGGAGGTTTTTGCTAAGTTGAAGCTCTTCGTTTGGCCGGAGCCCCTGGCAGTGGGGCTGGATCACAGGCCAACGAGTCGCTGGGGAGGAAAAGCTCCCCAACCTTTCCCAAACTGCCCTTTTCCCCCACTAGGAACAAACCCAAACCATTGTGGCCAATTCACTTACTCTCCTCATTGGTTCCTATTTTAACTGAAAGAGTTTGCACATCCCAGAGGAAAAAATAGTAATTCTTCAATCAGTTAAGGACTTTCCCAGGGCTAAGGCAAGACTCAGCGCCAGCATGCTGGATCCTCCAGCACTCCTGCCTCTCCAGCTCCTCCAACACTGCACCATCACTCACCAGTTCTCCCCAGCCACCTCCTCCCATGGCCTCACTCTATTTTTTAAACATCATCACCATTATTTGGGGGGAGGATTTGTTACCCTGAGCAAGCTGGGTTGCAGAGCTCGGACAGAACCCACACAGGCAGTGCTGCAAGGAAGCCAGGCTCTCACTGCAGAGGAGCACCACATTAAACATGGGCTTTTCACAATTTCTGCTCCAGATCTACCAAAACCATCCCTGTCCCTTCACATCTCCTCTCCCAGCTATGGCATTCCATTGCCTGGCAAAGAGCACCAGGTTCTGTCATGTCCACGATTTACACTTTTAACAACACACTCCTGATCTTGACTTCTACTTTTTTAAATTCCAGTGCTTTGCTTTAGCAGGGAAAAGACGGCCTCCTCCTAGTTGCTGGCAGACTTTTCCAGAGCACAGCATTTTAAAGGTAATCCCTCTGCAAAGCAAATTTTTCCCTGATGAGGGATTTTTAAGAGGAGCTGAGAGACCCAGGTGTGGAGCTTGCCACCCTGGAGAAGAGCAGTGCACTGTGGGGACAGCGTTAACATGAGGATTTCTGCTAACAGATCATTTTCACCTCTCTGGTCCCCAGCGTTGGGCTTTCTTACTAAATTTGTCTTCCTGGGAAACATTTGGATTTGATTTGCATTGACTGTGGATATATAATTTAATGCTGATCTGATGCTCTGAGCAACCTACCCTGATTGTGACACCCTGGCTGGAGTAGGATGTCAGCCCTGACCACCTCCAGCCATGGTGCCACGTCTCCTGCAGCCCCCCTTGGCTCTGCAGTGCCACCACGCTGGGTCAGCAGGCTGGTTACGGCCATCAACTGACTGGGAAGCTGCCGGGAACACAATATTTGCAGGGTCCCCGCTGTCAGTTCATGGTTTAGCTCTGCGCCTCAGTTTCCTCTCGTTATTAAAACGGGTGACTACGGCAAAAGCAGCTCATTTCTTATGCTCAGCCCTTCTAGAGTCCCAGGCAAGGACAGTGAGGCAGAGGATAGAGACACAGGTTTAGCCCAAGGTAGTCAGCGGGATGCTTAGGGCCATGATTTTTTAAGGAGGCAATCTTTCAGTTAGAGTGTACTTACACATGGGGCAGTTCTTCCGTTTCCCGAGGTGAGGAGGTGGGAGCTGTCATTTCTACCAGCATGAATCTCCCTCCCACACCCAGGGAGGCTGTACACCCCTCAGGATGGGGTGCTGGTGGCCTGCACAGGCCAGGAGCATAAATCCTTACAAAAAGGAGCCTAATGAGATGGGATGGTCTACAGAGCATCCTTCAGCCATGCAGCCCCTCCACTGCCGAGGTTCCCTCGCCACTGAGATAGGAGAGGATCCAGTGGTGTTTATAGAGCTTTTTCCTTCACACCAAGGGGTAGAAATCCAGGGCAGTGAGCCCAAACCTCACCTCCAGACCCCACCATGCTCGCAGGGGCCTCAGAGTGGGACCAGCGAGGGAGACGCCGGGCGCGGGCGGCCCCTTACCAGAATCCGACAGAGCCGGGCTCACCAAGCTCAGCAGCTCCCGCTCCTTCTCGTAGTCGCCCTTACAGAGGAGCTGCCCCTCCTTCAGCACGAACTCGTCACCCTTCTGCAGGCGCCGCTCGCAGACGCAGCAGGAGAAGCAGCGCAGGTGGTAGACGCTCTTCTGGGCGCGCATCACCAGCTCGCTGGGCGCGATGGCCTCCAGGCACCCGGCACACTTCACTGCAAAGAGCCTGGGGGAGCAAGAGGAGACCTCGCTGTAACACCTGGCAGCACACGGCAGGTAACGAGAGGCTGGGGACAAGGGATGGGGCAACCATGGTGGGGAGATGGGCATCGGCACAGGATCGACGTGACACTCCCTTGGTGTTTGGATTGCATTAAGGGCTGGGCACAATGGTGCTGGCACCCCTCAGTGACACGGCATGTGCTGCAAGTGCTGCACACTTGCTCTGTGCCACTGGAGGATGCTGCCTTTGGGTCAACTTTAGTAGTTTTAGTTGACCTACTACTGGGTGCTTACACTGAATGTGGTCAAATGGTGGAAGACCCCAACATCCAGATGCTCCAGATGAAAAGCAGTCAAACCCAACAGCCCAGTTACTACCGCCACAAGACACAGGACACATGAGTTTTATCAAGCCAATCTACATGTCCACCTTCCTCCAGCTCAGGCCTAGACCCAAGGCAGTGTTGGAGATGGCAACAGGACCAGTGAGCTCATTCGTGCCTCTCCACAAGCATCTACAGAAAGCATCACCCACAAACCATCCCATTCCTTTGGCCTGGGTCACTGGAACAGCCCTGTTACCACTTGCAAACACATCAGGATTTTCTCATATATCATAAAAATCTCCATGGCAGCAAGTTTGAGGTTAAGGCCAGTGACAGACTGAAGATTTGATGTGCCAAAATGAAAAGAAAAAGCTCAGCTTGTTCCTTGACATTGATGTGACAGCATTTGAGACATCCCTAATTAAACTGTTCCCAGGTTTCAACACACTGGCTTTAGACTTAAAAGTCAATAATAATAACAATAGCAATAACACTTCAGGTTGAAACAGAGCTTTTCATTCTTTAACTTTAAATGTCCTCACTAGGAATGATCAATGATTTACAGTTAGGGAAACTGAGGTGAGAAGAGTGGAGACAGAAGCATCACTGTTGGCTTGAGAGGACTTGAAGGCACCTGGAATTAACCCTGGGCTGGATATGTTAAGTGAATGGAATGTTTTCCCCAACAGTGATGTTTGAAGGTATCAAACCAGAACCTCTTTGCCACCCCCACATATCTGAGTTCCAGGCTTAGACCTCATAAATAAAAAAACCACTGTTTGCCCAGTCTTGTCTGAAATATCTGTGGGAACTGAACATTGTTATTCCCGTCTTGACGACTTTGGCCCAGAAAGAGAAGTCAAAAGTCAGCACACATCCTGCAGAGGTTATCTCCGAGCATCGCCCGAGTCCCAGCCTGGGGATGCCCCAGGGACCCACACAAGGGAGTGCTGCATCCAGTCTTCCAGTGGCCACAGATAATTCCTGCCTCCATCGTCCCCATCCCATATGTCATCCCTGGGGGAGACGTGTGGAGCTGGGGGACTGTGTGGCTGTGGAGGGGATGGGCAGCCCTGCAGACATCAGCAGGGTTTCAATCCCATCTCTTTTTCTGGCTGTTGCAAAAAAACACATAGGAAATGTGCTGAATCAGCCCCATTCTTACAAGGAGAGGACGAGAGATATGCAAAACTCTCACAGGAAAACCATCAGAAAACAGGGATCATTTTAAAAAGTTTTTGTGATGAGCTCGATAATCCATAAAACAAGGAGATGGAGGCAGAGCGAGGCACCACATGTATTTATGTCCCAGAGGAAGGGCCTAAGACAAAGGCACCCGTAACACCAGAGATGCTGCAGGACAAAACCTCCCTGTGCCAAACGGGCAGTGCCTTGCTGCAGTGACTTCCTAGCCAGGTTTCACTTAATTTCACTGCTTCCTTTGCCCAACAGCTGATAAACAGCTCTGTGAACTGCCAGAGGGGGATGGGGAGGCTCCACCAAGCAGAGCAGGCAGCAGCTGGTCACATCTGTGCCCATCTCATCAGGAATCAGGACTTGCCTGCATGGAGTCACTGAGCCTGGGCAAGGCAATGCATCCCACTGGTGCCAAGAGGGCAGATACATGCAGGAGCAGAGGATAATGCCAATAAGCAAGGTGAGACCCAGAGCATCCACTCCCAGTACCCCAGGCCACAGCTGGTGAGCATCAAGCTCCAGAGGCAAACAGCTGCCCACCAGATGTGCACACAGCTGGCAGGGTGCCACCCACCAGCGGTGCCCGACAGCCTTTGGGGTTGGGTGTAAAGGGTTAGGAATGGGGCACACAGATGTACCCTATTTTATTGGCACTTTCTCCTTCCCAACTTGAGGGTTCTCTCATGGACACTTCACACTGGCACACAGGCTATGCCTGCTCCCTCCCGGGTTTTCCCCAAACAGTGCTGGCAAGCACAGGGATGTGGTGCATCACTCCCCCCATGCCAACCAAATCAACAGATCAACAAATTGTAGCATCTCCCAAGAATTAGGGAAGGGGTGTCATACAGCTGTTACAAAACTACTGTCACCACAGAAACTGGAAAATCATCAAAGAAAATGTGGACGAGGGAGCTTATAATTCCAGATATTGCCATTAGTAGCTTTTATTTTTCTACACGCAGCTTTAATTTCCCAGGTTTACATACAACTGCCTGTCTCTGAGATGTATGTATTTCCAACATCCTCGTGACTGCCCTAAGAGGAGAGAGATGTATATTCCCTTGAAAGCATCCCTTCTGAAGGGTCATTTTTTTCTTGTTCCAGCTCCAAGAAACACTGGCTTGTGTTAATATTTCTGTAGTCACTTCATCTTTAATTATGTCTCTTTTATGTCAAAGTGGAGGTGATTTGTATTCGTCTGGTAACACATTCTCATCTTATGTAAATGATGTTTAAGCCTTACCTGTTGGGATTACTAACTGTTCTCAGTAATAAAATATTGATAAGCTACTATATCACTGCTATCTAATCTTCCTAAATGAACGTGCCCAAAATTTGTTTCCAGGGCACTTATTAGAGAGCTACAAACCTTTCCCAATCAGACACAGCAGCACCAACCCAGTGATGGATGTTTCAAAGCCCAAAGCATGTTGCAAAGCGGGAAGGTGTAAGTTTTAGGTAAATGGCTGTCTAATATTAGCAATTCTGAGGTCACTGAATAAATGACTTTTATTTCCCAATTGCTGAGTCCCCAACAGCTCTCACTTAGGGATGCCAGTCAGACCAGGCATCTTTCACTGCCCAGTGCAGGACTCCCCCACCCCTGGGCAATGTGAGATGCAGAGAAATCCCCATGAAACCTCTTTCTCAGTATGAAACCATAAAGATTTCCTTATAAACACACAATAAACCAAGATCTTAGGCACTGAAATGTCACAGGCAGAAAAAACACAGCCTATCACAGGTAGTAACAGAGAGGGAACACAGGGCCTTGCTGGTGTCCCAGATCCCTGCAGCCCTGGACCAGCCCTGTACAGTACCAGCTACCCTACAGGGACTGGGAAGTAGCAGCATGCACAGATAAGCCCAGGCATGGATACTGCCACAAATGGATACTCCCATTCAGGAATAATCTCACATAGCATGGACGACCCAGATGAAACTCCCTGGTCAACCTGAGATAGGGCTGAAGGAACCCAGACCCCAGCACCAGAAACCCAGCACCAGATCTAACAATTAATTTAACATTTTAGCCTGGAACCAGAGATGTTTTCCTCCATCTCTGGGATCTTCAGCTCTGTGCCCAGTTCCCTCCTGCTGCAAGCAGCAGGCTGCAGAGCAAATGCCATTTCTTCTCCTCTCTCTTTGTGCCTCCCTGTATCTGTGGAGGGGACTTTGAGAGTATAGTCTTCTGTAGCAGACTGCACAGAAGAGAAGAAGGACAGGCTCTGCCCAGGGAGTTCAACTTTAAAACAAGGACAAATTACTACTCCCTGAACTGCAAAGGGAACACCTTCACTTCTGCCATCCTTGGGGTGCTGCCAGCTTTAGTTCTCAGGAGAGGGTTTTTTCCCCTTCATAGTCTGGGGTTCCAAAACTAAATCAGGCCTGGCTGGCAGTGGTGGATTTATTTAGCCAGGTGGGAAGCTGGCAGGCACAGGCAAGGGCACCAGACAGGGAGACCTGCTCAGCACTGGGATGCTTGGTGGAGTCCCAGCCTGCCACCAACAGCTCAGTAAACTCCTCATCAAAGCACTGACAGTGCATATTTGTAAATGAAAACAAACCCACAAAACTTAAGAGCAATTGGAACAAAAAAATGGTGATGTGAGCAATTTTTATCACAACACGCAGCCTTTTGTGTCTGATCTTTAAAATGTTCCTGTTCCTGTATTGATCGATCTGCATTATTTTTTTTTTCTGAAATTCAGGTCCCTTTTTGAAACAGAAAGGTACTGGTGGTAGGTTTCAAAAAAATCTTGAAGCAAAATATTTGGCTGTTTCCAAAACCGCACCCTGGTCCAAGACGCAGTCCCGCTTCTCCACATCATTCCTCTTCCTCAAGAAAGCATCCCAGACCTCTCTTTTGGGGTTTCCCATCCACAAAGCATCACTGAAACCTGGAAATGTCGACACGTGGCCCAAGCCACCTCTGGGGTGATGCATCCCATGTCCCTTCCCGACACACCGATGGAGGGGGTGCAGTGCAGGCAGCCCCGGTTTCCCATCGGAGCCACCAAGCCCTCTTTCTCCCTTTATTTTGAGGTGACAGGCTGAAAGGGGCCGTGATTGACGGGCGCTTCCCGGCTGCTGTCTGTCTGCGTGCGCCGCATACAAACACGGCCCCTCGGAGCCTCCCCGGGGAGGGGGCGGCGGGTCAGGGACGCCGATATTAAATACTGACGGACAAATCCCAATCGCCGTGCGGAGGGTTGGTTCAGGCAGCGGGTAAGGTGAGGCAGCTCTGCTGGGAGGAGGGATGCTTTCCTCTCTGCCTGCACCAGCATGGCCCGAGGACGTGATGAGAGGACAAGAGCAGCCCTCGAGTGACCCCACAGGCTCCCGCTGGAAAAGGGTGCTGTTGGCACTGGTCCCTATGAAGTAGATGCCCTGCTGGGGCTGCCCACAGCAGATCTGCAGGGATGCCGGGTTTTCCAACACTTGGGTGCAGAGACCTGACCAACTCATCTCTGGCGCTCACCGTGGCCCAGGAGGAGCCTGAGCAAATCCTGAGCCACAGGGCTCCGCGGGGAGTGAGGACACCGGATTGAGTTGTCTTGGCACTTGGTCATCTTCTCACTCGCTGTCACTCGTTGGAAGGGGGGACAGCAGCACCAGGTCCTTGACGGGCTGGCAGTGGAAAAATGCCAATCGCTGTCAGCCCCACACCCATGGCTTGGGAACAAGCTGCTGTCCTGCTGCTGCTGCTGGGCTCACATCGCCCTGTCCCTGCTCTGGCCCTCATGGGGCAAAAGGATGAGGCAGAGGACATGGACCGTGGCCAAGCAGGAAGGGGGACGGATGCACTCCCGTGCAAGGTGATGACGAGAGCATCCCCAGCTACAGCCATGGGAGACCACGTGGATCCTCAGCTCTGGCAGAGGGGGTGCCGAGGACATGGGAGCAACTCGGAAAGGGCTGAGTCCATCTCAGTGCTACAGAGAGCAGACTGGCATGTCCTGGGGAATCGGAGCACAATTCAGAGGGCAACTCAGCACCAGTGATCCCGGGGACCTCCAAACCCACTCCGTGTCTCTGGGCTGTCAAGCCCATAAGGAAAGCACCCACAACCACCCTCATTTTCCTCACTGTGCACCCGAAGCCCTCAGAGAGCTCTCCAGTGGGATCGAGAGGGATGTTTTCCCCGGGGCTCTTCTCCTGACCCTTCCCTGTCTCCTGGCTCCCTCCCCCCCGAGGCGGACAAGTGTTCGCTTTACTGCCTGGCAACGGGGCCGGGGCTAAGCTTGCTAAAATATGAGTGTTTTTTGGCTGGAGTACCAGAAGGCTGCAGTCCTACAGAGAGAAAAAAATTGAGCACTCCATGCCATGGCTCCAGAAAGGGGGAGAATTAGGTTTCACACCGAGCAGGCTGGACCATGGCATTCTTTAGTTAATGCTTAACAAACGCCCAAACAAAAGCAGCCAACTTCGCTGCATGTTTGTAAAATGTATTCTCAGCAGATTCGGGTTTATTGGAGAATTCACTCGCTTTGCAGCAAGTGGCGTTCTCCTTTTTTTTTCCTCCTTTAATTTCCCTTCTCCTCCCTCCCCCCCGGCTCAAGCCCTTCTCATTCCTGCTGCCTGAATGCGTCTTCCGACACTTTGAGGGGACATGGCAACCAGGCTGAAATGGGCTTATTACATCCCAGGGGCTGATGTGAGCTCGCCTGCATGGCCCCGGGGTGCAAGTTTTCCCCAGGATCCAGCTGAGCCACTGCTGCCAAGTGGGAACAGGGAGTCCAAAAAGACAAGCCTTGGCCTCTTGCAAATCCACCCCTGAGCAGCTGGCTGGTGGCTGTATACTCCGAGAGGCCAGGAAAGCAAGGAAGGGAGGTGAAGCCTGAAGAGTCCTGCTTTTCACCTTTCTTCACCTAACTCAGCTCTCTCACGGTGGGGTCCAAACCAAGCGGTTCTACCCCATCCAGCATCCCACTGTACCACGCATCTCAGCCCTGTATCGAAGGGCCCTTTATTGCAGAGGATGCCAACAAGCAGAGCTTGCTTTCAAAGGTAGAGCAAATGTCAGGGATGGCTGGGATGTGGAGGAGGGGGACAGTCCCATCCAGGGATCCCTGAGGCTTTGAAGTGGTTAAATTGGGAAGTCCATGCATGGGTGTTCTGCAGGAGCAACCCTAAACAAGCTCCTGACCTGATGGAAGTACCTAAGCAGGTACCATGTCCTCCCTGAAGTCTGGTCCTGTGGCCAAGTACACTGGTGATGAGGGATGCCCTGGGGAGGTGGTGGCAGAGAGGAAACAGGCAGCAGAGGAAAGGAGGTTGATGCTGGGCTGTTTAACTCCTCTTTCTGCTACACATGAACTATCCAAGCTTTCCCTGGATAGGGCAGCTTCATCCCTATCTCCTGGACAAGGTCCAAAAGTGGTCACTTAACACCTCCTGGACCCTCCAGAGACCACGCTGTGACACAGAGGGGCACTGCTAGAATGATGGGGTTAAGCAAACAGACAAACGAAGCCTTCCCACCAAACAGCTGCTGCCAAAATACACCAGCCTTCTCTTCATTGAAGTAAAAGGTTGAGAAAGTGCACAGCTTCTACAGCTGCTTTGAGTTGCTCCATTTCTGATCAAGGATATACTAGTAAGACTTTCATCAATGAAGTCCTGGAGCAGCTGATGGCTTTGTGTCCCCTCCAGAAGACTGATAAAATTCCTCTGCTGATCACAGGAGTGGCCTGAAAGTGATCTCCTGGGCAAGGCCAGAAGAACAAGACCAAAATGCTAATTCTCCTTCCCATTTCCCTAAAGGCTGCTTCTTTTTGAGCCCACTTCGCCCCCAGTAACAGTGTAGCATCAGGAAGGGAGCTGGCCCCACCCCAGCAACACTCAAGCACCTGGTTTTGGAGGCAGGTGGGACACAGGTACGACGGAGAGAGGCACACACCACACCATGTCCAAGCCGAAATACCATCCCAATGAAGACAACTCAAGGATCAATCCCAACTAGCCCACAACACAGCAGTTCTGCATCAAAGAGATGCATCTCCCACCAAGCTGAATTTTGAGCAGCGACCCCCCTCACTCCCCCATGCCCCCAAGAAAACAAGGATAATTGAAAAACCACGATATCACTAGTCAAATTTAATATTGAGAGTGAGTGAGCGGGAGCCAGAGGTCAGAATTAATTACACCCCACCATATTTCAGCACGCTGCCGCAGCCCCATGTCCTTTCCTTGGGGAGCAGTGCTTCCACAGAGAGGTCGACAGACATTATTAGAAAGGACTGATTTAAACGTACCCCCAGGAGCTTTTCAGCTTGTCTCTTCAGAGCCTTTGTTTGTACTGAGATTAATGGAGAGGCAAATGATGGAAAAGCAAAGTCACCAGGAGCAAGAGGATGTCCCATTGCTGCCACCACCACCCCGATTTGGCTGGCTTTGTAAGCAGGGCAGGAATAACTGGGAGAGAAGGAAATGCTGTTCATGTCATTCATTTTGCAGATAAAAATGTGATGATCTTGAAAACAATTTTTTTTTTATTTTCCAAGAAATAGATATCCTGGGTAGTTTTTCCACTCCCTTGGGGATTTTACACACATGCTGGTTTTTTGATGTGCTGTAACACTGAGCGGGAAGAACCTATTTAACTTCTGCTCCAGCTTAAGGTATATATATAATGACTCTTGCAAGTCATTATATTTGTTTCTGATTTTTTTTAAACCTTCTGTGATGGAAAATTAATGTAGACACAAAACAAAATTAAACCTTTCTCTTTTCCATTCATATTTTCAAAAGGAGGGTTACAAAAAACAAGGAAAAGGAAAGAAAGAGTCCTCAGATCAAATGGAGAAATCTCGTTCCTTGGGCACAGCCAGTACTTGACTGATCCCAGCTCTGAGCAACCTGATCCAGCATCCAAGTCAGCCCTGCTACAAGCAGAAGAAGGACTGGGTCCCTTCTGGCCCCGACTCCCCTGTGAGGCCATAAATTCACCTCTCCCTTGTATCAACAGGCTCAAAAAGGGAGCAGGCAATTCCAGGGGACTGAGTCCAACATCAGCCTGGTCCCACAAGCCCAACCTCACTCCTGGGACACCCCTGGGGCAGCATGGGCTTCTGTGGCCTTTGGGGGGATTTTCTGGAGCACCACCATGGAAGGCAGTGCGGGTCCTGCCGTGCCACCGACGCTGGAGCACCCGGCTGCTCTCGAGTCTCCTAGGCTACAATCAAGGCTTGTGTTTTCCTTTATTAAACAGAAAACCCATGTTCCCCCCAAGGACTCTCTGTGCTCCCAGGGATGGGGCTGCGGGAGCTGCCGTTTCCCAGGCGTTTAAAATTCACGGGGTGTTCATGCCGATGTGCCAACACGGCAAATTCTCATTAGGAGGTGGCCAATATCCTGTCGAGCTTCCCGGCGCTCCGGCGGCTATAAAAATCGCTCAGCTGTACAAAAGCTAAACAGAGTAAACCAAGTCGGACACAGAGACCAGCTGCTTCGGACCAGCTCGGCAAACAGAGATCCACGGGAGCACACCGGGCAATGCCGGCAGGGAGATATCGCTCTCCCGGCTGGGTTATTTCTTGCCTTATCTTTTATTTCCCTGCACCCCAGCTCACCCTCAAGCAGAGTTTTGCATAAATATCATCTGCGTGTGTTGTCAAGTTGTCGGGATGGAGTTGAGCGGTTTTTTTTTTTCAATAGCATTTCCACAATGGGAAGCAGCTGTTGTGGTTAACAGGCTGCTCCGGAGCAAAAGCAGCGCTGCACATCGAGATATCTCAGAAGAGGCATCCTTCATACATAGCTCTGTGCACTAGAGAGCACTATAACATGTGTTTCCATGAAGTTTGTTAACTACTCGGCTAAACAAGAGCACTGGAAATGCCAGAGGAATATGCTCTGGAATGAATGGAAATATTCATCTAAAAAGACATTAAATTTAAGCCATCTTTTTTTTTCCCCTGCTCTGCTGAGCTCATGTTGCTGCTCTCTCCTACTTTTTGCTCTCGGGATGTGGTTCCAGGAGAAATAAATGCTTGGGATGTGTTTTCCAAACTCGTGGTACCCGAGACAGAGATGAGATAACAGATGACGGCACATGAGGGGGTTTCTCATGCCATCGGTGGTCCAGGGACATGGCAGCAGAGCCAGCCCAGCCATGGGCAGCAGGTCACCCTGCAAGCGACCTCCTCCCAAATGACATCTCGTGTGTGGAGAACCAAGGCTGCTCTGCCTTTTGTGGGTCTGAGCATCAGCTTCCCAGAGGTACTGAGCACCCTGGAGGGGCTCAGTCTTACAATAAACAGGAAAATTTTATTATTAAGTGTACCAAATTTGCTTGCTTCTCTAGAGCTTTTTTCTCTTCGGTCTGAGGAAGTTCAGGAAGGAAGTTTACATCTTCAGTCAACAATCTCCTGAAAATTCAGTAATATATCAATGCAAATCCAAACCTCTGATTTCTGTGTAGTGATTGTATTTCAATGTGACTTTAGTAGCCATGAATGCCCCCCCAAAAGGCTCTAACTGATGCCAGTAAATGAGCAGCAGTCTCAGATCCCGATAATCAGAGAGGTCAATATCCCCCACGGGGAGATGCTCAGAGGGCTCCAAAGTAGCCTAAAGGTACTCAGTTCTGGAGCTGGTTAAGAGTTTTCCCATAAAATCATTTCCCTTCATTCTGCTTGCTCTGTTTTACAGAAATACATATACTCACACACACACACACGCGTATATACACATGCATTAAACACCTTTTTTGAAAAATTTTATCTTTCCACAGAGTTTTTTTAAATTCAGCCATGAGCTCACAGGAACCTTTCTGGTTTAAGTCACTTCAGAATGAAGGGGGTGTGCCCAAGGATGCTAAGCCACCTGGAAAAGAGGGACTCCAGTGCTTTGCTTCAGCTTGGCCAAAGCCCTGGCTGGAGGCCATCTCACCACTCCCTACCCAGAACATTTTTCTGGAACTTTTTGATCTGAAAACATCTCTTTTTCCCCCCCCCCCCTTAACCATTTTAATTTTCACACCAAGGCGTGCTGAGCTGAGCACTGACACACTGCAATGTCCTTCCAGACATGAAGAGTTGATGCCCTGCCCCTCACACCCCCCAGCCCTCCCCTGTGTGTTCCCATCAGCAGGGCAGGGAAGCTGAGCAGGGATGTGGGAGCAAAGAGCAGAGAGCCCCACAAGGGAACACAAGGGTGCATGGACAGCCCTGTCCCCTGTGTCACCACTGGGTTTATGCCACAGTCCTGGCTGCAGGGGTGCGGGAACAGCGCCCAGCCTGCCAGGCTACCTGAGACAGGTCCCAGTGCTGCCAAGGCACCAGGATGAGCTTTTGATGGATTAGATGGCAAAAGCAAACATGCTTTCTCTAGGAAACAGGTTCCTGCCACTCGTCTGCTCAGGGTTATCACAGCGTCAGGGGCAGAAACCCTTCCCAGCAGCCTCCGGCAGCCATAGAGGCAGGATATTACTTTGTTGCTTATTCATTTTATTGCTTCTCCTTTCTAAATATTTGCTTGGCAGGGAAAGGATTCCCTTTACACTGTATCTGTTTTTACAGGTCAATTGAATTTCTGGCGCTCTCAATCCCTCTTTCCCTCCAATTGCATTTGCAAAACAAATATTGATTGTACCAATTAGCTGCGAACCCCTCATGGAAGATATCTCAACGCCTTCAGCTGGGAGAAGGCTCTCCTGGCTGCTGGATGTGCCAGTGGGATGGGAGTTCACAGAGCAGCAATGTCAGGGTAGGGCTCTGCAAACCCCCAGCGGGACCCTCTGGAACACAACAGCGAGAATGATGTTGCTAATCCTTCCAGTTAGAAGGCAACATCTTTGAAGGGTGTTACACTGAAACTCAGGTGTTCCCTCGCACCTGAGACAACTGTAAACTACCCTGCACCTTCCGTTCACTCTGGAACCTAATGACTCCAACCAAGGGAGACCACAAATAGCACCAACAGCAACCACAAATATATCCAGGTAGGAGGTTAGATCTGCTAAATCACAAAGACACACACACCCAGCAGAAGCCTCGTGTCTTTCACTGCAACATTAAACACACCAGCTCATTCGTTAATGGCACGAAGCTCTGTCAGGGGAGGTTTAGGTTGGATATTAAGAAAAGATTTCTCACCCAGAGAATGGTTAGGCACTGAAACAGACTCCCCAGGAAAGTGGTCACAAGCCTGCTGGAGTTCAACAAGCATGTGGACGACGCTCTCAGGCACACAGTGTGATTCTTGGGGCTGTGCTGTGCAAGGCCAGGAGCTGGACTCTGATGAGCCTTGTGGGTCCCTTCTAACACAGGACATTCTATGACTCCACGATTTGGGCAGAGATGGGATAAGAAAGACACCAACCTCCCACTACTCAGGTTTTGAGAAGTCACTTCCTTTTTCCTCCCCTTTTGTCTGGTGTGAGATAAGCAAGAGGATTTGGGCAGCAGCATGAGCACACTTCTGCCTGCCTGACCCAGCATCATTTGCTCTATGGAAATGTTGGCAGATACCTCTTTTTAAGTGATGGACTAGACCCTAATGATAAAGGAGTGTACTCTGGGGTGTTTGGCTGCAGAGCAACAGATCATGCTGACACCTTCTTGACAAATCACATCCTTTAAATAAAAAATAAAAAAAAAAAAGGTTTCCCCCAAACATATTTTTAGGGTTTCCCTGTACAGTGCTTGGCTTTTTGGAGCTGTCTCACCAAAAGCAACAGATATATTCAACCAAGCACCACATCACACTGATTTCTTTTATCTGGGTTTTATCTATGGCTTCCTTCAAAGGTTTCATCAAAATCCCCAACTGCCACAGGGAAAGACATCTGGGTGGATAAAGAGTGTTAAAAACTTGCTGTGTTTTGCTCTGATGCAGTCTAAACAACTTTAAAAAGAACAAATGACATGACTGAATCACATGGCAGTGCAAGACACGGTGGGGATCCTTCACCCTCAAAGGCAGAGCTGTGCCAGCCTTTGGTGACTCATCTTCCACTGGCTGCCACTGGGATGAGGGTCCCTGGCACTGCCTGGGATGGCAATGCCAACCCCAGTGTCACTCCAGCAGGAGCTGTGACACGTCCCCACAGCTCACAACCCACTGATGGCCACTGGCAAAGCATTCAGACCACACTGTTAAAAGTGTCCTGCTTGTGTCAAAAGTCACAGCCCAAGGCAAAGGCACAGGGTAGGGGGGTGGGGAGGATGGCAAGGCAGGATTGATGGATTAGCCACCCAGTCCCCAGCCTGCCACAGCTGGAATGTGGATTACCCTGGTGCAACAGTGCAGGAGAGATGATGGGCACGGCTGGCCACTGGTCCATCCCGGTGTGGACTCCCAGGCTGCTGGGGATGCTCAGCCTCAAAATAGCCTCCTTTTCCAGCTCTCACCCTAAAAACAAGGCTGCAAATCCCAGAAAGCAGAGACAGTTCACAGTCCCCTCAATATCCCCTGCAGCCTAGGGAAGGCAGATTGACCAGCCCAGCCCAGGAGTGCAGGATTGGCCTAGCATCCAGGAGAAATGCTTTTTCCTGCAAAACGGGATATTTTTTCCCCATATTTCTCTGAACCTGGGGGAACTGCTGGGGGAACNTTTTTCCCGCAAAACGGGATATTTTTTCCCCATATTTCTCTGAACCACAGCTTGGGGAATTCAGGTTCCCCTTGCAGTGCTGGGGTAAAATGAGACAAGAACACGGAGCAGTTGCCCTCCCATAGCCAGACCAAGGGCACAGGGCCTGGTACCCACAGGGGGGTCAGGGCCCCCCTGCAATCTGAGTTAAAGCCAGGACAGAGATGTGGATTATGTAGGATGTTGATGCACATATGTGAGCCAGCCCCATCTGATGACAGCATGCACACATCCAGTGTCCCGGGGCGGAGGGCGGGAAGCAGATGCCTGGTTAGAGAAAGGAGGGACCAGCCACAAACTACTTACACTACTCTGCAACTTGGACGAGTACGAGGCTGTTTGGCTCCATGTTCTGGGCTCAGACCCATCTCTCCAGTTTAAAGGAGTTGAACAGAGCCCAAAGGCTCATTAAGTTGGTCTGCCTAAAGCTGGTTCCTCTGCCAAGACATTTCATCCCAACGTGAATCTGATGTTCCCCTTTGGAGTTACACGGAATTTGGGGCAAGTGAGAGGAGGCAGCCCCACAGCCAGGGCAGTGCTGACAGCTCCTAGTGTTTCAACTGAAATGGGTAACAGTGAGTGCTGGAGGCCCTGTGTCCTGGTATTGGGTGAGAATCCCACCTTTTTACTATTTTTCTATTACCTCCTTCCATTTTAAACTGATCTCCCTGGGCTGCAGCAGGCAAAAGGAACTCCCTGGATGGCAAGTACCATGAGCTTGGAAACAACCAAGCAAAGGCAAAGAGCCTGGTATTTATCCTCAATCCATGTCAAATGGGGAAACCAAGGTCAGGAGCAGTAATTTGTTTTGCCAGCCTGTCTCCTGGACATGCAAAGCAGAGGCAGCCTGAATCCCCCTCCCTCACATCAAGCAACACCTGCACCCATTCCCTCCCAGTGACATCCCTAAGAAGACGTCACCATGCCACCTCACAGCCTTGCTGAACCCTCTAAAGGTCAGCACCAAAGGCATGTCCACCACATATGGTTATTAGTTCTCTGTGGGTCCATCCATCCCTCCAGTACAGCTGGGTGAACAATTCACAGCGCATAAATTTATCTAGCAGATCTCAGCCCACGTGCTGTTTGCTAACAGTCTGTAGAGAGGCTATATTTTATCCCTTTGGGTTTCTTGGCCAGCATTCAAGCTCCTGACCCTGATTTATTCGCAATCGGTCAAGAGCCACATTTCATCTCCATAGGCCATGTCTGCACAGAGCTATTCGGAGCACGTGGCTCCATGTCCCACAGCAGTGCTGGGACATCTCACCATAAGGCAGCCCTGGCTCTTTGCAGCACCTCCAGGAGGCGACTGGAGGGGTTTGTGTTCAAAAATAGGCTCTGTGGGGGCAAACCTTGCCTGATGAGAGCAGCGTGGCCAGAACAAACCACACCTCTTCTGCGCACGAAGGTGATGAGAGCTGCAGATGCTGGCCCAGGCTGGCTCACCGCCTGTCCTCATCCCATCTCAGCATCTCTTTGCCTACCTCTCTGACTATTTATAGTCATGGCAGACCTTTGCACAGTGCCCAAGCAGCCAGAGGGTTCAGTGTATAGGCGGGATGGCAAATGCCACTCTTTAACTTTCCAAAGTCCTCTTCTTTCTACCTCGCAAGGGCCCTGCCATGGAGAGCCAGGCATGACTTTGTCTTTGAGACAAACCTTAAGATCAGCTAGAAAATATGTCTCAGAGCTACACACATCACCAGCCTGGCCCTGGGAGTTTATAAAGCACCCTATGCTATGTCTCAGCAAGTTTTTCCTAGGGGAGCAATGCCACTCACACATACGTGAGCATCTACCTATGAAACAAAACCAAGTAACACAATCAAGATGATGAGAGAGGTACAAAGCAATCTGCAGAATTCAGAGAAAAAGAGTGATGTGAAGGATCTGGGTTAGTAATGTGAAGGATTAAGGTTAGTATCAGCCCTACCTGACATCTTCATTGGCAACTGCAATTAGGGACTAATTAGAATGTTAATAACATTAATAGGACATAATAAACTGGGGACAATGGAATGGAGCAAAACAATTTGAAGGGGACCCTGGAGAGATTAGGAAAAAAACCAACAACCAAAACAAAGGAAATTCAGCTTGGACAAATGCAGCGTCTGCAGTTCAGGGGAAGAACATCCGGAGCAGATGCTGTAGCAGGAGGAGGAAGGCAGGAGCAGGGAAGCAGAAAGCAGCTCGGTGCAGGAGCAGTGTGTCAGGCCCATGAAGGAAGCCATCCCACCCACTCTCCTGCAAGCAAGGTCCCAGGGCTTGCCCACAAGTGGCTCAGTGACCAGGGCAAAGCTTCACCACAAAAGCGTATGAAAGAACAGCACCAAATGCTGATGATCCACAGGGCATCCTGCTTGTGTAGGAAAAAAAAATATCCCAAGCAGAACTGTTAAATGCAACTTGACTTCATCTGGAGCTGCTTCCCTCTGTCTGGGCTCAAGAAGCCCCAATGCATGAACACCTGCCTTCTGAGGAGCCACTGTGTGTCTGCTTCCCAGGTGGATCCACCACATACAGGAAGGTGAGAGGTGGCAGAGAGCTGCTACCTTCACCCCAGGTGGAGCAAAGCAGGGAGACTTCAGCTGGTATGCAGAGCCAATGGTTATGTTCACACACAAGAATCCCCACACCCTAGCTGTACATAGAAGTAATTTTTCCTCCTCCTCTGCAGAGCCTCACAGTGCCACCAGCACTCACCACAAGCTCTGTACTGACCAGCACAAAGTGCTGGATGCCCCTGCCCCCCAGTCATGCTGAAGTCTCCCGTGTCTCTTCCATCACACAAGCCCCCAGACCACTTGGTGAAAACTGCCCCATCACTGTCTTATGGACCATGGGATGAGGGGGTGGACTCTGAGGGTGGAATACCTTGGTGGTCCCAGTCCTGGTACCACTGCCAGTCTACACTTAATAGTAAAGGGGATAGAATTGTTTTCTTGTAAGAAAATACTGTAACTAAACAACCAAAATGGGATAACTCAAGTGCTGTTCTCACTGGGATCCTCATGGATCTGTGCCTCTTAGTGCACACCACATGGCTGCAAAAACAGGAAGGATGCAAGAGATCATGGGGGGAGGATGGTGGGGCTGCAGCCACTCTCATATTGCTCTGGGAGCCCCAAACGAGACAGATGAAATGGCATGAAGCAGCCCTACTGCAGCAATCCCAACCTCTCAGTTCCAATGGCAGGAGCGACTTTGCCCATCCCAGAGATGTGCAGGGTGAAAAAGAGAGCACAGACAGACTCACCTGATCTTTGCAGCTCTGCTACACCAACAGCTCCTTCCGCCAAATAAAAAAATAGCAGCCAACAGGATTGCAGGGAAAGGGCCGGGCTCGTTAAAACACCCTTCATCCTGACACACAGCTGCTCCTTCACCTCTCAGCTGGACTACTACACCCCCAAACCCTGGTGGTCCTCAGCTGGGCATCCTTGGGAGTCCCTGTCTCCTCTCCCTGTCTCCTCCCCCGATAATCCAGGCAGACCAAACAGGACCTGAGCCACTGCCACTTGTCCCCACCACCTGGAGACAAGGAAAGTCACACCAGCCATGTCACAGTGTCTCCTCCAAATGGCTGCTGTCACCTCTGATGTCTGAGAGCTCAAGCCCTTCCCTGGACCATTTGAAGGGTTTTAAAATAGAACCAATTCAAGGGAAACTAACCCACCAGGACCAGTGCTATGGTGAGCACGAGCTGTGCAGTGGCCCCGCATCAGGAAGGGGCAGCAGTTTTATTGCCCAAAGGGGGATAGAAGTGGTTCCTGAAGCCTGAGGATCTGGAGGCAGGCAGGGAGGAGGAGAGATGCTTTCCCATGATTTGTGGGCTGTTCTCAGGCTGTCCTTGCTGCCAGGTCTTGGGCAATTTAATGACTTTTGTTGCAAACTGGAAGAACAGGAGACATATGTGAAGGAGGAAACTTGCATTCCTCTCGCCTAAGAAATCCCTTCTCACTTTCCCCCAAATCACACATACACCCAATCTCAGCCTCTCCAGGCTGGCTTGGACACCAGCTCCACTCCCACACCCAGATGACCTACTCATCCAGAAATGGCCAGGGCCCACGGCTGGGGCGTTATCCTCTTCTCCTTCCCTTCCCACGTCCTGCCTGCACAGCCCTGCTGACAGCCAGGGCAAGCAGGGAACCCTTCACCTTCCACTGCCAAGCCAAGGGGTGGAAAACACCAGATAAAAACAACCTCTCCCAGCAGCACTGGTGCAAAGGGGACCCTAAGCCTCCAAAACTCACCCCAGCCCCCTGCAAGCTGCATCCCAAGCACCTCCACACCTCCTCTTCCAGAGATGTCCCTGGTGGCTTGCAAATGCAGATGTCATATTCATCTGTCCCCCTTTCCCAGAAACAATCCACACTGGGTGCTCTCTGCCTCTGGGAGCAGTGGTCCCCAAAGCCAGGCAGGGATGTGCCCCACAGGGTGACTGGATATAGTAATAGATGTGGGACTTCAGGCCACCATGCCTTGATTTCTAGAGCATTTCCCTTCCTCAGGTGACTCCTCTCCCCCTGGAAGTCCTCTGTGGGATGCAGAGGTGGGAAAGGACAAAGCTGAAACACAGTGGTAACATCACCTCAGACCACGAGGCCGTCTATGCACTGTCAGAAAGCCAAAGCCAGCCCGAGTCTGCTGTGAAAGCCTGTGGGGAAGGCATGTACCAGGAGGAAAATCATCTGAGCAGAGTCCAAATCAAAGCAACACAGAGCCCTTGTCCAGGGAACCAACCGCCCAGAGACCCTCTCTGCTTACTTACACAGCACATTACCTCTGAAGCCTTAGGATGTAACCTGTTGAACACCTTCTGGGGTGGGGAATGCAAAGAGTGACCTGCATGTCACCAGCATGGAAAGGTTCCTCCAAGCCACCTACTGAGAGGCAGAAAGCAGGGGACTCATTTATAACAGCCTCTCAATCCTCGTGGCCACAAGATACTTCCCACATCTAACTATATATTACAGAAAGCACCCATAAGGCTGATCAAACTCACCTCCAAAAGAAAACCCCATACCCCAGGGCCAGCTATGCCTCTCTGGTTGTTTCTCACTGGTGAAAAGGTGAAGCTGAAACTTCACATGAAAACTGTGGGGAGAAGCCTGGCAGCGTTGGGTTAAGCAAGGCCTTGCAATCTGGCCATGGGGCATTTGCCTCTGCAATCTTGGCTTTGCAACAGGTTTGCAGGTCCATTTAACAAAGTAAGACAGAAAATTGGACACCAATGCCTACTCAGAGGAAGGAGAGCCGCCCTGCTCCAAGCCCATCTCACTGAGCACTCCCGAATTTCTTTTCCCCCTTTCTAACCGAGAATAAAGACAAACCCCAAGCTCAGACGCAGATCAAACACCTCACACGTGCTCAAGAGGAAAGATCAGCACTGGAGCAGTAGGAGTGAAGTACAGTCCTTGCATAGACCTTTACACCCCCATTTCCCAGCTTCCCAGCTGGGGTGGGACCCTTCTGGGTAAGAGCAGAAAAAGCTCTGGGGTGGATCCCACCATTTCCTATTCCAGGAAAGCCAGAGCCTCTTTGAACTCTGTCCTTCTGCTGGAGAGAGTGAAATCTGGAGATGCAAAAAGACACACCCAAGTGCTAATTTAGACTTACACCTTCCCCAGAGTCAAGCACTGGCATTCTGAAAACATCACCGACCCATCCATGTACCAGACAATTCCACATCAGACGGATGAGCGGGATGTGATCTGCTACACCAACATGAACAGGCAGACGAATATCAGCCACTGGATTTGATCTTTCAAGCCCCAGTGCCTTGCCCTAGGCAGACAGCAAGACTATTATTAGGACTTGAGGCAGCTTGGCCTCTGACTGCCTTCCCTGCAAGCACTGCCCCACGGAAGGACGAGTAATTCCCACCACAGTACCCCTCATTGCATAGATATTGGATTTGGGAAATACTTTTTTGCTGCAGGCGAAACAGCTTCATTCCCACACCTGCCCTTTCAAATGAGAGTAGTTTAACACTGTTTGCTGAGGAAAAAAAAAAGCCACTGGCATCTCTAAAGCTGGCCCAACCCCATCTCTCTGGTGGGCAGGGAGCTGAGGAAGAGCAAACCAGTAGAGCTAGCAAGCAAATGAAAGGTTTTGCTGGAGGGGGGAGGCAGAAAACAGCCCCACGTGCCAGTATCTCCCTGTGAAATAGTTCACCAGCCCTGTCTGTGGGCTGGGGAGTTGGTGAGGAGGGGCCAGAGCCCCCCAGAAACCTGCAAACAGCTTTAGGACAGCTCGTGGCAGGAGTGGAGAGATGGATTATACACCAGGGCAGATTGTGAAAGCAAGACAGACACCACTTCCCTTGCTCTAGCAGCTAAATGGACTCCTGAAGAATCTTGCTGAGCTGGGGTTAGCTCAGCAGAGGCACAGGACCACCCAAGACATTCAAGCAAAAGGCTGCAAGGTGCCCCAGTGCTGCCTGCTTGGTGTGCTGGATGCAATAGGCATCCTCGACCCAGAACAGACAGCCCTATCCCGGGCTGCTCTTCCAGGAACCCCTGCGGCTTTACAATGCACCTTTGGATGTAACAGGACCCTGTTCTGCTCCCTAACGTCATGTGTGAAACAAAACCTCCGATAATCTCATTTTCCAGGTTGTAAACTCACTCATCGGTCGCTGGGATAAGGACATGCGGGGGCCTCCCCTCACCACACTGCTCTGACGACCTACAGATCCTCAATGGGGAATTGTGCCCAGTTTCTGCAAACTATGATCTAACCCAATTCCCTCCATCCCATTACTTCAGGATTTACAACACACAACCTCCCCTGAAATGGTTTCTGGTAAATTCTTTGAAAGCTCTTCTGCTGCTCACATCATTGTCAGGGTCAGTCACGCATTAATGGCAAAGCATTTATGTGCCAGGTAACTCGTTCCCCAGCAAGTGAGTTTGCTTATGCTTTTTAAATTCAGGAAGCAATTAATAGTTGCCACAAAAGCAGTGTGCTTGTCTTGGGCAAGGGCCATAAAACCCTGACTTGCCTTGGGGAATTCCGATGCCTCTGTCTCCCCAGGCACCTTCCCCCAGCGTGGTGGTTGCAAGGTAAAGTATAATGCTGAACACCTGATGCTAGGAAATACTCATGCACTCACCAACGTGAAGAGCTGTGACTCCAGCTTCCTGAGCCAGCTCGAGGTCACTGTTTCAGGGAGCAGCACTGTCAATATCAAAAAAATCAAACAACACAAGACCTGAGCATCTTCCAGCTTTCCCTAGAGCCAGAGAGCTAGAAGGGCTATCTGGCAGTGAAAGAAGGGGAGGACTTCATTGAATCCCTTGACTCTTTGACTTGCAGCTTTAAAAGCCAAAAAGCCACAGATAATGCTGCTGTTGGAGCCAGGCTTCAGCAGAATCTGTGGATCTGATGAGGCATCCTACAGAAAGGTGGAAAACCCTGGTCCCTAGAGCTCAGCATCCTCCACGCACACTAAAAACCCAGTCTCTGGAATTCAACAACCTCCATTCACACACAAAAAACCCCAACACTCCCCAGAACCCAACATTCCCTGCTCATAGGGAAAACTCAGTACCTGAAGCCCAGCATCTTCCATCCATATCAAAAACCCTGCTCCCCACAGCTCCCCCCACCTCAGCATCCTCCACTCACACCAGAAAGCCCAAATCCTAGAGCACAGCATCCTCTTGCTGAACAACTGCAGCACCTGGAAAGCAGAGGCAGAAGCATCCACCCCATGGTGCTTCCTCCTTCCTGACCAGCACAGATGTCTTTCAGGGAGAGAGGATCCACTCACTGCCTCCCACTAAAAACATAAGCCGGCTTCAGAGCTCCCCAGGTTTTAGGAGACAAGCTCCCTTTCCATGCTGGCCCCCTCGCAGCCATCAAAAAGGAATGATTTCCAGGCTCACCACTCTGCACTAGACTTCAACCAGCTGCAGACAGGCCTGTGCATATCCTCTTCCTAATCCTTCATGCACAATCCCTAGACAGTCCCTGGCTTTTATTATTTTCTGGCAGGAGAGAGCACCACGTTAACCCCCATGTGCAGCCTGCACATCTCTCAGCACATCCCAACTTTGGTCCAAATTATAAATGAAATGTTCATGTAACAAGAGAACTGGTAAGGGCCAATTGCCCATTAATATTTTAAATCTTTAATTCTTATTTAACAACCTGTCCAAACCTGTCCCTTCCAATTGCTTGATTCAGTGATAGACCTAAAACATTTATTTATTTATTAATAAAGACCATGGGAGACTCTTTCCCTTGAGGATGGCTGTGCTTTCCTGTGGGACATTGAAAGCCCAGGGACAGAGCAGGCAGCAGCACCACTGATTATTCATGGAGACAGCAACCCTGTGTTCCTTACCTCTGCCAGTAGACGCTTCTCTACTCAGCAGTTCCCTCTGCTGCAGGGATACAAGATAAATTCCTTACTGGGATGTGTTTTAAGGCATGGTGACCAAGGAATGTTGTCTATATGTATGCTGGAAGGTCCTGTCCTTGGCATGATGCTGTAAAACTCCCAGGAGACAGAGCTGCATCTGCACAGGTTCTGGCTAAAGACAGTGGTTTCCAGATGTGGAGACACCGTGTCAGTGGCACATAAGATGTTGGCAGGGCTCACATACCAGGAGCACACACTGCAAGTGGAGATCCTGAGATCTGGCTGCAGATGGGAACAAAATAACAGCCTCCATCTCCAAGCCTGAGGCACTGGAGGTTTTACTCTAGGAGGGAGCAGAGCCTAGTGAGAGACTCAGGAGCCAGGAGAGGCTGCAACCAGGAGCTGCCCCTCCAGCCCCAAGCTCAGCACTGACCTTGAAACACAGGGCAGGCGGCTGCCATTGCCATCATATGATCTGTTACAAAACACGACGGGCTCTACTTAGAGGTTACACGCTGCAGGACAAATTTAACACCCGAGAGTGTTCCCGATCCCACTGGAAGAATTCCTGGCAGGGGCTCAGTAATCGCCCACTACTGTAAGTGGCCAAGTGCCATCACACTGGTTTGGCTCCAGACACACAAGGAGGACCTTGTTCTTTACTTCTGGTGGGAGAGACACTCTCAGCTGATGGAAGACACCGTGCAAGATGATGAATCCCCCAGGGGCAGGTGGGCCTTCAACCAGAGAGCAAAGGAAACCTGGAAAAGATGCTGTTCCCAAATGCTTTCACTTGTTTGAAAAAGTATTTAAGGGCTGAAATTAAAAACTTGCACTGGAGGCAGCCTGACTATGCTGCTCTCTCCAGGAAGAGATCCTTGGGGAGAATAATGGGAGCATCATTATTCAGAAGAACAAGCAAATGGAATGAAGGCATCCTCAAAGGATGTCCAGTCCACAGAGGCCAACGGCTGGGGATTTCCTGGCCCAGCCATGAGAAAAGAAAGGCTCAGCACCAGGAGAAATTGTCCCTGCTGCCATTCTACCAGCTGTACAGGAGCTCTTCCAGAGCCACGCTGGCTGTTTTCAGAGGTGGAGCAGGCAGATGCTACTCTGAAGCAGAGCTGGGGAACAGCACAGGGCAGGCAGGATGGGAGAGAGCCTCTCCCACCATTGCATCTGGTCACAGCTCAGCAGCAAGCCAGACCCTGCCGCTCCCTACTCCTCCTCTTCTTCCCTTTCCTTTCGACTGGCCCCAGCTCCGCATTTCTGGAGCGGCAAGAGTCAGCTCTGCCGATGCTGCTGAAGGGCCCTGAGCCAACTCCAGCTATAACCTCAGGATAAAAACATCAGCTCTGAAACACAGCAACGGGAAAAACAGACAGGCGGCCACGTGTGTGCACATGAGGACTCCTGTAATCAGGAGAGCTCCCACTTTAGCAGCGAGGTTTGCAGTAACAAGCAATTTGGACTCCAATTCCAGGGAAGAGTGATCCTGGGTTTGGCTAGGATGGGTTCACAGTGAGCAGGATGGATGGCGTTTCCTTCCAGTCCCTGTGAACACAAACCAAGACCTGCTGCTCCTATTCCAGTTTGCCCTCAAGCCATTCAGGCCACAGTGAGTGCTGCTGTGACAGGCAGGTGAGGATGCTCAGAGCAGGACCATGTCGGGTCAGGCTGCAGCTGCCCACCAGCACTCCTTGATGAGAAAAGACCATGCTGGGAGCCCCAGTGTGGAGGCGATGGAGGCAGGTCAGACCAGCGACAAGACGACAGAAAACGTCGTCAGGCCAGCAGCTATTTTTATCTGCAAGGACCAACACTTAATACTCTCCTATCTCCCACAAAATGTCACTTGAGCTCCGGGAGAAAGTTTACACCACTCGCAGACAAGGGCTGAAACCTGAGCACGTAATCCCTGCTCCAGTCAAAAGTTTTAGTGGGATTCGCAGCGTCTGGACACGGGAAGCTGAGGAAAAAACCTTTTCCCCTGAGAAAGGATGGCTGGGGCAGAGAAGAAATGGGACAAGCAGGTCCCCTCCTGGCACTATGTTCCACTGCAGAGTCGCCCACCACATCTGCAGGGCACAAGGGACTTTAGGAGCCCTGGAACAACACTGTGGCCTCCTCACAAGCTCAAACAGACTTTAGCTCCCCTCAGAGGGTCTTCAGCAGAGGAAGGAATGGGGAAAACAAGGCATTCACCACCCTGCTCACTAAATTCCATAGGCCCCAGGGACATGAAAGGCCAGGAGGAGAGGAGTGGGTCAAGCAGAGCCCACAGGAGGGTTTTGCACAAGGTTGGGGGCAGGACACCTCATCAAGATATCACCGTCTTGGCGATTCCCCACTCTCCACCAAGCAGCTCTAATTACTTCAAACACTTCCCCCACTCCGCTCCCACCTCCTTCCCTTTCATCCCAAAGCCCAGACCCAGGCACGCCTGGGGTGTGAGGAAAGGAGGCTTTCCTCACTTAATAAAGCCAAGGTAGAGCAACACCATTATTAACTGCAGCCCGGCCCCCCCCTCCCTGCCGACGGCAGGAATATTGCACCGGCAACCCCATGGGAGCACCCGAGTGCTGCCCTGACAGCAGATGCAATAATGCAGCCCCTGAGCTGCCCTTTCATATTGCAGTGACTGTAAACGTCAGTGGGTACTCTCTCAGGTCCCCCCCCCTTCCTCACAAGTAGTGTTTAGTATTAGGGATGGATAGATGGATGCCTTCTCCCTGGTGAGGTGCAGGATAGCTGGGATGTGGGACAGCACCCTCCAAGAGGGTTCCTCTCAGAGTGGCAAAAGAGTACAGGGCAAAGAGCTCTGGGCTGGGACCGTGGCATGATAAAACATCTTGTAGCACAGATGTGTCCACCATGCTCAGAAAATTAAGGTACCATGCTAAGGGCTTCCATAAAAACTTACAGGAGGTGAATTTTAGTTGGGATAAAAGGCAGGAGCTCACGTGTGCCTTGCAGCTGCCCAAAGCTGCCCCCAGGAGGCTTTTTTCACATCAGGGTTTTTTTTAAATTAAATAAATAAAGCAGACAGGATGGAGGTACAGGCAAAGAGAGGATCCAGCAGCAGACAGGGCTGAGTGAGCCCCCAGTGGGCTCTGCAGCCCCTCGGAATGCTGCAGGATGCTGAGGAAAGGGGAACGGCCATGGCTTCCCAGCAGGATGCACAGCAACTCAGTGCAAGCAAATAATAGACACTGACAAGGAAAACCAGCTCCACTAGCCCTCACTAGAAGAAATCTTCTCTTACAGCAAGGAGTGGGGTAAAAACCATGGGGAATATCCTGGAGAGGCAAAACTCACATTCCTGAGATGGCCAAGAAGTGATCACATCTATCTCCCTCCATCTCCCACTTCTAAGATCCATTTCTGAAGCATCACCAGCCAAGAAACTTTGGTTCATTGGACATAGTTGAAGTGAAAAACGCATGCAAAAAAACATATAGCTGAAACTTAAATGGTCTCCACAAACATCTCGCATATTTTCAAGGACACTGAGGAAATTCAAACTTTTTTTCCCCCATTTTTTGGACTTAAAAAAACGCCTCAAGGGAAAAAGTTATTTAGAACTACTTAGGAAACACAAAGGATAAAAAGCCTGTAATTATTTCTCTGCCAAGGGCTTGTCAGTTTGAAAATCCCCGCTCTTGAACCACTAATCCTTATGGAAAAAAAATGCAGCTTCGGCAAGATGCATCATTAGTTGACTTTTGCTGCACTTCTGCAGCACAAAGGCACTAGAAGGAAAGGCATAGATTTGGGTGTCATTCCATTAGCACCTTTCACCCACAATGCGCCTGATACACGTGCTTGGCTGACTAAGGAGACCTGCAAACCACCAGCCTGAGACTTCTCTCTGCCTGAGAATGGTGCTCTGAAAGCATGAGGCTGGGGAGGGAAGAACCAAGGCTGATGCTTGGAGGCAGAAGTGCTAAAACAGGCAAAAATAAATCAGTTCAAGGTGGGGGTATACTTACTTTAAAAGCCAAGGATTGAGGGAGTTCCTGGGATTTTTTTGTTATGTGGTTGAAAATAGCAGAAAGACATTATTGGCAGGGAAACTGCACTTCCTCTGGAGGATGGGGATGGGCCATCCCAGCAGAGCAGGGTGGATTTGGGCCTCTGGTTTAGCAGCCAGATTCATCACTTCATGTCCCCCTGCCTGGATAAGGACAGGTGGCACCAGTACCTCTGAATCTAGTTGGCCATGGAGAAACAGTGCCATAGAGCTCGTTGTGTTCCACACACCAGCACTCTGGCAACCCTCTCCAACATGGAGCACCTCTGACAGGCACTGCAAGAAGTGAGTTACACCAGAGAGAGCAGGTGAGCCACTCGGATCTTGCTGCACCCCAGCACTCATCCACCAGCACTGCCTGGGTTTGGAGCTGCAGAGGGCATCCATCACACAGGCATCAGGCACAGCAGGGGCCAGAAAAGTTTGTCCATGTCACAGGCAGCTTTCCCCCTGCCAAGAATAAATGGCTCACTTGGATTTATTTTCCCCATGTAGAACCCTTCACCCATCTTCACCCATCTCTGATGTCTTCTTTCATTACTTTCTCCCAATCCATCTCTGTAACAGCACCTCCCGTCAACATGGGTTTTAATATCCTTGAGGTAATGTATGCAGGAAGCCTCTCCTCTTTTCTGGTTAGCTCTCCTTCCTAGGAGGCTAGAGATGAAACAAGCTCAGACTCAACTCAACCTACAAGACTTAAAGCTTCATTAAACTTTTAAGGCAGTCCACTGAGGTTGCTCTCTCAGCCTTTCATAATTACGGATGCAGAAGAAAGGAGCAGCATTCACCTGAGCAAGCTCAAGAAGGTTCAAACTCTTAATGGCTTTCCTAACCAAGCTCCCACATCCACACTGCTGTTTAAAAGGATCTGCTCAATACCACTCCTATGAGCTGCCGGGCAGCGGAGATGGTGAGATATATATAATTCAGTATCTCAGCTCCCCGTCACCAACCCAGCTGGTCACACATTTGGCACAGGCAACACTCAAGATGCACGAGCCCGAGATGCCCCACCACCCAGAGTCAACAGGCACCCAAGAGAAGAGGCTGGCTGGGTTCACAGACACTGCAGTGAGAAACATGTTGCTCTCCCTGCAGCCAAGACCTGGAGTTCAGCATCCCCACCGGTCAATTTACACTTTGGCTTGCTTGAATCCTGTGTTCCAAAGAGCCTCCTCCTCCCCTTCAGCCCTTGCAGGAGCCTACAGAAAGTGGTCTGTAAGTACAGAGGATACTGTCACCCCCTCCTCAACACCCAGTGCTGGGCTGGAGTCCTCCACACCTGACATACACACACAACAGCTGACGTTCCCTCCTCTCCTACTGACTGGGCAGCCCGCTCCAAGACCAGAAATGGAAAAGATGCCCCAGAAGCATGTTGGAGGGCAGTTCCAAAATGTCATCATGACATAGAAATCACTGGGAAAGAGTTCTGGGTTTGTCCTTTGACAAATGCCCACTCCGTTATCAGCATTCATGAATTTATTCATCAAAGTCACTCCCATAGAGGCAACTGCTAACACGTGCCATTTCCCTCCACCTGTTTAGATAAATCACTGCAGAGGTTAGCAACCTTTTGCACAGCTAAGACATAGTTTTCCAGCAATAAAGACTTAACAGGGCCAGCAAACGCCAAGTAGAAGTTTTGACAACAAAAGTATCACTATGATTTTACAATGGCAGGGGTTGGAGGCAAGAAACGACAACACTGACTCCTTCAACTAAAAAAGCTGCTGCAATTGAGAACTGTCTTCAGGTCCCTTAACCTATTTCTCTCTCCTTTCCAAATTTTTACTGCCAAAACCTTCCGTGAGTTTTCAATAGCAAAGGGAAAATTCCCACCTCCCTCATCCTACTTAGCCACCTTGGGCAATGCTACACAGCAAAAAATCGACTTCAAACACGGCCCTGCTGGCCCCAGGCAGGGAAGGACTCCTCAGTACACACAGGCTCCAGGTTCATCCAAGGAGCTTTGCAGCACAAAAACAGAGGAGAGCATGCACCTCCCAAAGAGATCAATCACATCCAAACAGTGATTCTTGGGGAATTGCTCTTGCCTCTTGTTGTGCTTTTAAGACCTTACTTTGCTTCCTTGCAGGGCAGGGAACCTTGCCCAGAGGGATTTTCAGGGGCTCTCCACCCCACTGAGATGGTGGTTGTCATTCCGGAGGAACAGACGTACCGGGGAGGGAGATTTTGCACGGTGTCGGCGGGGGTGGGGGACAATGGGCCGGGGAACGATGGTCGCGTGAAAAGGGATTTGTTCCGCTGTCAAGGACAGCGTTAGGAAATGAAGCCCACGAGGGAAGGAGAGGGGTAGGGAGTGGCAGGAGACAATATACGGACAACACTGACAGGGAGACAGTTGGGAAGGATCAATGCCGGGCCCTGATGGGCTCGCAAAGCACGAGTACTGGCCGAGGAAGCCTCGTCCAGCATCCTCTGCCCTTTGAGGCATTTGCCCCAAGGAAGAGCAGGATGCCTCCATACAGGGTGAACCTTAATCTACAGCCATGGAGCCACAGTGACCCTTGGACAAGAGAAGCATTGCTGCCTGCTAGGATATGCTGGGATGCAGAGGAGAGTGTTTCTCCTACCAATTTGTGCCTTCTCCTATTGATCCATACCTTAATCATGCCTGTTTATGCCTGGGAGAAGCTGGCATCTGCAACACAAGCTCTGGGTCACCTTTGGTCACAGGTAGCCCAAGGTGAGAAAATACAAAGGCAAGCATGACATAAAAATTAGGCAAATCTGGAGAGAGACTGAGAATTCATATCAAGTGCTCAAACTTGCCCAGCAAGAAGCTCAAAGAACTTATGATGATGAATGAAGCCTTTTTCAGCTGTATTTGAATTTCCACCTCCATTTCATGGGTGATGGAGCCAAGTCTCAGCTTTTTCTCCTGCATGGTCCATCATACCCAGACCAGGCACTAGTGCAAGAGACTTGAACCCAAAAACCAGGATCATATTCCTGGACACAGGAAACATTCTACTGAAAACAGGTAGGTGCATGCATGTGCATGCAATGGGAGAAGAACTGTTTGCATTGAACACAACATGATTTCACCCTTGTATTGAAAAACACACGCATCACTCTTCTGAAAACTCCAGCCTTTATGGGAGGAACTGCCACTTTCAGATAGCCAGCCTACAAAATGTGGAACAGCTAAGGGATCCCTGAGAAGCTGAAGAAACCGGTCTTCTGTTAGTAAGATAAACAGACAAGCAAGAAGACAGAGCTGCCTAAAAGAAAAGACCGGCCTGACACTGTGTCCCCGCTGCTCACACAGCCCCAGCACGGCACCACTCAGCCTGCCCTATGCCTTTTGCAAAAGCTTCAGCCTCTGGCTGTCCGTAAATATTTGGGGTGGGAAGCCAGGGATTACAGAACCCCTCTCCTGGGCAACCAAGGTTTCATGATCTTAAAAAAACCCACGAAAACAAACATCAAACCTCAAACAGAGCTGCAACGGGATGCCTGCCGGTTTCACAGAGACACGTGAGACAACCCGGGGTGCATCCTTTGCCCCTGAGGGCCAACAACTCCGGGAGAAGATAACCAGGGACCAGCTGGCTTCTTTCTGCCTAGACAGGATTTCTTCCAGGTTAAAAGTATTGAGGAACAAAACTGAATTCACAGGCCAGTGTCACGGTGGCTATAGGTTGTCACACGTCAGCACAGGGTTTGCTATTTCAGGGAGTGCCACTAGTCTCTCCCTCACCTCTCCCCTTCTGAAACCTCAAACAAATACACAGAAATTTAAATTTCTCACAAAAGCACTTTTAAAAAAAAAATCTGGTCAACCCCAGTATTTCAGCCTAGTAAAATCCTAGTATTTTCTCTCTGCTTTAAATATATTCTTCGCTTCTTTCATGGAGAAGCTTGATTAAACCACAGGCAGAGTCCTCCAGCCCAGAGGGAACAACCCAGAGACAAAATAGAGCACAAAGGGACCAAGAGCATCTTAAGAACAAAAATACCCAGGATGCTTTTCTCATTCCCACCACCCTCTGCTTGAGCTGAATTCTCCTCTTTCTCAGGCATTCTCCAGCATTGAGGAGTGCCGAGTACCCCCCCTTGGCTGCACACCAGGGGTTCACCAGAAGTGGGAAACTCAGACCCAAATCTGATCCAAACCACTGGGTTTTCCCACTCCTCAGCCAGAAACAGGACTTGCACCCTTGTGAGCACAAGACACCAGCCCTCACCTCCCAAAGTCCCCTTTCTCCTGCTCCAAGGCAGAGGGTCCTTTGGGGTCCCCCCAGCCACACCTCAGGTGAGTGTGGAGGATCAGAATCAGCAACTGCTGTGGGTTTGGGTTAGGGCCACACACTGAGGCCACTCCACTGCTGTCAGTGGGCACAGGGGCAGCCAGTGGAGATCAGGCTCCCCAGCAGCACACGCAGCCACCGGCAAATCCTGCCCACACGCTGAGCAGCCTTCAGCACAGCTCACATGCCAGACCACCATCCTCTCCAAAATCAGCTGGGGGTGACCACACCACCAGGTTCAGAGACTGCTGGAAAGCTCCCCGAGGAAGCACAGAGCAAGAAACCAAATTGTAGGCTCTCTGAAACCCCCCAGCTCAGCAAATCCCTTCCTGTGCCTCACGGCTGCGAGCAGGTGAAGAACCGGCGAGGCGAGGGCTGGCGAGCTGGGGCAGGAGAGGACCCCAGCTGTCTCTCCAGCTGGTGGAGACAAAATTCTCATCAAAATGAAACAAACCCCTCTTTCTTTCCCAGCAGATTTCTTTTTGGTGCTTTCATCAGGACTGCAAAAATATGAAGAGGTTCCCCCAGCTCCAAGTGCCCTGTCAGGGTGCTTTCCTTCCCCATGAGGTGGGGAAAGAAAGAAAAAAAGAAAAAGGGGGGGAAAACCATAGTAGGTCCAAAATAAGATGGCAGAAACCATGAAGACTCCAAAGGATACTCAGGTCGTGGCTCTAATGGCACCAACCTGCAGATCTCCAGGATCCCACTAGCAATAAGGAGGAGAATGGTTTCGGGGTCACCCTTTCCTGGCCCCATCACAGAGGGAGAGATGACAAGTATATCTGACTGCCTTGCTCCCAATCTGCCAAAATCATACCCTTTCAGGCCTTTCTATGAAATATTAATTGTAAGACACAAATCTAATTAAGAGCAGAGAGAAGGAGCAAGATGCCAAATCACTTCTCCCCTCCCTTTGAAAAGGGGGAGCCCCATGAGTGGGAGGACAGGGGTTGATGGAGATAAGGCATATTTTGCTTGCCTGGCATTTCCAGCATGGATCCTGGAGCAGCCTCCATAACGCCCCTCTCATCGATGCACCCCACTGCTTCCCCTTTTTCCACCCCCCACTGGCATAACAAGGCAATTTAATAACAAAAAACAAAGGACCAGTGCCGGTCCCAGCCCAGAAGTATCAACCTTCGCATCCCTGGTGGGGATGAGGCCAGATTCGACTGCCCTGCAGCCACTCATCCCAGCTCACACAGAGTCAGCACATTTCCTTCAGGAGCTCTGTGTGAGGACAGAGGTGCTTCAGGAGATGAGGTGCTAGGTGGGGATGGAGAGCAGGCAAGAAGCAAGGGAAGCACTAGAAGAAAAGATTGAGGGATGGGAAAAAAGAGGCAAGCAAGAGGGACGTTGTTCTGCTACCCCATCAAAACCAGCCTGACTGCTCCCAGTGCCTGGCCAGCTGGAGAAACCCAAGTTAGCACTATCCTCTCCACAGGATGCTCTACAAGAAGGGAAAAGGCCCTACTGTTGCACTCTAGATGGGCTGACTCGTGGCTCTCTGGAAGGACAGCTCTGTCCCATCAGTTGCAAAAAGCAAAAACGTCCCACTTCTCCAAGTGAGAGAAGGCGAAGGACTGCAAATTTACAGAACAAACCCACCAGACCACAGCAACTCTCCAGCTGGTGGGAGCACAGGCTGTGCTGAAGTGTTCTGCATCACCTTCCTCATTCAATCCATTTGGGAATTATCCCCCTCACAGCCCTTCCTGGCTGGGGAAGCAGCGCCAAGGTTTGCAGCTAATTGCGCAATTACATTCATTAGCCCCGTTAGGCAAGATAAGCAGATACCACTACAAACCTCTTCCCCCTCTCTCCTCTACAGCAGCAGCTGCCAGAAGAGCCTCCAGCAGGTAAGGGGTGGCTGCACTGCCTCGAGCCGGCAGATCCATCCACAGCCTCACAAGACCACGCTTCCAAGGATTCGGGCTCATCCCCTGTACGAAGATACCAGGTGCGATTTTAAAACCCAACACCGACGGGTTTCTTTTGTGTGCACATTTAGAGGGCGGAAGGATTTTTTTTCCTTTGCAACCAGATGCGATTTCTCATTTTATTTCATGACGGAGGAGGTGGAAGCACCCACACGACCCCATGACATCGGGAGCAGGGGATTTCGGAGCCAAGCAAGGAGAGCTTTGCAGTGATGGCGCAAAAGCTGGCAACAGCACAGAGCCATCAAGCCGTGCGAAGACAGGGCAAGCATCACACAACTGCCTCCCTCGGCCGGGGAGCCCGGCACGGCGGTGGCGGCTCAGGGGCTGCAGCCGCCCCTCCACTGCCGGCGTCCACATGCCAGGCCTGCTCTGAGATGTGCTGGCCATCTGCTCCTGCCAGCCGGGGCTGGGGCCGGGGCTCTGCGCCGTGGCTGGGGACGTGCCAAGCCGTCCCGCCGTCGCCACGCTCCCCAGCTGCGCCCCCCGTCATGACCGCACCGCTGTCAGCACTCCCGGCCCCCAGAACCGGCCGGCGGGGTTTCCGCACACCACCGGCATCACCTGCAGTGGGGATGTGGTTCCAGGTCCTTCCCATGGCTCTGGCTCCGCTTGGCCCATGTGAACCCACTGTGAAACACCTCTAGGCAAGCAGGGCTCAGCCATTCTTGTCCTCATGCAGATTTTAAGCCTCTGGAGCAGTCTCACTCTTCCCATTGCTTCCAGCACTCCTCCTCATTTATGGCAAGGTTTAATATTGCCCCCCAAATCTGCCACCACAAATGTCCATTCCCCTGACCACCACCACAGGGGCCCCATGGCCAGGGCACATCCCCAGGGCCACTTTGCAGTCAGGGAGCCAGCCAGGGCGAAGCCTGAACCTTGTCATAGTTGAGAGTTATCAGGTTTGGACAAGAGCCGGGGGCTGCCGCAGGATTCGGGATGTTCTGTAACGAATGTCCTCTGCCCCAAATAGACGCTGTCCCAGGGGCACAGGCTTGAGCCGTCCCTCTCCAGGAGTCCTCCCTGACAGCACTGGGGAAACTGCTCCAAGAGAGAGCCCCAACTCCCCAAGTTCCTGGTTGGCATCGGTATCTGAACTGCCTGTGGGTCCAGCGGCACCCCAAAGCAATGCTGGCCTGGCATCCTCAGTCTTTAGTCCATCCCTCTCCAAGTCCTCTCCCAAGGTCTTCCTCTTTACAAAAGACAAAGAAATGTAAAACACGTGTTTTAACAAATTATTCCCCAATTTCTAGAGTCCGGCAAGTCAGATGCTCGCTTAAATCCGTCTGTAACACTTTCCATGGGTGTATTTATAACTAAAGGCATAACTCTGCCGTCTCATGCTCTGTCATTAACCCTCTGCAGCCTCCTTATAAACAGAACTCAAATAGAGACTGAAGAGACATGTTGGAAAATACTGCACCTACTCATCTCTGGCAAAACACCCCACCAGTCGCCACCTGGAAGAGAAACCCCTTCTTCCAATTTAAAAAAAAAACCAACCAAAAAAACCCCAAAAAATTCAACCTCAAAACACCAACACCACAACACTGGCAGACTGGATCCCAACACATTCCCAGCACTGGTATTTCACACACAGACACCCCAGCCCTCCCACCCAGTGAGCTCTGCTGTGCCGACAGAGAGGCCTCCGGAGCCCGGCTACGCCGCTGCCACAAGGAGGATCGGCTGCTTTACACCATCACACTGCACAAGGAGTGTCAGTCACTCGTGATAATTAACCAGCTATCGGCTTGACATAATGAGCTCAGTCTGAGAGCAGCAGCTCTTGTTCTGCATGTTTCACATTGAAACCCCCATTATCAGCATCGGCACCGTGGCCGAAGCAGGCACAATGCTCCTTCACCTAGGAAAATGCTCAGTCCAAAGATAGGACAGACGTTTAGGGCAGAGAGAGAATATTTTTTGTTAAATACAGAGTAATATGTGAAGCTTGGCAGAGCTCAAAGGGAACAGTTCTATGGGACTCTGCTCTGCGTCCCTGCCACCTCCAGGTAAGGGAATTGCAGCACCGGTACAGCAAAGAACAGTGACGGGGGATGGAAGAAAAAGGGACACAGACCTGCAGCCTCACGCCAAACTACTTAAATAAAATTAAATTCAAGGAGACAACGACATGTTAGCAGGGGACAGGCGGGTGCAGGAGGGGAACAGGCCGGCAGCAGTTCAAGGCTAAAACCATCACACCTCAGGGAAACCGCCTGTCAGAGAGCCCATTCCCCGGCTCAAGCAAAAGTCACCAACCCAAACAAAACCGGGAAATAATC
Organism: Calyptomena viridis; assembly: GCA_013390005.1. Taxonomy (NCBI): domain Eukaryota; kingdom Metazoa; phylum Chordata; class Aves; order Passeriformes; family Eurylaimidae; genus Calyptomena; species Calyptomena viridis. The sequence goes on along the minus strand of WEIV01016614.1, from coordinate 397,213 downwards.
AGGATAAATGGTGCTACCATTGGAGTCAAGAAATAATTCGTGACATCTTTTTTCCTCGCAATCATCTTTGTCCACCCCAAAAGTGAGACGGGCACAGCAAGAAGCCAACTGTGGCACCGATTTCTATCACGGCCAAGAGACATCAGAGGAGGGTTTCAGGTTGTAGTTGCTTCCAGAGCTCAGAAGCTGCAGTCAAAATTAAAATCCATACATGCTCCAAGCTGGAAAGGGATTTCTTGGTAATATTCCCCACAATTTCCCGTTGATGCTCCAAACAGAAACACCAATAAAGCAGAAAGAGAGAATTAAATTGTATTGGAAATATGCAAAAACCGGTAGCCAAATTTCTACAGACAAACAAGCAGTGCACCCAATCTCGACAAATTTTTGCCTACAAAAACCCCATCCCATAACAGCTCTCTCCTTTCCACTCTCGCGGCAGCTAATTCTTCCGCTCTTTCGTAAACATTTGAAAACAAGGTCACGCGCACAAATTCTGCTTTCAATTTGCCTTGTATCCATAGTGATTAAACTCAGACCCACAATACAAGACTTAAAGAAGGAAAAAGAAACCCAAAAAAAACAACTTCAAAAAGGCCTGGAGCCAGGGTAACCCCAAGCACACTCGCCAGCTCACCGAAGGCCAGGACAAGAGCATCACCGATGACTGTTTCCTCACGTAACAGTGACATGGGAATTAGGACTGCCGGAGCCCCGAGGATTTGCTATCACCATAGCAGGGGATCCAGCCCCCCACTTACACCCTCCTCAAGAAATAACCAGCCCAGAGGCAACAAAAATTTAGCTACTCCAAAACCCGGCCAGGGAGTAAGATCCGGAAAGAACGGCAAGAGCAGGATGAGCTGGAAAAAACGAAAGCAGCTGCAGGAGAGGAAAAGACTCAGCAGTCTTCTCTCCATTCCCATTGGAATGTATTTTCTTAGAGAAAAAAAGAAAAATGTATTTTCTTATTGTCTTTTCTCCCAGCCCTGCACTTGCCAAAGTGTCGGGGCTAGAGGGTTTGACCATCTACCTCCAAATTTCCTCTCCATCGTAGACCACAGCACAGGCAAAGCCTCTGTGTGACAATCAACCCCCCGAATTCAGCAGGGCCTTCCCTGGTCCCTGCCGAGTGCCTCAGTTTCCCTATCCAAGCAGGGGGAAACAATAGCATTTCCCTGCCTATGAGCATAATAGGAAAATAGCCTTATCCAGGACCAAGTCAGGGAGGATATACTGTTCCTCCTCTAGACACTCAGCAGGAAAATAAAGCCAGAGTAGATAGAATAACACTTGGCCCCATCCGTGTGCAGACCTGGGGTTACCATGGGTCTCACAGGCTCCTGACAAAATGTTCCTCGACTCCCAAGGCACAACCCGAGGACAAAACACATCGAAAAAGGGGAGAATCAGGGTGCAACGAGACTGTGGGGGAGAAGCACCACTTGCAGCATAGTAAGGGTTGATACCTCTTGGGGGACACAGGGCAGGGAAAGTGGGGAGCAGCGGTCCTCCCACATTGTCAGGAGGGCACTGGGGCTATGCAGTCAGGGGGAGCAGAGCGAGAGGGGCTCTCCGGGGGCAGAGAGACACTTACTTCTCGTAGTCCAGTTTGCAGTAGAGCTTCTTGTCGCGGTAGAAGCAGGTCGTCTGCAGGGGCTCCTTGCAGGACGCGCACTGGACGCACTGCTCGTGCCACAGGCTGTCGTTCAGGCGCAGCAAGAACCGGTCCGAAATCACTCGCTGACACCCTTCGCACACCGACTTGGGGGTCGCGGCTCTTCCTGCAGGGAAGAACCCGGGGGTTGGGATGGGTGGAGGGAAAGGCGGCCGGGGAAACGGGCTGGGCGAGGGGCGGATGAGGGGATCTCGCGGCTCTCGCTCTCCCCTCACAAGCTGGTGGGTCGCGGGGGGACGGGGGAGTGCGGGGAGCTGCTGCAGGATCCAGGGGAGACCTGTGCCTTAGGGCAGCTCCGAGGGGGGCACGTCTCCCCTAATTTCGTTCCTCTTGGAAAGGCGGCAGCGGCGCCGCAGCTCAGAGAGAGGGCGATTGTTTCAAACCGATGTTAAAACGAAGATAAAAAGAAAAAGTAAATTATTTATTGTTACATACGAAGGAAAGCCCTTCGTCACACTGGGGTTAGGGAGACACAATTTAATGCCATCGAGGAACGAAGCGGGCGCGGGGAAGACGGGCGCCGGGGGCATTCCCCGGGCGAAGGCAGCGGCGCGGCGCCGGGCAGGGCTGAACGAGCCGGTGAAA
>WEIV01016614.1:329719-394742 GCA_013390005.1 Calyptomena viridis | reverse complement strand
GCCGCCGGGGTTGCCCGGGGTGCGGAGCGAGCCGCGGCGCCCTGGACGGCTCCGGACAGCAGCTCACCAACCTGCGGGGAAGTGCCCGTCCGACTGCTGCCAAGGCACATTTCCTGGAGCTGATACCTCCCTACCCCACCCCCCCCCCCCCCCCCCCCCCCCGNTCTCCACACCCCACCCCACTCCACTCGAAATAAGTTTCCACCCCGCTCTCCTGCCTGTCTGCAGGCAGTGGCCCCGCCACGCCTCGAGGGGCCGGCGGCCCTTCCCGGTTTCGGGGGTACGGCCCAGCTGCCCCGGCTTCACTCCGCTGCTTGGCTTTTTTTCCTTTCTTTTCTTTGAAAGCCAAAAAGAAGGGGGGAAAAAAGGGTAGAGGGTGGTGCCCCACCACAGCGTCTCTCCCGGTAATGAAAAAGTCTAGAATTAGCTCCCCCTTCCAGGAGAAGCCCAGGCCGGGAGTTTTTGGGGAAAGCCGGTGCCCTGCCCGGGGCGGTCCCCAGCGGGGATGCGTTCCCTCGCGCTGCGCATCGCCCCGGGCGCCTCGCTCCCGCTGCTCCGGAGTGTTTAAGGAAAATAAGTGCTGGAAGGAGGAAAAAAAAAAAAAGAAAAAAAACCCCTCCAAACAAAAAAAAACAAACAAAACAAATATAAAGAAAAAAAGTCGGAGAGCTGCCCCGGAGGGCTGGTCGCCGGTGATTGCTGGCGCCGAGCAGGGCTCGATCCGGTCCGGGCGCCGGTACCGCGGGGCCGCAGGGGGAGGCGGGCCCGGGGAAGCGGCGCTCCGGCTCCGCCAAACCGCATCGGTTTCGGGGAGGAGAAACCCGCGGAGGAAAGATCCCGCCCGGCCGGGGAAGCTGAAACTTGGAGCCTTCCCGCAGTCCCGGCGCATTCCCGTCCTGCCCAGCTATCCCCTTCTCTCCTGCCTGGGGGAATTTGCTGTTTTTCGGAGAGTTTTACGGCCCCGCAGGCCGGAGCCTCCCGCACCGGGGCTGGGGTCGCGTACCTGCCGCTGCCGGATCAGCCAGGGCAGGGGGCTGCGGCTTCCCTGGCACAGGGGAGAGCTGGGTCCCCCCTCTCCGGCTGGTGAGCAGGGACGCAGCTGCAGAGCTGTGCTGTAAGATTGTGGAGGATGGGAGGTTTTTAGGGGCCTCACCTCCTGCGTTCCCCGGCGACCTTGGCACCAGGGCAGGAGCACTCCCAGCCCTTCCGTGTGGCATTATCGTTACCAAGTGTTCCCCACGCCCAGATGATGTGGGTGATGCTGGGACCGAGGTCGTTTGGGAACCCGCAGGAAGGAGAGGCCACAAATTAACATGGGTAGCTCACTACCCCGCCAAAATCCCATGGGAAAGGGAAACATGGTCCTGGGACAGCCAGCTTGTACCCCAATATAACTACACTGGGAGCTCGGACATGAAAGCATTGGTGGCATCACACAGGTCAGCATGAAACAGCTCTGATCCCTCACATCCAGGATGGCTAAGCTGCAGCAGGGAGGCACTGGGCTCTGATGCCTGTGTCTTTGGCTCTCTGGAAGGTATCCAAGCAGCTCCAGCCAAGCTTCTGGGTAGCCAGATCCATTGGAGCCACCTTGCCCAGACACCAGCCCAGCAAGGACTGCAGCATGACCAGGGGCTCCAAACACTGCATGCTGCTTCTTCCTGCCTATGCAAACTAGCACAGCTTTCCCACCCCCAGAGCTGTGCAGGGCAGTAGATTTTCATTACACAGCCAGGGGAGGTCAGCCCCGTGGGGTGGAATACCATCCATCAGCACTTGTAAAAACTGTGTCCCTGTGCCGGGCACCTTGCTTATAGGCTCATACCACCATAGGCTCATTTCTTCTGATCAGAGATGCAGGAGCAGCTGGGAAATGTTGCCTCCCTAGATGTTGCCACCCTGTGGTGCTGTTCCTCCTCCATGCCAGGAGGGGTCTGGAGATTTCCTTACCTTGGAGCTCTGGTGCACAATTCCTAGCTTGGACTGTGAAGGATCAGGTTTGAGGGCTGAGCCAAGTGTGTAACACCAAGGTGGCTGCAGCAGGGTGTTGCTGGTCATGATTTACACATCCACCAGCCTCCATGCTGAGCAGAGATAATGGAGCATTCCTGGCCTAGCACAAAGAATGGTCACTAGGTAAACCAGTAAAACATGCAAAAAATACACTCCAAACCCCCTCACTCCCAAAGTACACCTTCACCACGGGCAATTGACTCTACAAAAGATGAGGAAGTATTTCAGGAAGTTCATTGTAGCCTCTGAGGACCAGGGTTTCCATTAGTTCACCCAGGGCTGAATTAGCTGCAGCAGCTCGCATCAGCAGCTGAAGGGAATTAAACCAGAGAAGCAGGACTAGGCTTTTCTCTTCCTAGCTGTGGGCTCTGCAGGCAGCCAGGTGTTGTAAAATCTGAGTGGTCTTGGAAAACTGCATTAAACAGAAGCTGCCAAGCAAATTAACGAGGCCACAGCGTTGGTAGAGGGGCTGCACATCTTCCCCAGCCATCACCCTGCTGGGGCTGCCCAGCTGTCATGTTTTGTGCAGGTCCCCACTGTTCACTGCTGGAAGGAGATCAGCCGCACTCAGCTCCCAGGGCAGGTGTCCACAGTCACAGCAAGTGACATGGCTCCAGACAGCAGCAGCCGGATCCCTCCTCCAATATCACCTTAACTCTGCCCAGCAAAGCCGATACAGAACCACACCAGAGCAGGGAGGGCTGAACCCAGAAGCAGACACGCAGGAGACCAAGGAAGGAGGTGGATATGAGCCACCTGCCTTAGGACAGGAGTCATTGGGCCAGCACCCAGGTCATCCAAGTGCCTTTAATGCCTGAAGCCAACTTGACCCAGAAGACAAACACCTGTCCAGCACCAGAGATATCCCTCTACACCACTCATCCCTGTAAGAACCACACCTCCCTCTCCTTCTGCCACCCTCAAGCCCTTTATAGGCATCAGCTGCACACCCAGCTGGGCTGGCCAGCCTGGCAGAGAGGCAAGCCAGAAACCAGCCCACAGCCACAATGCTGTCAAGTATGTGATAAAATGCTCTCCTTTTACCACTGAAATTCCCCAAACCAAGTCTGTCTCAGGTAGAGTTAATTGCACAGAGGGCATAGGGAGAGAGGCATGGAATGGCAGCCACTGGCCTTGCTTAGTTAAAGGTTGGCCCTTGTCCACTAATGTTGATAAACACCTGGGGATTTATCAGGGCTTTTCTGTGTCATGCTTTCCACCACAATGTACCTTGCCATGGAATAAAAGCCATCATCCCTGAAAGAGGATATACATACTGCTTCCCACTGCCACCATCGGCTCTGGGGAGCCCCATTCTCATCCGTGTAATTCCTCCTCTTCCTCTGACTCCCCTGCCCTCTAGCGCTCCAGGAGGTACCAAGTCAGCACAGCCTCCCAGCTGGGCCTTTGATGAGACAGCAGAGATCTAAAAGGATGGAAAGGGGGGTGAGCAGAGAAACCAGCCAACAAAGAGAGCATCCCAAGGGAGCTCAGGTGTGATGGTGAAGGCAGTACAGCTTCCAGTCCTGACCAGAGGTCACTAAGGAAATTCCAGTGGTGATACCACTCTGTTCAGAGTCACCGTTGGTGTCTAAAAGTCATGTCAGGTCATAGGACTTGCCCTCGAATCACTAAATTCAGCAGGGAGCACAGAGTGCACAGAGCTGAACTGAACACAAAACAGCTCAAACTTTTATAGGTTTTGTGCTTTTTTTATTCCCAATCTAGAAGTGCTGTTGTTGGACTTCAGTAGAAATTGAAGCAGCCACTACAAAACCCAAAACAGGGCAGGAAAACACAGAAACTTGATTTCTGGGTGAGAAACAAATCCATCTTAGCACAAACAATGGAGTTGAAGGGTTTTTCATTTCCCAAGGTCCTCATCGTAAGTGGCTAAACCCACTCCTCTCTGAAGACCCCTCCACAGAGCAGGGCAGAGCGAGCAGCTCACAATTAATGCTTTGACACGTTTGGCCTGTGCACCAGAACAAAGCTTGTCCATGGTGGGGGGAACCTGCTGCCAGCATAGAAAGCTCATGAGATGTAGGAAAGAGAATATGGCCTTGAACCAGTCACTCCTAGAGCCTCATTTATTTATTAATCCCAGAGCAAAGGAAAAAATGTCTGAGCTTAATTTGAGGCTATGAGGGGTTTCATGCGGTAACCAGTGACTGGATATTTAGACAAAGTCGTGACAAGACCCAGAAACTGGAATCTGGCAAGAGCAAAATTCAGAGAGATAGGAGCCAGGTTTCAGTAGGAAGGGCAGGTAACTGGACCCTATTACACTCTCCTCATTACAGCTGAACAGTAGCTGGTGCCTGGATTTGAAGGCACCATTGTGGCATAGGTCTACAAGGAAAAACAATTACATGAGAAAGGGCCTAAACTTTGTTCTTTCTTGATTTTCCAGTTCTTCAGTGCTGTTTTTTTAATCATTTGTGCAGCTGTAACTCCACACAAGCTGGGACGGAACACACATGCAAGGAGGGAAGTTTTCCTTGGCCTATCTATGATGGCAGTTTCTACTATTTTATGAAAATTGGGTTTTTGCAGGGCTGCAGATTGGGTATGCTCCAACCCTGCCAAACTGCTGTTCTTTTGCAGCAACTCAGTGTGAAGGAAAACTATACCAGTGAGTTATTACTAACTGCTGTGGGATTTGTTCCTCAGGGTGTCCACAGAGGCTCACTCCTATGTTTTGCAAGACTTGGGGAATTACAACTCTTGGACAGCACTTTGATACCACTATATAGAGGCCCACAGCATAAATGAGGAATTGAGGGCTAGGACCAAATCCAGGAGATTACATCAAACCTCAGGTTCCCAATGACTGCAGATAGAGCTCAGTTGTTCAATGACTCGTTTCCTCTGCACAGGACATTTTTCTGCTAGTGACACTTTCAGATGAGCAAGTGGTCTCTTATTCACAGAAGCCACACTCTGTCACATGGTCTCTGCCCTGCCAGACACAGGGTGGGGGAGCATGTGGTGGGGTGTGTTAAGCAGATGATCAAGCCTACAAATATTTAAAAAAACCCACTAGTCATCTGGAGAAACAGGACAAAGCCACGCTTCCACTGCAATGTGAAAACCTCGTGTCCCAGAACCCAGAGACCACAGGTTCTCTTTCCAGGGTCTTGAGCTAAACTCCTAAGAGTGAGGGTGTCCAGGAGCCACAAATGGTCACTTATCCTGCCCCAGTCTTGGTTATCATATCCTATCACTTCCAAATGGAAAAAAGTGACTGTTGATATTGCAGACAGTGAACTGAGATCAGCATCGAGACATGTGAGGTGAATGGCTCATGAGGTTTAGCAAGCTCTCATTGCACTCACTGCACTGATGTGGAGTGGAAGCATCCTGTCCTCTCCAGCTGGCTCACCCCAGAGCTAAAGCACACTGAATTACCACCAAGTGCTGCAGGTCTCCAAAACAGCACTCAAGACACCATCTTAGCAAGAGGTCTGCTGCAGGCATGAGGACCCTCAGGTTTTCCTCTACATATTAAAAAAAAAACTCAAAACAAACATGAATGCCACATGGTCTATCTTCAGACAGTGGCATCAGCTCCTGCAGCCCTTCTATCATTAAGCCTGCTGATGTCAATCAACTTCCTTGATTTAAACCATCAAACTGGAGAGCAGGGAGGTCAGAAAAACCTCAGGGCTTTACAATCAGAAAAGAAACCCAATCCAGCTAGCTGGGGACCAGTTCTTAGAAGCTCACAGCTCCTGGAAGGGGAAGTCTGAGCAGCCCAGGCTGGAGGTGACCTCTTGCTTCATCGCACCAGCAGTGTAGTGTGGTACCATCCCAGCACAGCCTGTGTACAGCATTTCAAACTCTAGCAACAGTTTTACAATGAGCAGGTTATGTATTTACTGTCTTTAAATACTTCCCTTTTAATGGAAAATTATCTTTTCAATTAAAAATAGCCCCTTGGCCAGTGCTTTTCACTTCATTCTAAATTATCCCTGGATTTTTTTCAGTGTCACCAGGAGAAGAAAAAAATTAAAGAGTATTCATAATTTGAGGATTTTCCTTCTTTTTTTTTTTTTTTTCCTGCTCCTTTAACCCTCTTTTTCCTTCTCGCAGTGAAATACTAGAGAATGAATCATGTCCCCGTGTGGGAATTTTAACAAAATGTTTCATTTTCATCCTTCTTCCTTTCCTGTTGTCACTCCCCCTTTTCCCTGGAAGTTCCCCGAGTCGCCGGGCGGCAGCGTTGCAATCTGTCACGGGGACAGACGAAGCGCGGCTGCATCTCCCCGCTCTGTCTGCTGAGAGGGTCAGGAGGGGCAGATCACTTAACACTACACCTGTTTTATGAATAATAATACAGACAGTTTTGCTGGGTTCCTGGGAGGACATTTTCCCACCAGGATAAGCTCCGCATATTGAACAAATTAATGTCTTTGACTCGTTTGACTCTGGTTAGCTCGGTTGCAATGGGAAGCTCCAGCGGTGCCATTGGAGCAGGGGAAAGACCAGGCAGACCTTTGAGGATGGTTTGTCAGAGCATCTTGTGCTTTCCTTCCCAGTAAGTTTCACTTATGAAACTGTGAAATTATAAATTTGAGGTTGATAAACCTGTTTCCAGTGCAAAACTATGGGAAAGAAAAAAAAACCAACAAAACAAAAACTTGAGAACAGGATCCATGAAGCCTCAGGAAAATGAAGGTTATTCGTGAGCACACAAGGTCTGGGTCACCCCAAGATACTCCACCTGGACCAAAATGAAACATTTTGCTTCCTTCCTTAGTGGCTGGACTAGCTTAGAAAAGAAAAAGTACCCAACAAACACATTAAAAATTACTTTTAAAATTACTTTAAAAATTCAAATAATTCAGGAGTTCAAGAGTTTCTTTTTTTTTTGGTGGAATTAAATGTTTTGATACAAAGCAGCAAGTTTCTCCAGGTCTTTTCTTAGCAGGAACAAGAAGAATCAATCCCAATCCTCTCTCAGCCAGAGGACTGTGCCCATCAGCACAAGCAGTGATATCCCAAGTGATGTTCCTGTCCTGATTTGGGATGTCCAAGAGTCTCAGGAGGGTCCCTCACCCCATCCCAGCCAGACGTGTGACCACAGCAAAAGAGGACACTGCTCTGCCAGCTCCAGTCAGTGCCTTGCTCATATTATTTTATTTGTTTTGTTGACTTTTATTGAGAATGAAAAAATAATTTAAAGCAATTATCTGTACAGGGGGGCAGGGAAATGGTTAGCTGGGAAGAGGATCTGTGACCCTGCCCCGGACAGGCCAGGGAGGGTTAGAGGGGGTGATTTACAGCTGTACAAAACCACGACAATCCCACCGAGGAGGAAGAGAGGGTGGAGGACATCTCTGGAGCTCTCAGGCTCAGAGCAGAGGGTAGGAGGCTGTGCAGGGACATGGGGAGCCAGGGTCTGCCAGAGAGGGGTCAGACCCCTCAAGTGACCTGCAGGGGTGTCTCCAGCATCTCCATGAGAAAGGTGTCAATAGGGGTGTCCCCAATCAGCTTGAAGAAGAAGAGGTGCTCCAGGCACTTCAGCCCAATGGACCGCAGCGCTGGCAGACGCAGGAGGAGTTTGGCAAACCTGGAACAGTCCAGAATCAGAAGCATGAGGGAGGCACTGGCCACTCTCTCCCACCTATTTCCAGGCCTGAGCCAGCCCAAATTCTCCCCTAAAATGCTTTGGGATATTCTCAGTCTTAAGATTCCCTTTCAAGGTAAGCATTTGTCTCCACATGTGTGGAGTGAATATGTGTATTTCCAAAACAGATTTTAGCACTTTTAAAACCAAACCAAACCAAACCAAACAAAAAAAAAAAACCATACAAAAATAAAAAGAAGATACATCCAGATTCTCCCTCCAAGACATGAACATCTTAACATCTTGCAAGAATTTTTAAATCCATCTTCAAAAATCCCCAGACTCCCAGAGGTAGCTCAGCCACTCTCGGAGTGCCGCTTCCTGTCATTGCCTTCCGTTTGAAAGTGCAGCTGGAATGGGGTGCAGCCGGCAGCCTGTTCTCTCTTCCCCTGGCTCACAGTGCTCTACGGTGACAGTGAGAGCCAAAAAATCTCAAGAAGATGCTGCGGGTCCATCGTTTGGCTGGCGGCGGTGGAGACAGACCCAGCTGCCGGCGCTTCGAGAGCTCGGCCAGCAGAGGGTAGGATTGGATTGGAAAGGAAGAAAATTCCATCTCGCCAGCTCCCTAAAGGCTCGGGATTAGGGCACTGTGGCTCAGGCCACAGACACCTTGCCTCAGTCTCCTTTTTCCAGGGTGGGTATCGTGCTGCCCTGAGCTGCCCACCTTCCCCAGGGACACTCACCGCCCTGGCTGCTCCGGGTACTTCTGCTTCGTGTAGGCTTCTAGTGTGGCATAGACCTTCTCCCTCAGTGACTCCACTTCTGAGGGGCTGGACAAACCCTTGGCATCTGGACAAGGGAGAAAATACAGGTAGGAAAGAAATCCCTGCAGAGAGGACCTTTCCACTGCCCGCAGAGTCACTGTGGATGTGTGGGAAAGGGCTCCGGCTCTCCTTAATCACGTACCCAGGCACTGGACAAATCCTGGTCTAATGGAAGGTGCCCCTGCCCATTGGAGGGAGGGTGGAGTGAGATGATCTTTAAGGTTCCTTCTAGCCCAAACTGTTCTAGGATTCTGTGAAACCCATCTGCAGTTCTGATGCTCGTTGTCACAGCCCTCCTGCCTGTGACCTGCCATGGGCCAGAGGGAGTGCATGTCACCTGGGACTGTGCCACGTCTCAGGCTTACCTGGGTTAAACAGGACAATGGCTCGCAGGCATCCCAGCTCAGACTTATCCATCTGCATGTCTTTCATTTTGGACACCAGCTCTGTCAAAACCCTGCATGTGTGGGACATGGGTGAACAGACAATCAGAGATGGGTACAGACAGCAAGGACAGGCACTGGGAATACTCCCCAATTCCTCTCTGCAGGAAGAGGCATCTTTGAGGGACAGCCATGCCCCACACTGCTGTTCTACATGTGCATCAGCAGCATCCAGGGACCTAAGCATCAAATTCATTTCTGTTCTCACTTTGCTCAGCATGTGGCCTCTGTGCTCTGTTTGGACTACAGAGAACAATTTGCACTCACTTGAAGAAAACCACATGGGTTTTCTCCACTTTTTACTGTGTAAAACATGGGCACTGCCCTTACACATGCCAGTTGTGTAAGAGTGGTAAGGCCGTGTCCTGCCAGGCAGGGAGCAGGCATGGCAGGGACAGTACGTGTGCAGTGCAAGTTGGGGTTTAGGGCTTTACCAGATAAAGCTCTTGGTGATCAGTATTGGATCTAGATACAGCTATGGCAAACTCTTGAGAGAGGAGCATTTTTCTCCCTGCACACCCCTGTCAAAGATGGAGCCCACCCCAGCACTGTGGGCACTGCTGCGGTGCACGTGCAAGCCCGTGGCCAGCAGGATGCCATCCTGCACCGACACAGAGCGATGGGAGAAAGAGGCAATGAGCAGCTCATTCCAGCCTGCAAGAGGAGGTGTACAGGACACATGAGGTAGTTCAGCCAAGAATCAGTCCCGTGTGGGGCAGGAGAGCTGGTTTCTCCCTGCTGGCTTCAGATTCAGCTCACAGAGAGATGGAACCCCAGGTACCCATTTGCACCCTTGCCAACACCGCGAGGGATGGCAATCTCCTTGGAAGCATGTGGGCAATGCTCTCAGGCACATGGTGGGGTGTGGTCCTGTGGAGGGCAAGGTGTAGTACTTTGATGATCCCTTCCCACTCAGGATATTCTAGGATTCTATGAACCTTACCAGCTGCAAGGAAGGTTTAGAAACAGGCTCAAAGGAAGGACGAAAAAAAAAAAAGAAAAAAAAAGTAAAAGATCCTGGGTTTTCCTCATAAAACCATATTCCTATCATTAGCAACCCCTTTACATCATTTTACATATTATGCACTAATGTGACTCACTCATAGTAAGACCTGCAGTTACAAGCACTGCATCAACCAGACACATTTTTTTTCTCTCTCCTAGCACTCCACGTCTGCATGAAAAAGAGAACAAACAAGAGATTCCACTGCCACATCCATAGCCTCTGCCAATCACTTATTGTGGCTCAGGATGGGTTGTTCACCCTGTAACAGCAGGGATGGATCAGCTCAGGGTTTCACATTTACCATCCAGCCTGGCTGGGATGGCACACAGCCCAGAGAAGGGACAGGGGTACCAGGAATAGCCCCAGAGGCCACAGGTGGGGTACACTACCTGCCCGGAGGAGAATGACTTGGTCTTCCAGTGTCAGGTCAGAGAAATGGGGGATTCTCTTGGCCCACTCGACGAGTGTGAAGAGCTGCTTGTCAGCTGCATGGCATATGTTTGTGACAGGGTCATTTGTCTAATCAAGAGCAATATCAAAAGGAAAAGAACAGAGGAAAAGAGGAGAATTTGTCAATGAACAGTCTTTGCTAATCACTATCTACACTGCACACAGTATCAGATTGAGTTAATGATACTCAAAGCCACAAGTAAAATGATCAAGCTGCCAATAATCTCAGCTGTGTGCTGTTGGGAAGAGGAGATATTTATTACTACTATCCCCTCTACAGCCAAATCAGCTGGCTGCCAGACTTTCTGTTTGTTTGCTGTTCTTTGCAAAGCAAGTCCTGCATGGCAGGCTGCAGTCCTGCTCCCCAGGGCATATCTAAAAGTCATCAAGCAGCCTCTGAACAGGCACGAACAGCAGTTTTATCCAAACTAGTAAAACCACAGCAGCAAATCTGCTGTGTCCAGCTCCATTCCAGTCTTAGTCACTAGGGCAGACAAACAGTGTCCAGGGGTGTGCAACTGTGTAAGGCACAGCACAGGGCTCAGACTCTCTGGCATTCAGCTATTGCCCTATCTACTCATTGAAACTAAAGGGAACTGGGGAAAAATGCTAGAAAAATTAGGTATAGGCTGTTTTCTAGTTGACATTCTGAGTAATTTCAAAAGAAAAATTGTTGGGTCATTTTTAGGCAATATGAAGCAAAAATCCCTTGCAAAATGCTGGCTCTTCACACGGGTTTGTCTGTTCAAATCACAGCTCAAGGTCTCTCATCTCAAGCTGCAGGTGATGTTAGTGCCCCTTACCGAGCTCTCTGTGTTCATGTCACTGTACGCCTCTGTTTTGGGTTCGACTGCCAGCTCAGCTTCCAGGATCCTCTCCACAGGCATGTCCTCACTGCCATTGCTTGTGGACTCGGCCTCATTCTCGCTCCGCTCCCTGCTCCTCTGCCTCTCTTCCTGCACAGCTGTGGGCAGAAACACATCTCTCTACGTCCACAGCAACACATATTGCTCACAGTGGGTCCCCTTTCCTCTGGGAGAAGGGATGAGAAACCCCTTCAGGAGGGGAAAAATAGAAAATAAATGGGTATTTCAGATGTACAACCATTAAAATGGCTGTTCCTGCACCAATAACTAAGCCTGAGGTTGCTGTAGACCAGTAGCCTCCAGATTTGACAAAAGGTTGTGATTTCCAAGGTATGAAGCTCCAGAATAGTCAGGAGTTAATACCTCCAGGTGGCAGCCTGAACTAGCTGTCACTAGGTGCTCTTTAGGATAATGGACAGGAAAAAGCCACAGAAGGGCTTCTAAAGTCATCAAATTCTTAGCAGAAGAAAGAACATGGCAAGGAAATACCAGTCCCATCACTCAGCCTCCAAACTCAAGCTGCAATCTGTCCCCAGTTTCTGCAGCTCCCAAAAAGCCCCCGTGATTGCTGCAGCCAAGCTCCCACAGGATCCACCAAGATCCTGGGGTATAAATTTTCACTCTCTGCAAAGGGAAGTTGTGTTGACACCCTGGTTCTCTGAACCACTTTGCACCCAGCTGGAAGGGAGAGCTATGCCTGGGATTAGGTTTTTGATTCCAGCTTGGCATTTCACAGTCCCCTGCTGCCCTGAGTGCTTGAGGCAGCACAGCTTTGATGGACCAGGATAAGGCTCATCCCATGCCCAGTGTTACAGCTACTTCCTCAGGCTCTGCCCTGCACGGGGAGCAGTTTGCATGTTCCATGTTCCACAGGGGGACAGCATGGTCTCCAAAAAGGACAGCTACACTCACTGCTAGCATTCAACTCTGAAGGGGAGCACAGTTTTTCTATCTTGGAAAAAATGAGCTTAAATGCTGTGCTAGTTGTCACTACCTAATTTTCATCTGTTTGTGTAATTTGGGAGACAATCCAGCTCTGGCTTGAATCAACCCCAAAGGCTGCAGGGTGTCACCTCAGCAGGCCTGAGTTGGTCCATTAAGGAGGGAGAGCTGTAGGGGACACAGGCAGACAGATAAACAGCCATGCAGTTGGGACTGCCTTTCCCTCAGCAGAGACTCACTTGGTGGCTTTTACAGAGACCTTCATATTCTCCAGAGCTGGGTGGGAGAGAGGCAGAGCTACAGGACCCACCACAGACACATGTCACCCTCAGCAACTCTTGGAGGCTTCCTTCAATTCAGTACAAAACCCCTCTAATTGCCTCGGGTTGGATCCTTGCTCCAGACTAAACCACTAGGTGGTTTGGGCCAGAAACACAGTCCTTTGTGGGTTGCAGTGAGTGTGTGGAATATGGAAGCGGCTCCATGAATTGGTTCCATTCAGCTCCCTCCTGCAGGACTAAAGATGTAACCTGTACCAGAGCTCATCTCCAAAGGTGAGGTTAAGAGTGGAAATGACAGAGAACTATAAAATAAAAGATAGAAATCAATCATTCAGCCTTATGTGCCAGTACAATAATTAGGTGGTGACAAATGAAGTCAGCAAATCAAAAACAAAAAAGGAGGCTGCTCTTCACACAAGAGACAAGCAGGCTGCAGGACCCCTCACTGGCAGGTGCTGCCAACAGCAGAGGCTTACAGGGATCCAAGGCAGCCAGACCATTCAAGTCACTGACTAGAGGAAAACTTGGGTCAAAATCATTAATAGGTTCAATAGTCACTAGTATGTGTGTTTAGGTGGGAAGAAAAATACAGTGTAATAACTCCTTCATCGGTCTCTTCCCTTATTAGCCCCTCTTTCCTTATTAGGCAAAATTTCTTCATGTAAAGAGTTGTCAAGCCCTGGAACATGCTGCTCAGGGAAGTGGTTGAATCCCCACCCCTGGAGGTATTTAAAAGACATTTAGATGTGGCACTTAAGGACATGGTTTAGTGGTGGACTCTGCAGTGCTGTGTTAACAGTTAGACTTGATCTTAAAAGTCTTTTCCAACCTAAACCATTGTATGATTCTCATTTCCTTTAAGTAACAAAGTCAGTAACACCCTGAAGCTGTCAGCTGTGGGCTTCTGGAATGCACCAGCCCTGGAGGGACACCAAGAGCCAGATTTACCCTAATGAATGTAAGGAGAATTTCTACAAGCCCATCCCTTGCACCAGCCCACTTATACCTTCCCTCTTCATCCCCATCGCGAGGCACTTCTGATAGCGGCAGTACTGGCAGCGGTTGCGTTGGCGCTTGTCTATGAGACAATCCTTGTTGTCCCGGCAGGTGTAGATCAGGTCCTTACGGATTGTCCTCTTGAAGAAGCCTTTGCAGCCCTCACAGCTGTACACCCCATAGTGCTTCCCTGGGGAGGCAAGGGGAGGCCATCAATGGGCAAGCGGGTATTTGCCTTTCTTTCCAGTGTAGAGTGGCTTGAACCAATGCCAAAGGTGAAAAAACTGGCTGCAGGGTGTCACCTCAGCAGGCCTGAGCTGGCTTCAGTGGCTTTTAGCAGGAATAATGACTGGCAGCAGTCAATGTATAGGACCACCACTTTCCCATGATAAGAAGGGACTGTATCCCAGTGGAAAGATGTGATGCAATTTATCTGCACTGCAAGTGCAGAACAGCCATAGGTAGCAAATAGGATGCATTGATATGGAGGGGGTCTGAGAGGCACACCAGGCTGCAGGTCACTGGGGTAGGAAAGAAAACCCAGACACGGCCAGAACTCAACTAACTCAAAGGACAGGTAAATGAGAACACAGAGATTTTGATGTATTTACCTTTGATAAACAGCGACAAAATGTAAAATGAAATTATACACATAAGGGAAAAGAGTGTGGGTTTTAGGTTTGCTCCCTTTTGGGCACAGCACAACTCATCTGCAATACACACAGCCTGCCCTTGGTAAGCCAGACCCAGCTACAAAGCCTGCAATGCCACTATGGCTCCACACTGTTCACTCTTGCATAAGCCTTGCTTTGGAGCATCAGGGGAGTTCTCATTGCACAAAGCCTTCCCCAAGAAAGAAAACCTCCTACCTGAGGACCTGTCCCCACAGATGGCACAGATGTGTTTGGCTAAGGATCCTGGACTTGTAGATGGATAATTCATGTTCCCAATCCCCGGGAGACCCGACAAGGGCTTGACATCCTCTGAGCTGCTGACATTGTTCAGGACATTGAGCTGCAAAAGCAGAAGCCACAAGACAGTTTAGAGGGTCGAAACCCGTATCTCAATGAAACCATCCCAAAAAGGGGCTGACCCCTCCCTTACTGCTCCTGCTGATCTTGTCCCACAAGCTTATCCCCAGCAACTCCAGGGGGCTGCCATGGGCAGACAGACATCCTCTGGTGAATCCAGCTGGAGGGGTTTAAGCAGTTGCCTGGTAGCAGATACTGCCTCTCGCCTTGGCCTGATGCTGTAACCAAAGCCAGGACTAAGAAGAGCTGGAAAAGGGCAGGCAGCAGCCTCAGCTGCTCAGTTACAGCCTCCAAGGAACAAAGCTGGTGGGATCCTGCCTGCTGCACTAGAGGAGGCTGATGGCTGGCTGCTTGCAGCCTCAAGCACTAACAGCTTAGTAAGGAAGAGCTTTGCAGCCAGGCAGTTTGTTGCAATTAAACCTGCACTGCTGCATGGCTTAAGGAAGCTGTAATGATGTTTAAAAAAAATCAAAAATTAAGTGGGTTAACTTCCCTGCCTCATGATATGCAAATTGCATATACACATGAAAATGTGGCCGTTTGGACACTCCTTGGGACTTAGGTTGCCAAATGCTATCACAGGTTGGAGAATGGAGCAGATTTGGGGTTGCCAGATATTAAAAAAAAAAAAAAAAAGAAAAGGGATTGGGCTGTGCATCTGAAAATCGGCTGCAGGGAGATGCAGGCAAAGGACCCAGAGCCCCCAGCCGAGATCCCCAGGAGCTGCTCGTGGCTGCTGAAGTTAAAGGTTACAAACCCACATCGATTAGAGACCAAAGCCTGATGTTGCCCAGGGCTTCGTTTTATTGCTGTTTGCTTTCGAGCCACTGCCGGCAGGGCAGGGAGGATTAAGGGCCATTGAGCACATCTTGTCAAAAGCTGTCTGAGCAGAGCAATGTCTCTCCA
Source organism: Calyptomena viridis (assembly GCA_013390005.1). Classification (NCBI taxonomy): domain Eukaryota; kingdom Metazoa; phylum Chordata; class Aves; order Passeriformes; family Eurylaimidae; genus Calyptomena; species Calyptomena viridis. Next base: position 379,412 of record WEIV01016614.1, on the reverse strand, counting down.
AACCCACTATCAAATCATCTTTCCCATTGTCAAGCAGTGAGGACTGGGGATGGTTGTTTCATCACTGAGTTTGTTTTAAACAGTCATCACAATTTATTAGCTAAAGTCCTACTTCCCAGCAAGAGGGCAGAAGCAGGGATGGAAAACAAGGCTTTGGATAAAGGCACAGCTATAGCCTTCATTACAGATGCCATAACATCTAAACTACTAGATTTCATGCATGCTGTTGCAAGTTCTCAATCTGCTCCAAGAAAATGTTCGTTTTCCATAACAAAGTATAATAACTTCCACAGGGAATTTCAGCAAAGAACAAGAAGCGTTGGACTTGTCATTAGAAAAATAAAAAGGTGACGTCTGTTCTCATCTTTCTTTACCAGTGTCCCTTTATTTTCAAAGCTTCAAATATCTGATGACATTGAGAATACAAATTATCCGGCAAAAATTACTACATTTGGAGCCAGGTTGTTTTGCCCCACTGGAAAATACAAGTGTATAGGGAAAAATTACCCAGAGGAACAGAGGTTTGCTCTCCCTGCCAGAGACTCAAACCAGATACTGACAACTGTAAATCCTTATGCTTCAAAATCTGGCCTGAGGAAAGGAGAAATAACCCCCTTCCTCCCCACAAGTATCCAGACATGATTTTTACCCTGTAAACATCTTGGCAAGATGCTGAGCCAAGAGGAACTTTTTATGGTTTAAAATATTATTCAGAACTCAAGTACCACCTTTTCTTTCTCTCCATTTGCATTTTGAGACAATAAAAGGGAGAGGGGGTATATGGGAGGGGGACACACAGGGCAGTTTTAGCCATCAGTGTCCTCAGAGCTTGACTCCTGCAGGTTAAGTGCAATCATGTATGATATCTGGGACAACTGCTTGAACCCAAATCCATTAGCTGCCTCCCTGCTGAATCCCCAAGGCCCAGCTGTCTCCTTGCATTAGAGGCAACACAAATGAAACCCTCTCCTCAGATCTGGGAACTTGGCATAGTGCCCAGACTGGGGAAACCACTTTCCAGAGCATCCCCAAACCCAAAGGAAAGGCTTCCAAGCAGCCAACACTGTCACCAGTTCCACAATCACAAAGTACCTGCCCTGGATTCCATGGGCACAAATATTGTCAGGCTGATGGGGAACAGTTTGGTGCTGCAAGGGGAAGAAGGATGTCCAGCATGCCCACTGCAGACAGCTCAGACCCACAGAGTAGTTGAAGATGATGGGGAAAGGTAAGCCAAACCTGCCAAATCACCCTTATACTCTCTCAGAGCTCTTCAGGGGCCTTCCCACACCACCCTCTCCCAGCCTTCCAGGTGCTCAGAAGAGCTTCAGACAGACTGAGGAGTGGCAGCAGGGTATTTGGGCAGAGAGGGCTCACAGGCCATTTCCTCACTGCTTCTTCAGCAGGAGCTGTGAGACTCTTGAGCACTTCCTACCTTCAAGTCCCACTAATAAAACACGAAGTCTTGTTAGCAAGAGGCAGAATTTTCACTTCGATCTGGACTCCCAGAACATTTCAGCACTCTATCAAAATTCCACACTGCCACTTTGGTCTCAGCCATGCCTTGGAGCAGCATGTCTCTGTCCCACAGAGCCACCCTGGGAAATACTCCCAGCCCATCCATGGCTCTGGGGAGGCACCAGCCCTAACATCTGTGTCTCCCCACTGCAGGGGAAAACTCAGCACTCACATGAGCACAGGCAGTAAGGATGGGAGTGCTTCATTTTTCTTCAGGCCAAGTTTATATGCAACACAGAGTAGGATGTTGGAATTTAGCATTAACGTTTGTCTCTCTCTAGAAAGTCTGTCTCCTTTCCAAATAATGAAATAAAGCAGATATCCTTTTGCAGCAAGAAGGGGAATGCTTCATATGCTGCAGCTTGGCTAGCCTATTTCCATGTACAGTAATGATACATTCTGCAATAGATGCAGGAAGGGAGCTGGACTGTACCCTCAGTGAGAACAGTCCTGAAAATCAGCTTTCTCTCCTTTTCGTGTAAGGTATTTTGACATATATACAGGTGTCTTCTCTGTGTCTGTACCAGGGGGATTTATGCAGAAAGATTCATATGCTAGAAATTGTTCTTTACAGCTGATCTCCCTGAGTGGCCAAAACACAGCAGACTCCCCACCAGCCAACCCTCTCTCTCAAGTTTTGGGACTTTACCCCCCTTTTCAGTCTGAACACTGAATTGTAGCAAAGCAAGCGTGCAAATCTACCTACCTGTGGACTGGCATGTGTCACAAAGTTCATGCCCGGGGCTGAGGACAGAGCGACGGGGTGTGACCCGATGGAGGAGGCGATGACTCTGTACGGAGAGCCCAGCGCGTTCACCGGAGACCCGATCGCGTTCATGGGCGACGGCAGCGCCCGGGAGGCGTTTGCAGGGGCCTCGAGGTAGTTGTGGTGCCCGTCCACGGAATTCCCTGTGGAAAGGCTTGATGACAGGCTCACAGATGTGGAGCTGGCGTGCACAGGGGAATCTACAGGGAGAAGCAGGAAGATCAAATACACTATGAGTGTGGCCGACTGTATAGCAATCAGCTGCCCAGCCGTGGTTGTGTCAGCTGAGATGCTGGCCAAGGCTCAAAACCATGCAAACATGCCTTATGCCATAAAGGGAAAAGAACAAAATGCTGGTTACAGTTTGGGAAATAGCATTACATACAGCAATAAAACATATTGTGCAGATAATGCTTAATAATCAAATATTCCTTCACTGCTTCAGTGCCTCATCAGACTTGCAAGAAGGCACTGCTTGCCTGCCTCAGGCTGTGTTTCTCTGAGGTCCCATTTCTTTTGTCCAAGACAGGTCTACAGACAGCCCACATCTGAAACCATGAAATCCCCACTGAGCAGGCTGGAAACTCTAAATACTCCCCATGTCTTGTGAAACACCTTTGCTCCCTGCAATGGCTCTGGCATCACACTCAGCAGGCTCTTCCCATGGCTCAGCTCTTCCCCTTCCTACATATTTACATCTCCACTGTGCTATTCCAAGTGTTCCTCCCACTCTCAAACCTTGATGTCAGCATCTTCAATAGGAGCCACGACACACTAGAGATGCAGGTTAGGGGACAAGGCACCCACAAAACATTTTGCCCATAGTATTTCCTCACTTACACAAGACTGAGCAGAGGCTGTGGCCACACAGACGTGCCTGGGCAGACAGTCTCACAGATACAAGGAGAGAGGGTTTCCTCCTTCCACATAAAGAGTGGCAGTAAACATCACCAAGCTGAGCCCATGAGATCAATCTGCCCCCTGAACCTTGCTGAGGAAGAGGTGACATAAAAAAGAAATATGATCTGGATCATTGCCATTTTGGGGCAGTCTCTGAGGCTGAACACATCACCCAAGGCCTAAATACTGTCTTCTATAAGACCAGTTTCAAATATTCAGAGGTATCTGGGCATCAAATGCCCACTAGTCCTGATGGACTATGTATGTAGCTGCATTTTAAGGATTTACATGACCTTTTCTCCCTCCCTTAGAATTTACCAACACCACTTAGCATCAGCTGTCATTAACATTTCCATGAACCATTATTTCTCCGTTGGTTTTTCAACACAGGAGATCATTCCCTGGAGTAGCAAGGCAAAGATGTTGTGTGGGAAGGTCACACAGTTGGTTTTCCATGGCTGGCACAGGGGATGTTTGCTCCCATTGCATTTGCAAGTAAGGCAGCACTTTGGTGTTTTGTTTGTTTGTGTTTTTTCATCCTTTTAACATTATTGCAAAGTTATTTACGTGACAGTGTTTGTTATTCTACCTGAAGTAACAATCAAATCTGATTCAAAGGGAAGATGCACAATAAAGACGGGAAAAGGTCAGCTTGCTGAATAACATTAAAGACATTTGTCAGAGTCAAGGAGGACTCGATCCACCGTTATCAACCCATTTCAGACTTAATTCTGCAGAGGGAGGGGGAGAAAAGGTCTTTGTCAATTCTTGCTTTGGCTTTTTGGATCAATTCTCCCAGTGGGAAAGCGATGTGCAGCAAGAGGAAGCCGGCTTAATGACAACAGCAGAAGCCTTGGAGGCAGCAAGGCGGTCTGGAGGCAGGGCAGGGCTCCTGCCTGCTGCCACAGAGTTACCCCACATCCCCCTGCCACCATCATGGAGTCATTCAGCCTGTTTTCCAATAGTACACAGCAAAATCCCTACCTTGGAATGGCTTCCAAGTGCAAAAGCCTTCCACCCCAGAGACAGCTGCCATGGTTCCTTCAGCAGTGGGCAGAAGATGTGGCGTTTGCCTGGTCCCCCTGTTACCAAAGCAAGCACTCATCTCACAAAGGCACCTCAGATGTTTCCCGGGGATTAAAAAGACCATCCTGACTTGTGCCATTATGAGCTTCAGAGAAAAGCAAATGCATTTTTCATCACCTGTGAGTAGTCTGGTACCATAACACACAGTCCTCCCCAGCATCTGTAGCACAGGCTTAGAAAGAATTTGGTTTTATGCCTCTTTAAACAACTAGATAAACAACATTCCCTTTGAGGATTCTTCAGTTTAGAAAATAAGTCATTGAAGGGGAGATTGGGCAGAAATTTATCACACTAGGACAGCTAAGGAGACGAATGATTCTTCATCCTTTTCCATTAATGCAGAAAAGGGCATATTTTGAAAGTATCATGCAGAAGATTTAAACCAATAAGAAAAGACTCACAGGAGAGTTATTTAACTGTTTGCTTTTATGCCAGACCTTACAGAAATGCTGTCATCACTAAGTTTCTTCATTAGAATGGCTTCAAGTTTCCTAAGGACTCAGAGCAAGGCTTTCAACCAACTACACTGCTGGCCAGGGCAAGCCCTATAGTGTGCTTGTGTCTGTGCCAAGGGGCAACTATTCAAGGGCTATATCCAGAGGAATCCCCTAATCCCCTGAGATGAGATCAAAAGTTGAAACCAGGAAGCCTGGAGGGCTTGTCTATCTCTCTTATCCTAGCAATGAGACACCAAAGAGGAAGCATGAATGCATGAAGAGTGTTTGCTGGTGAAGATGGATGGATGGATAAATGAAAATATCTACTGGAGAGGTGTAAAGCCAGGCTCTGCCAGGGCCTGATGACACAAACCAGAGTTAACATATTTGTTCCAACAGTTCCTGGCCATGCTGTTCTGCCACAGCTCTGACAAACCCGTTGGTCAAAACCATCAGTTTTGAAAAGTAAACTTTCCATTTACCAATAAACAACTTCATCCATCTGTTACAAATTGTAATATAACCCCCAGTTAGAAAAGCAGAACAACAACAACCAGAAAAGCCCGCAAACAATAAAAACCTTTGACTTCCAGTCCCTTCCTCGGATAAGTTTGCCAAATCAGTCCCCGGGAGAGCAGAAATGCATTCTCTTGCATCTGGGGAAAATTGTCCTCTTGGCTTCTCATTTCCAGGCTGGAGTGCTCCAAGAGGGATACAAGAAGTGACTGTTGCCAGTCTATCCAGCTTATAAGAGGAACAATTTGCACGGCTGAAGAGAGGTGTGCAGGAAGAGCCATGCCAAAGCATCCTTGACACTGGGAATACTTATTCCCTGAGCTGAGTACCCTCAAAATTATTTCAGTTCAAAGAAGCCAGGGAGGCTTGGGACCATGCAAACAGATGAGATTGCCAGTCTGATTAATTTTGAAAGAAAATAATTAAATTAAATTATCTGCAGGAAAATACTTATGGTCTGTGTCCCATATCTCTCAACAGAAAGCACCCAAGAAGATCTTGGGTTCACAGGGATGGAATGGCATTTCTCAAGGCATTTTCTCCCATATTTTTGGGGACTGACAAATGGCAGTGGAGTCGGTCCACAGCAGAGTGGGCTGGGGAGACAGGACTCAGTCCCGCACGCCAGCCATGGCCGGCCGCCTCTCCTCTGCAGCGGCATTTGGCACAGGTGACATTTACACGGGCCAAAGCGGCCGCAGTCCGTCCATCAGGTAATGCGAGGTGACAAGCGGTGCCGGGGAGCCAGCGAGTGCGGCGGGGCCCCGCGGAGCACAGGGCAGCCCTGCGTCGGGAGGCCAGGGCTCTGCGGCTGCACAGCCCCTGCCCCCGAGCACCAAATGCGGCTCCCAGACTGGCCAGGTCCCCCACGCCAGCTGGGCAAGACCAGCTGAGATGCTGCATCAAGCATCAGGGATTGTGGCTGCTGCTTTTAACCATCTACTCCAGATTCAAGATTAACTTAGTTCTGATCCGTGAGGCTGTTTAGGTGTTTCTCACCTGTATTCCTCCTCCACATGAATGCTTGTACAGGTAGTTTCCTGTCCAAGTTCAGGGAATTGTATTTATTTCTCTTCTGCAGGAGCAGGGGACGAGAGGACAGGAGGATTGTGTGGATTCTCCAATGTCTCCGCTGCAAACACGCAGCATCCAGAGAATGCAGTGCCTCAATCAACCCTCTACAATCTCTCTTATACAGAAACACAGCCTTCTCCTTGTAGGACAGTTAAAAAAGAAGGAACCTACTTCTGAATGCTTCAGTGTTTCAAACCACCTCTGCAAATTATCACATCAGAGAGCAGTTGGGAGTGTGCACACACAGACACACAACATCCATTCTGTTGCTTTAGCATTCAGAATAAGGATCATATCCAATATCAGCATTGACAACTCTGCTGATATTAGAAAAACTAATGAGGAAAGACCCTAAGAAACACTCAGTTCTCTGCATTTTGAAAATAGTGCCCTTGAGGACATAAGCAGCAGCGTTACATTCACTCACCAGCTGCTGAAGAGGAGCAAGGACACAAACCTTTGCTACTCCACTTCTAGCTGTGCTTCACCTCCACCTTAGCAAAATCCTAGTCCAGGGATGGGAAACTTGCACAAATAGTCTTATAAAAGCAGGAATAGAAGAACACAGTTGATGTGTGGGTGTCCAACAGATGCACCTGCAGAGCACAAAAACTCCATGTCCACCACATCAATGCTAAACAGCTAGGTCTGGGCTAACACAGCTAAACTAAACCAGTGTTTAGCTCAGCAAAGCCACCTTGGATATCTCTGTGCTGCAAGCACTTCACAGGCAGACCTGGGGCAGGCATGGAAGCAAAGACTTTTCTTTTGCAAGAGTGCACAAGTGACCCCAAATACTTTGGCAAAGGCAATAAGAAGAGAAGCATCCAGGCTGCAACCAATAAAGCCGTTGTCTTGATTTACAAACAAATAATGGCAGGAAACCCCAGTCTCAGCAATTACATTTGAGCAGAAAGTGGAATGAGAATGCAGACCAGAAACATCCAAGCACTACATACACTGTCTATTTAACCAATATAGGTAGCAAGTTTGTTTTGGTTAATGGCCCTTCAGCACCAATACCCAGCAAAGCCTTGAGAGAGCCTTGTTAAACATTGGGGTCTTTTTTCAACTAAAGCCTAAAGCAATCCTTGAAGATCCTTGGCAAGCCTAGATATGATGATGATGATACTTTCAACACGCACAGTTTTGTTTTTAATATCAGAGAGAATCAGAAGCTGGAAGTCCTCAAATAATGAAAAACACACTTTTGCTCCCGAGGCCTCACATACACACAGAAAGGATTCATTTCATTGGCACAAACATTTAAAGGTGTGAGTTGCCCTGCCTGACACATGACTTTGCAGATACTTCATCCTCTGCAGAACAGAAAGCACCAAGAAGTGGGAAGAGACATAGAAAAAGGCTGATTTCAACCGAGGAACATGGGTGTGTGGGAGGTACAGCCTGGCAGGCAGCTCGTCCTTAGGCACGACCTTCAAGGGGAAATACCTACGAGAAACACTCCTGAAACTGAATGCAGTTATGTAGCAGAGAACCAATGTTAACTGGAATCAAGCAAAGGTTTGCTGCTATGACGGCCGAAGTAGTTTTTGTTTAATACACAGAAGATAAACTTTAAAACTATTCCCTTTATGGTGATATTTTTAACTGTCCAAGCAGATTTCCACAGACAGTACAGATTGCCATGCTAATATCCTACAGAAAGGTTAGTGGTGTTGCCTTGCTTTTAAGGTCCAGTAACCTCTGTGGCTCCATCTTCCCGCTCAGCTCCAAATCAATAAATAATGCAGCGTTCCCCAGCGCTTACACCAGGATGCAAAACTTTCTGGAGGTGTGCTGGCACGTATGTGAGCAGGGGCTTCTCCAACAGGGACCTGCACAGGGCAGCAGAAAGTTTCCTTCAGCTCCCTGGGTGGTGGGAAGAGCTGCTCCTGCCCCTCTTTGGCAATGCTCCTGTGCCTCTCTTGCAAACAGGGGCCATCCAAAACCTGGCCACAGGAAGCTGTGTGTCTTGTCCAAATGTCCTTGGACATAGTGAGCTATTGACCCACTGTCCAATTTCAGTCAAATCAGGCCAAGACCTCAAAATAGCATTTGCTGCTGAGCCTGCACTGGGGCAAAAACTCCTCTAGCAACTGCACATCAGGTAATTAAAAAAGAACTGCAAGCCGGATTTACTCACCCTAACATGGTATCACATCCCCCTGGTGACTACAGTAACACAAGAGCTGGATAAAGTTTCTCATCTTCAAAACAAGAAAAAGTTGTTGAATTTGAGACCTGAAGGGTTTTTCATGACTGTTTGATCAGATTTCCCACTTGGCCAGCAGCCACCAGGAAAAAACATGCATAAATTCCTACATCTCTCTTTAAACTCCTGGAGAGGCCACAGGTCTCCATTAGAAAGGATCCCACTGGCTGCAGGCTCTGTGCATGTCCCAGAGGACCAAAGACAAGTGTCACCAGCTTTAAAAAAAAAGTATTTTTAAAAAATCTGCATTTTCCTAGCTGCAGGAGTTGCCTAGTCACTGGATTTTCTCACACCTTTGCTCAGTCAAAGAGCCCTCTTCCATCTTCACATCCACAGTTATAAGAATGGACATGGCAAGCTGTGACATCCAGAGAAAAAGCATCCTGCAGGTCACAAAACCTGGGACCATCACATGTGAAAAAGGTGCCAGCCAGTCAGGCAGCAGCCCCACTCCAGGCACAATCTGGGTTTTCCTCTCCCTATCCCCCAAACGACCTGGCCTAACCCCGCTTTGCTTGGGAGAGCTGACAAGATTGCAGCCGGAGGTGGTGTGGCCACAGGCCAAGTTACATGAGTACTAATAAAAGAGACTTTGTGGAGGAGCCAAGTTAGTTCTTGTCCCCAACCAACTGTGCCAGAGAGGGCTCACAGAGAGAGGACAGCCAGCACAGCATCTTTCCTTGCCCTGGGAGCTGGGCTTTGGGTGAAATGCATCCTTCTGGAGGATAAAAAACACATTTTGAAGCCCTTTCTTTGCTCCTATAGCCCGGCCTCAGTGCACATCTCCTGCTTTAGATGTGTAAGGGTGATTCATCTGAACACTTTCGCTGCTATTCTACAAACTCATCTGTAACACCTTAGAGTCTGATTGGTGCTGAGAGAAGGACAATCATGTGCATACGACCAATTTGTATATGTACTTTCTCAGACAAATTTGGTGGCATTACTGATTTAAAATCAAAGTGTTATACACGTCATCATGTGTGTAACATGTATTTTATAACATGTATAATGTGTATTTTATTTCTAACATAAATGCTGATAAAATTAAGGTAAAGCATACGTAACAGCTACTTGAATGCAAAAAAAGGCAGCAAATATATGCTTTTTTTTTTGCCATTATGCTCAAAATGAAGTCCAGAATTTCAGGTAATCTGAAATACAATCAGATCTACACATGCTGAACAGTAGTAGCCACATCACCTTAACTTTGCCCTCCAGCAACACAGTGCAAAAACAATGAATGTTACAAGCTGACAACCTACTGTGGACACTACGCTTTTCCACCACTCTGATGTCCCACTGCATGCAGGACCAGGAACAGTTTCACAGGTACTTTAAAAGCGTGGGGAGCAGCAAGGACCACAAACATACTGCAGGCCTGATGGAGATGCAGGCTGCCTACATGGGCTTTGTGGTGAGGATTCCAAGGCAGTGGGAAGCTGCCACACATCCCCCCTCCATCCATGGTCACCACACTCTCTCCTGCTTCATCCCTCTCAAAGCCTGACTGCCCTCTCACACAGCCCACAGGCCTTAAAGTTGTCTGGCCAGAGTAGCTATTGCTTTCTCAACCAGCCAGAAATCTTCCTCTGCAGACTCACCACCCAAGGAGAGGCAGCTCCCACACCACCAAGCTGCTTCAGGGTCATAGAAGCCCTTCAGCTTTGAGGGGAGTGTAGGTGTGAGTGGTAACCTGGAGCACAGTTAAAGCAGCCCAAACAGAACCTGGTCAACGCTTTTGCATCTCTGTCAGCTCACCTCTGTTTTTAATACCAAGTTATAAGCAGGTTAAAACATCGGTTAAACATACTTTAAATGAAAGCTGAACTCGCAACATACTGCACTGCTGGTGGGCTGGAGAATAATCCCTTTGCCTTTATGGTGGAACAGAAATCCCTCTGTTCCTATTACCAATTTCCTCCCCTAGAAATTTCCCAAAGGCTCTTCTGAGCACTGTGACCCCTGTCCCTACAGGGATCTATGCCTGGTTTCTATGAAGATCAGTTTGAACGTCACTTTTCTTTCAGTTCCTTGCAAATTTGTAATGCTCAATAAATTAAACGCAAATAACACTTTCATTGTTTTAGTCTTATTGCAGCAATAGGAGAGAGTTCAGCTTGTCTTTGCCTGTTCCTTAAAAACACCAATGAGCAATAGATTCTTCTAAACGAGTCATCTCTTTTCTGCAGAAACAGCCTAAAAAGGTATTTCAGAAAGTCAAGCGCTTGTGAAACTTGCAGATGATTTGATGCAATACCAGTGACTTTTCTGGAGTTGGAGAATTACCAGAGGTGAGCATCTGGTGCAAGAGGGAGGGGAAAAAACCATACACGTAGTGGGAACATCCCATGTGGAATTCAATGTCTGCATGAACCTGTTCTCTAGCAAAGAAATAACCGGCTGAGATACACAGCTTGGGGGCCTCTAGAGTGAGACCTGGAGGCATTTACCCACCTTGAAGGTCTGGGAACAACTTTTCCAAACATACTAAGACACTGCACATTGATAAATAACAATGCACTCTAAGTTTCCTGGAGCGGCATCAGTACTCCTGTCAGCAGTCAATACATGGGTGCTCCCAGCCCCTCACAGCCAAGCACTCCAACCTCTCTCAGTTGGGGAGGACCCTGCAGCTCCTCAACCCGCTCCCCTTGCACATCTGCCATGTTAAGACAAGAGGAATAAACTTTGGATAAAGATAATGAGCAGATTCCAGTAATCACAAAGTCCGTGTCCCAAGAGCAGCTGTGGTTTCTGCAACCAGGGCTTGCTCACACCGATGTGCACGGGGGTATCACAGCCCTGCGGCCCCAGCCCTTCATCATCTCCCTGGGCAGCCTCACTTGGCTAATCTGACACAGCTTCACACGATTATGGTGGTATCTGTGTCACAAGGGCAGGAGAGAGCCGCTGGGCAAGGAAAGAGCCTGCTTAAGATTTTCTTGGAGGGTGTTTTATGTTTTAAAAGTATTTTTTTCCTCCGACAACTTAAAATAAAAATGCAATTGGAAAGACACTTACTTGGTTTAATCGTGTTCTTTCAATGAATAGATTCAGTCCATCACACACAGATACACACATGCATCACCCAAATTAAATACTAAACTTCAAAGCAGAGTGCAATGGTTTGACTCAAGCCTGCATAATTTCAGGCAGCCTGGTTTGGCTGTGCAGAAGTTCACAGCACATATAACCACAGGACAGTTTCAATCACAAGCACACAGGCACCGTAGGTTACAGCCACATACAAGCTAGGTTAAACACGTTTTTAAATTTCCTTTACCCCCCCTCACAGTCCTACTGTGGGATCAGTTCCTCCACCTAACCCAGAAGGCACAGATTGCAAACGCAAGTAAAATACTTACTGCCAAAGCCTGCAGGAAACTTAATGAAGTGAGGATAATTCCCATACATGTTTAATCTTCAGTTCATCGCTTGCCTTTCTAAACACAACTGCCTCCTCTAACTTCAAAGCTGCCCGGAGTGCAGCGCAGCCCGCCGGGGTCGGGACATGGCTCTGCAGGAGCAGGGGCTCTCGGAGGGTGCCAGGGCAGCTGCCTCCTCCCGTGGCCTCATCCTTGCTTCACGCCGGCAGCAGCTGCTCGCCGGGATGAGACATGCTCTTGTTCTCCGCCGCTCAGGGCTGGCTCCCGTGCTCAGCTGTCTCGGCTCCCTGCAAATTCACGGCGGACCGTCCAGGGAGCATAATCGCCCGGATAAGATGCCAATCAATGCATGACGGCTCCGGTATAGATCAGAAATTGGGAGAAGGGGGAGCGGTTAAGTTGTTTAGGGGAGGAGCATCGTGGGAAAGGAGGGGGGGTTTCCTTTTCCACCAGTGAAGACTCGCTGCAGTGTATTAGTTACACCAACCCCAGCCCTGTGGAGGGGTTCTTTGCCAGGCGAAGGACTGACCCTCGCCCAGATGGCGATGGGCTGGCTGACCTGGCAGGAGCTCATGTGCAACCAACCCAGTGCCTTGGGGCTAGGGTTGTGTGGGCATGGAGCTCCACACTCCCATCCCACACCAAACCATGCTTCAGCTGTGCTCCCGACATGAAGTGCTGGACTGCAAGTCGTCCTTGGGAAATGCAGTCTTGGCTGAGGAAGACCAGGACCCTCCAGCAGCTAGCAGAGCTGGAAGCTCAATTCCCATTCCCTACTCCACCCAAAGGAGTCCAAAACTCACCCAAATCACACCAAAAAGGCATCATTAACAAGTTGCTAAAGCTGCGTGGGATGAGAAGAGGTGGGACACAGGACAGAGCCCGGGAGGCTCAATCCATGCTTCATAGAGTTACTAAAATGTTCCAGTCATGGCACCAGAATGCTGTAGGCTTCACAGACAGTCCAATACATCCATCCACAGCTACAATTTAATGTCCGCCTATCCTGACAATGAAGTTCTGCAGGAAATGGGTAGAAATAAGCAGAGATAAGCAGGCAGTTGCCACACCGGGGCAAAGCCACATGCAGTCTCCAGCACTGCCTCCCCCAGTGGCTGGTACTCTGAAGCGGGAGCAGTCCCAGTTCCCTGCCTGGCAAGCCCCCTACCGAACTCACGTAATTTTGAGGAAAGGCAGAGATACAGGCAACAGCACAGCCCTCTGTTTCTGGTTTCTGATCTGGGAGATCTCTGATGAAGTCACCTTGAAGGAATGGAGGAATTTTGCCAAAGGTTGTAAAGTAAACAGAGACCAAGGTGTGCACTTACACGAGTGTTGGAGGAGAAGGTGGGTTGCAGCCCTATTGTTGGCACCAGCCATGTGACATAGAAACGGGGCACAGGTTTAGCAAGGGGCTTTGCCTTCCTAGGGAGACCATAAACCATTCCCACATACAGGATGGGGAGCATGACATGAAAGCAGCAAGACAAAGTGAGGGAAGAGCAGATTAGGATGTTTGGCATCCTTCAAGGGCCTTCTGGCACTTGGCTCCCTCCAGGACACCCGAGGGCCCATGCTGCCCTTTGGCACTAAGCATGCTGGAAGGGGAAGGCATGGAATATGCCAGCCCAGAGCTGTTCACAGCACCCAGCAGCAGCCTAGGTGGATGCTGACTGAGGTGCTGTCAGCCCTGAGGTACTGCATGTGCAGCAGAAGGAAAGGTTACACTTGTTAGCTCTGTTTCTTCCTTTGCTCTCAAACATTGCCATATCCATTTATCTCTAGCTAGAGTTTAAGCAAGGGAAAGGGTTTTCCCCTCCCTCATATTAACGACTTTCAAATTATTTTTAAAAAGCTGTTTGGTTTCCTCCCATTTCTGCACTGCATCTGTGTGCGAGGACTTGGTAACATGCAGCATTAGAAAGATACCATGACATGGATGCACAGCTCTTTATGGGTAGCAGGGACATCAGATCAGCTCCAGGACTTGGAGTTTACTTGGGAATGGGAAGCTAACATTTGATAGTGCATCTCCACGTAGCAGAACAAATGGATAACCTGGCTGCTGTCTGGAACAAGGAGATTTGCTGGCAGTAGTAACAGCATTCTGTATAGCCCATTAGCTGTAGCCCAGGTTTACACACACTGTTTTTTCTCACAGTTAAAAAGAAAAAAAAAAAAAGAGATCAGTATTCAGAGTAGGTTCTACTGAGACAAAAAAAACACAAGCAACTGCAGTCTCACGGGGGGAATACAAACAGCAGAGATCACTCTTGTATTTTCTATCTAGCCACCTTTCACATCTCATTTGTTTTATTGCACAAACATTAATGGCACTGCAGAAGTGTTTTAGCGGAGGAGAGGCAGCTGAGCACTGTGCTTACATGTCCCAAGTTTTGAGTTCCAGGGAAGGGAGACCAGAGGACTTGGTAACCAGCATGAGAGCACAACACAGCAGCATCTGACTGTGGTGCTATGTCCTGTCCCTCCCCCTGTTCAGCTAAGCTTGTGTCCTTCCCTGCCACCACCCCAATATACAGTGAGGATCCCCAGCAAACATCCTCAGCAAGGGCCAGTCCTCCTGCAAGTGTTTACAGCTACATCCAGGTGCAGGAGACACAGGCACAGCTCCTGTTTCAGTTGATGCTGCTCCACACTCCGTGCTGTCTAATCCAAATGACATCAATCCCAGCAACCACAAGGATTTCTAACCTGGAGGCAAAGTTTGCTATTTCAGGATAACACTGGCTTTGCCTCCAGTGCTGTCCTTTAACAGCCACACTGGGAATCCTTTCTGAGGGCAGGAGACGAGCCAGGCACAAGGCAGAGATGCCTCAATGCCCCACAGGCAGAGACCTAGAACACTCTTGAGGAGTAGGCTGCAAGGTGGCTTGTTTCAATCTCTCGATAGAAAATTGGATTTCTCAGCAGGGCAAGTTTTTTCCTCTGTGACAAGACTGAAACATTTTTCAATCAAAAACCCCAGCAAACAGTCTGCTTCCAAAAGAAGTGATTTTTCACACATGCACCTTCAATAAGATCCAAGATTTCCACATAAGAGAGGGACTTTGTGAAGCCCCAAGCACAACCTGCTAGGGGAATGATCCTCTGATCTGGTGTCACAGGAAATCTCTGGCATGATGGGAAGCCTGTCCACTGAGAAACCTTTCCTATCGTTTGTCCATCACCCTGCAGAGATGCACCAGGGCCATCAACCCCCAGTCCTCGAGTGCCCACCAAAATTGCACTCAAAATTGAGATGCTGTTTTGAGACAAATCCATTCTTGCACAACAGTTTTGCTTCCACCTGCTTGAGTCACACCTCCCTGTCATCCCAGCCTGGCTCGTCCCTTGCCCTCAGGCTGAACAAGAGGGTTGTGCCCTCACAAAGCAGCCATGGGACAGAGCAAGGGCAGAGCCAGCTGCATGTTCAGGTCATCCCCAGCAGCTCTGGGAACTGGGAGGTGTGAGCAACCAAGCAGCTTTGCGTTCTAAGCACCAACCGTGCCGAGATTTAGTAGTACCATTAATTCTTACTGACCACGAGGGATCTCAGCAGCTTTAATTCCATGCTAATGAAGTTTTAGTAGGGAATTATTTTTATTGATCTGCCCAGAGCAAAGAGCCTGATTTTAGTCCAGCTCTGTCAGCACCCCCTTCCCCATAGCTCTTTTCTTTCAGCTTAAAAGAAAGGGGAGAGGAAAGAAGACAAAACAGCTCTGAGCTCCTTAAAAAGGTTGGCAGTCCCAAGCAGTAAGTGGATTACTTTATTGATTTTTAGCAGATCTGGGTTAGTGAGTGCTTAGTGCTGCAGAACACATGCACACACTGAGCAACTTCAAGGAAACCCCTCCAGGCCCTGCCCTCAGGCAAATCAAGCATCAGGCAATTAATTTAGGAGACCACCATGGATTTTGGAGTGTGGAGAAGCTCCAGCCCTGTACCCAAATCAGACTGTGTCAGACAGACTCCAGGAGCCAGCCCAGTCTCTCCTAAGCTGTACTTACAGGACCGTACAGAGGTAGTTCCTCAGTTTCTACCAGAATAGCACAACTCACTGCTTCAAATTACTGAATGCTTTTTATTTCACACACTCCCCTCCCCACTTCATTATGTAAAAGGAGAAGACATTATGACTGCCACTGTCAATTTAGGAAGGAAAACTATTGCCGTGCTGCACCTAGATGGGACTCAGTGATGCTGATGGGCATCCAGCAGCCACAGGTGGGGGCACCAGTCACAGGACTCCTGACAAAGCAGTGCTGTTCAAGCCAAATGAGAAACTAACATTGTGTTGGGATCCCCAGCTCACCTCCCAATTAGCTTCCCAAGGCCATTGTACTGCAGACAGTTATTTTAGCAGTGCATTGGAACAGCATCTCAAAGAACTCCCAGTACTCCAGGGTCTCTGGACACAGACCCTAAACATGAAAGGCCTACCATGAAGCAATTTATTCTACCCTGCCCAAGAACCAGGAAAGCTAGAAATTAAGCATAGTCCCTTTTCCTTGAACCAGGAAAATGCCAAACATGAACAAGAAATCCATCCGGCCCCCATTCCATCTTTGTTTGAAGAGAAAGTCATTCTATATATGTGCTGTTGCCGCACGTATGACCAAATAAAAAGATGCAGCTCTCAGAATCCTACCACCACACATGCATCTCCTCCTGACACTGCTCCAGGATGACAGATTCCCAGAGAAAACCCACTGCTGACGGGGTGCTGCCATTGGATTTGTGGCTCCTTCACAGGGCTAGTGAGTCCTTCACAGGGACTCACTGGGTCCCGAGTGCCCCAGGAGCCAAAATGCCCATTTCTCCTCCCTGCTGGCCTCCCAGGGCAGACACACAGACAGCAGGTGACATGTTCAGGGCCAAACAGGAAGTCAGCAGCAGAGCAGGGACTTGAAACTGGGTTTCTCCAGGCTAACGATGGACTGAGCCCACCTCATCCACCTGTTGCACTGGTTGGCATTGGCTTGGGACTGGCAAAAGTCACCAAAAGCAAGGTGCCTCCTATGATTGCCTGGATATGGAAGGAGCTGCTGCATCAGTCCTCCCCCACCCAGCTCTGCCTTTCTCACCACTATCTCATGTCCAGCAATAACCACAGACACCAAGCTAATGAAATTACCCCCAGAGCCCCACAGGGCTAATGCAATTACCAGCAGCAGCACATTCAAGGAGTAGCACCACAAACACACCTGCAGTAACACAGCCTGACCTCTCCTTCTTCCCAGGCCTTCCCCATCTCTCCCTGAGCCCCACAGCTGCCACCTGGGGAGTGGGTCCCTTCCCCAAAGTCTGGAGGGCAGAGGCCACCATCCTCAGTGCCAGGCTGCTCCAGAGAGGGCACTGCCTACCTTGTAGAAAGCACCGTCCCGTGCAGTCAAGTGCCGTCTCTGTGGGCAGATAATTCCCACCCTGTTTAAACCTTGGGAGACCTTCAATTACCAGCACCATAATGAGGCCCTGGACACTAATCAGCGGTGTCACCGAATCCTCTTACGCCCGCCTAAGCACCTCCAGCAGCTTTGCTGGTTGCAGAGCCCAGCTGCCCACTCCTGCAGGGAATTACCTCCTCAGGCACTAGTGGTGGCACATGCACATTTTGACACAGATGCAGGCAAGAAGCTCACAGACACTGGTGCCAGTGTGACAGAGATACCTGACCAAGGCCTCTGCCCAGCCCAGAAGGCACCTGGGAACAAGCCCACACTGGAGATGCACCGGAGTGGATAAACATTGCTAAACTAGCAGACGAGATATTTTAATGCTAGTGCTCCCTATTTGAGATGCAAAGGGCAGATTTACGTCTGTCAGCTGTACCATCAAACCAAGCTCATTCTCTGAGATGCTCCAAGAGAGTTTTCAGCTCCTAACTGTGGATGGCAGGTGACCCCGTGTCGCTCCGCTGCTCTGCGCTGGCACTCATTCACGGGGCGACAGGCAGCTCCCTCCGCACATCCGCTCTGACTCACGCTCTCTGCTCCAACAATGCACTTTTTAATATCATGCGGGGAGTAAAAACAACAGGTCCACTATAACGCCGAGATATCCTGAGGCAGAAAATCCATTCGGAGCCCAGCTAGAGAGAGTCAAGTCAATTAGACACTTTCTGGGGCGTCAAGCTGCCAACAATCCCAGCCTTTGTAACAGTGAAGAATCACTGCCTATGTGCTTCCCAGCGACTCCCCCTTGACAGAGCAGAAAGGTCAGCAGCGGTAGCGTCATGGAAAAGCAGGCAGCAAAGTATTCCTGGGAAGGTGGATCCAAAGAAATAGCCACTTGGACCATCTGGAAAATATTCTTCTGTTAAAAGCATTTATTGCTTTGGGTTAGGTTTGCAAGGGAATAAGCAAGCCCGTAATACAGGAGATTTGGCTGCACCACAAAGAGGTTTGAGCATGCATTGTAAGGGGAAGGAATGGCTGGATCAACAGAGAGAGCTCAGGGTCTGGAGCTCATGGCACCTTACCTGCTTTCAGACAGTCACTCGACCTTTTTGCTTTTGCTGGAATAAAGATCATAGAGACAAAAATGGAACCACCATACTGCAATTGGGAGAGTCACCCATCACTCTACACTTCAAGGTAAGCACATGCCTTCTCTTGCCCATGGTACAAGACAGACTGGGCTATAAAACCAGAATTCCAGGTTGAATGAGGACTGAATGAAGCCAGGATTTCTATGTGCAAGCACTAAAGTCACTCAGATTCAAAGGCAGGTCTCTGACAAAAGGCCCTTGTGTCCAGAGGAGATTTTGATGAGAAAAGAACTCTCAACTCTTAAGTTCACTTTGACATGTCAGTTGATGTTCAGCAAGGGTTATTCAAAGGATAGGTGAAGAAAGGTTCACTTGATACCTCCTTGATACCACCCTGCAAGCCAACTTTCCAGAGTGCCAGAGGATCTACAGGTTGTCACTTAAACACAAGGCCCTCTTTAACACTGCTATACACACAATGTGAAGTTGGAATTTCTGCCAAATGCCCCCAAACAGCGAGGTCACCTTCCTTCAAAGAAAACTACACCCTGACCAAGATTTCCTCATCTTCTGAAAAAGAAAGTTCTCAGAGACATCTTGGAAGCCACAGCCCATACAATTTTCCAGTTTTCCCACAACAGCCATTTCTTAGAGGAAATATTTCAATGCAAGGTGTTCCTTGCCCTGAATTATTGCTTGTAGGGACAGGGACTTAAAAAAAAAAAAAGCCACCCCTCAGTCACCAAAAAACTACTGAATTAGAGGCTTATCTGACTGCCTGTAAACAAACTACCTAAGTGAAAATCTATCTCTGTAGAATTTCTGGAAAACTTTCAACCCCCTTTTTTTTCCCTTGATCCTGCCCCATTCTTCATTCTCTTCTGCTAGGAAGAGAATGTCTGTGCACAGACTGTGTTCCCCTCCTTGGCAAGAGTCTGAGCTGGATGGCACAGAGCTGGCAGGGGACAGCTCAGCCACACGAGGTATTTGCTGGATCTTTCACGTGCTGATGGCGACCAGAGGGAAAGGTCTTGTCACAGCACTGCCCTGCACAGGGCCACAAAGAGCTCCCACCTGCATTCCCCTGGCAGGTGCCACGGCCTGCTGTGCACCTTGGGGCTTTGCTTGCTACTCTCACGCTGTGCATCCCCACATTCATGCTTTTACATTTCCTCCTGCTTCAGCAAGTGCAAAACTCCAGAGACAACCTGTCAATCTCCATCACATCCAGCTGCCTCAAATGGTCTATTTATACCAGACAGGCAATCGTGGCTATCTTGGAGTTCAAGGTAACAGGGGTTATTTCTGTTCTGAGTAGCTCCTTTCTCAGGGGAGGAAGGTTTGGAGACATTCAAGAGGAACACCTTCACATCAAGGGCTAGCACCAATACCTTCATGGCTGAGGGCACAGCCATGGATCCCAAGGTCCCAGACAGACCCCAAAAGCTCAGAAGATTGATATCTATTGTAAGACACCTAATCCCAGGCCTCTCTGTATCAAGCCATGGGAGAAGGGAGATCAGCACGTACTTTTGGATTTCTAATCCATGCTCCTGCAAAGCTTGTTCACACTGGGTTTCTCCACCGAGTACTACCAAGATTGGGGGCAAGGATCTGACTGCACACTGTCACATTAATGCTGTAGTGAGGGCTCCAGCTTCCTCTGAATCACTCCTATCCTCTCTGTATCTCCAATACAGTCTGCTCTCTGGCAGCCAGCATATCTGATCCAGGATAAAGCCTGCCTTATCAAATTGGCCCATTACTGTCATCTGAAAAGATGTGAGGAAGGAGAAGGCGTTTACACCAGATTACCACTATGAGTCACATGGCCACAGAGCTTTTGATTTGGACCAAGGGCCCAAAAGCCACATCTACCATATCACCAAGGCACAGCTCCAGTCAGCAGTTGCCAGCCAGCTGTCTTCAGAGTTTAGTCCTTGCTCCAGTCAATGAGACATTTTCTATAAGCCACAATGGGATGGTGGGGCTGCTGCCCCTTTCATAGGATGCTTGCAGCTCCTCAGGAACCAGACAACTCATGTAGATCCCTCCTTCCACTTCACTTCTGCAGATGCCACTGGCACATTAATCCCTTTTTCTGTAGATTTCTGCCTGACCATTGGGCTCCCTGAGATCAGGGAAGGAAATCAAATATCACTAAAACCCAAGTGTGTCTGCATGAAAGAGGGAGAGGCAAGTTTCTCAATCCTTTGCTGTTTCCTCTAATGCACAAAGATCTCCTCTGTTTTTGTAATGACACAATCTTCCTGGGGATGGCTCTCCAGAGCTCCACTGGGTTTCAAGCAATTCCAGGAACAAGTTTACACTGCTCCAAATACTTTGATCCAGCAACCCTGGCCTAGAACTACTAGCACAGCAAACCTGAACACTGCAAGCCTCCAGCTCACATGCATAATGTCTCTGAGTCACCAGGGGGGGAAAAACCACACACCACACCCCCAACCATTAAACCAGACCTCATCTTTGCCTGAAGACACACCCTGGTCCAAGCTCTACTGCAAACATGCCTATGCAGCATCTCCACAAACACTGGATCTGGATCCTAGACTTGGCAACTGGAAGAAATGAAGCACAAATAAGTCTTGCTCTCCAAGCACATGAGGCATAAAATGCATTGAAGATGAGCCGAAACCCAAAGAACACCTTCATTAACTGGCAGTAAAAGATAACAGAAGGGGGACATAAAGAACCTACCTTAGCCCTCACTGTCTCTGCCTCCACTGGTGGCTCAAACCACTCCAGTCTTGGTAGTTGGTGTGTGTCCCCTAAGCCATGCAGACATTTCCACTTCACAGAAAAGCAGCAGGTTAAAAGCCTCAGGTTCATTTTGAGATCATTCCTTTAAAGGTACAACCAATTTCAGTTCAAGACTCTGCCAGCCCAATCTGTTTGCCATTCAGAGGACTGAGGGATCTCTTTGCCTTGCCCACACAGGTATACACCTCTCATCTGTTCCAGCAGCTGTCCTTCCCCTGGGACTCACCTTCCAGTGGCAGCCAAAGGGAGACAAACACAACATGAGACTCAGCCAAAATGTTCTCCCAGGAGATGTGTTCCTCTCAATGTTTCCCTGCATAAAATGTTTAAAACCCTTTGCCTCCCTGCGCAGTCAAGGGGTTGGTAAGGAGCTACAGTGAGCAACCCTTTCATCATCAATGCCTTTCAAGCATATTCTCTTCTCAAAAGCTACATGTTCCCCTGTAGCAAATGGAAAATCTGCTGGTATTTAAAGTCATGGGAACACGACAAAATTCCCTGTGCCCCAAAGAAAGGAACAGCCCTGGATCAAGACAAGGACAGACCACACCAGACAGCCAAAACAGCCCAGCAGAGAGGAGCAAGCACGTGAAGAATTTGCAGGATGTGGAATAACATGCTGTCACTGTCAAATATCTGCTCTCTGCCCCTCAGCCTCTTCCCAGTAGAAAGAGAGAGAGAAAAGAGAGCACCAGCCACACATTTTGGCCCTTTCCTTTCAAGCCTCTGAGCAGAAGGAACAGCCTCTACACAGCAGAAGCAGAGAAAGGACCTGGGATGATGTGGGCACAGCAATGCACGCTCAAGTACTGGCACTGCCTTAACTCAGCTTATTAAAGCAGAGCAGCTTCTCCACAGAGCTCTCTCCTCTGCTAGCCAGACATATCCCAGTTGAAAAATCTGGAGCCCAGTCTCTTCTAAGGCCTTATGTTTTCCAGACCGTCAGCACAGCTCCAAATTCACCAGTCCCATGGTCTGTCCTGATGGCTGCAAAGACTGGCACTTCTCATCAGATAGTTCCCAAGCACAGGTAAAGGGATGTTCCCACAGGGAACTCTGGATGTTTAAGAAACAAGCCATACCCACACAAATCAGTTTCCATGGCTCATTTCATTAATGAAGCTTTTAAATCATATCTATCCACTAAATCTTGCAGCCTAAAATCCAGGGCTGCAAGTATCAAACACTTCAAGCACCCCAGAAACTGTGCAAGACACATCCTTCATGCCCCAGGTAATTCTCTGAATCCCCCTAGGCACCTGTGCCAGGTGGGAAACTTTCTAGAAAGGCTGGTCCCCCAAGACACAGGCTGCTTCAAGATCCCATAACAGAGCAGACCCAGAAAACATGTTTACATGCCGTGCTTTGGCAAACATAACCTCTAACCTAGGATGACCTAGCAGCAAGGGAAAATGAGTATTGATGAACCCTTGGCCAGGTGAAACCGAAGAGCTAAAACAGTTGAGGGCCTCAGCTGACACCAATGGACACACCCCTCTGACAAACAAAACTCTCTCATTTGCAATACCAAGAGCTGCCCCCTGTGCCTCTCCCTGGCTGGATACCAAGCTATCAGTTCAAACTGGCTCCCAAGACCCCAAGCAAGCAGACCCAAAAGAAGAATCTCTGTCAGTGCTCTCCACTCCTTCTGGTCCTCTAGGAAGATGCACCTTTCTGTGCATTCCCATCACCTCCAGGCAAGAATCTCCCAAAACCTCCCCCATCATCTGTAACCCTTCTTGAAGAAGAGCCTTGCTCACACTTGCTGAGCACCTTGCACAGCCACTCCCTTGGAGCAGCCACATTCCTGGCCTTTGTAACAAGTCAGCAAAAAGAAAAGGTCATTTAGATCCATCACCATGTGTATGGCAGTGAATACGGCCAGAGTTGCCAGAGAACAGCAGGATGAAGGCCAGTCAGTGCTCTGCAGGAATGTCTATGCAGACATCACTACAGATTTTGGGGGCAGCCAGTCCTGGACCCACACAGTTTTCAGTGATGGAAGGTGCCGAACATTTCAGGGCAAAGGCTGCTGGCAGGTACCTGATGGAGGAAGGACACTCAAGCATACTCTGCTCCTATCTTCCCTGGAAGCATCCATCATTTGCAAGATAGATGGACCTTCAGCCTGACTCTGACTGCTTTTTATCTTTCCTGAGGTGCTCTCACCGGGCCCACACAGCTCAGACCTACCCCAAGTACACCCAGCTACACACGAAGGGTAAATAAATAAATATCACAGGCCCAGATTCAAACCCCAGCATCCCTTTTTCAGCCTGAAGAGGAAGGCAGTGAGGATGCAAAGATGCTTGACGCGAGATGTGATGTGACCACTCTCTGCCATCCCAGGCTCTAAAGGGCTCTTGGCTCCCCAGCCACCTGCCCCATTCCCTGCTGAGCAGGCACAGCCACCCCCAGGGCACCCGCAGCCCTGTGCGTGCAGCCAGGGACGGATGGCTCCCCAGCCAGCACATCAGCCCTCCCCATGGGCTGACTCTCTGCACGAGATACCTGTCAGGGGCAGGGATCATCGCCCGCTACAGAAACAGGGCTGAGCTCTTCCCAGCTCCCTCCCACCATGGGTCAGGGACAGATCCACACAGAGTGTGATGCAGAGGCAAGGCTGGCCAGGTCTGGTGAGAGGGACGGGCAGTTTTGCATCTCAAGTGCCCAAGGTGCTGGTGCAACTGTGGAGGAGCCCCTGCTGCCCAGGTGGTGACCTGTCAGGGGACAGGTCTGCAAATGCACCCCCTTCTTCCTTAGCAGGGCTCAGTGCCCTGTTTCACAATCCAGAGGATTTGGAAGGGAAATTTTCTTCTGCTCTAGGGTCACTCTTTGCTTCTGTGGTCATATATCCCTAATAAAACCCATCCTAGATGATGTGTCAGGCCCAGCCTGCCTGCAAGCCGTCATCCCCTAAATGCAACCTTGTTGCCTGGCCTGAAAACCTGCCCCAAGTGCCCTGGTGTCCCCTCCTCGCCTTGTGTATGCCTTTAACAGTTTGCTGGATTACCCATTGCAACTAAAATAACAAAGCTACAAAAGAAGAGGGCAAACAGGCGCGATATTCTTCAGCAATTAGGGCTAAACAGGGGAACAGGGAGCAGGGAATGAATGGACAATGAAGAGGGCAGGGACATGGCAGCCCAGGCCCCTACAGGCTGGGCACGAACTGTCCTCAAGAGGACGGGTCCAAGCCAGGGAGCAGTGAGCTGTACATAAGGAAACGCAGGGAGATGAAAAGGGTTATTTAAACAAGCACCGGGCAGTCCCCACAGGGCCTCCCTGTCCGCTTGGCTTCATCACAGAGTGTCCAGGGTAGAACGGCTCCTGCTTTCCCCCCTCTCTGAATCCTTTCAGGTGGCGGGGGACGCTGACAAGCTTCGGTGGGGTCCGCTTAGAAAGGAAGGAATCCATTAATCTCTCTGGTAATTACTGCCACATATGGATTTGCACAATTACACTTCGTTAATTGGTTATTACAGGCAAGCCAGACTGATTGGGCAGAACGGCTGAGCTTTAACCCCTTCACTGCCCCCAGGGCCAGCCAGACACCGAGGCAGCCTTCCTCCCAAAAATCTACTGTATCCTCCTGTAACCCTTGCTGGCTCCTATGCCAAGGACCAGCAAGCACAGCCCTCAGCACCCAGGCAAGACATCTTTGCTCTCATGCCTTCCTTTCAGCTGGGGATCCCAAAGAAATGGACCCAAGTGGAAAGGAATGAGCCTGCACCTCAAAACAGCCAAACTCCCCAGTCAATTTCATCTGTTCTGGGTTTGCAGCAGACACATCATGTACTCCTCAGGGTCCTGAGGGATAGCAAACTCAGATTTTGTTTGTTTTTAGAAGGAGACCAAAATTCCTTTTGCACTTCGACTTCGTGCCCTCAAACCCAGCAGGGCTGATGCCAACAACAGAAGAGTCCACCCCCAAGTCTGTCTCAGTGTCTGAACACAGCTTCCCCAACTGAATTTGCAGTGTAATGCTTTTCTTTCTCAAAACACTGACAACAAAGGCTTTACTCTAGTAATAGATACATACATAATCCGGTAATATAAGCTGTACCAAAAGTACAGATAAAGCCCTTGTAAACTCCAGACAGGACAGGACTTCTGCCAGTTGGGAGTGGAGGCAGTGTGGCCTCTCCACAACACAGCTGCCACCTCTGCCATTCCTCAAAGGTAGGTAACCATCCAAAACCTGGCCCCAAAATATCCTGTTCAGGATCTAGTAATATTTCTGGAAAAAAATCAGAAGAAGTAGGCCGAGGTGAGAGCAATTTCTGCCAGAACCATGTTAAAAGCTGTCACAAGAAAGCTCTCACAAGAAAGTAGCAAACAAGAGCATTGCAGAAAACTCACAGGGCAGCAGGGCCCATCTGAGGACAGAGCTGTGATCAGCAGCCACTGACATCAAGGGCAGAGCATTGGCATCCTGGTACTTCAGAGCTGCTGCACTGCTCCTTGGCCACAGGAGAGGCCACAGAGGAACGTACTCCAAACAGCTCATGTCTCTCACTTTGCCCTCCAGCGAGGCAGTGCCTTCTGGGCACTAGGGTGGGTATTGCTTAGCCCAGGCAAAGGACTTACAGGAAGAGCAGAGCTAGAGGGCACACAAGCCACACAGTGAGGATTTCCAGCTCTACTTCTACCCCAGCAAGCTACCACAGCAGGATCAAGGAGAGCAACCAAGCAAGATCACAGCAAGAGAAGAAAAATATAACTCCAAACCACTCTCTAGTTTCATCCTCTGGGTGAAAAATCCCCTGGGTGTCCCATCCAAAGACTTCAGCTGAAGCAGATCAAGAGGAGACTCAAAACATCTGCAACAAACACATAACCACCCTTTCCTCTATTGCTATCACTGCAATAATGCTTGCAGTGATATTCTAATATCAGTGATATTCTAAAAACAATGATAGTATAATGCTACAACACTCTAGGTCTAGCCTAGAAAAAACCTCCTTCCCATCATCTAATCAAAGGGCTTTTACCATCCCCTCTGCATTGCAAGGAATAGCCCAGCAATAAAACTCTTCTCCCTAAATCACTGGTGTTACATGAAAGTTGTAGTAGGATTTGTTCCAGTCACCTGTAATTTCCCAGCTCCCTGACTTCATAGAGACATTTCTTTCTCATGCAAAAGCCAGCTCCAAGCTCGCCGTCTGAAGGGGACCATCTTGTCCATTGCAAAGGCAGCATCTCCCAGCTCCCTGCGAGTGTTCTCAGGTGTGCGTGAGCTTGTCTTTGAGGATGGAAAAGGCAGGCCAGCCCTGCACTCATGAAAGGTTGCTGATCTCTCCCCTAAACCAATTGCCTCTGCAATGTTCAGAATGAATCTTCAGAGCTGTCAAAGGGAAGATTGGGCAAAACCTGCAACCATGGTTAAAAAGGTCAGCTGGGAAAAGTCAGGATGGGAAGGATGCTCGCTTTATTGACAGATGCAGAGTGGAAGGGGCTGGTCTGTGAGTACCTGAAAGCTGGTTTTGCCAGCACATGCTTGACTTCAAGTCTGGGCTCTGTTGGCTGCAGCTGGTGACAAATCCTTTGTGGATCACTTCCAGACAACAGACTGAGCCTGAAACCAAGACTGTGTCTGAGCATCAAGCAGGGATCTTGTGCAGCCTTCCTTTGTGCTGAGGGGTGAGAGCAGGCTGGTGGGACAGATGCCTTCCTGGGTCTCGTGACATTATTTTAGAGCTCTGAGACCAGAACATAATATTCTCTGTGTCCTTTACTTAAGTGCACATCTGCCCAACAGAGGTTGGTTTTGATTCCCAGAGTTTAGAATTAGTGCAAAGGTTACTTTGCATCTGACTGGATCAATTCCACTGTTGTACCACTGGTTTACCTGATATACAGGAATCAGACAAATAGCATACTTGCTAATTAAACTTAGTATTGATAGGGATATGTGTCATATTTACTAATAAAGCAGCAAGAGAAGTTGCTGTTTTAAATTTAATGTGATTGTAAATACATAAAGGCAAGTAAATATACTCCTTTTGGTCAGAATATTGTTACATGTTGCATATTGAAAAGAGCTCATAGGCAGAACAAGTAGTGAAACACATTGAGTCAGGTCAAAACCCAAACCAGGTTCAAAGGGGTCTAAAATTAATTAGGCCACTAAGACTTTTTCCCAGTGGAATTCTCTCTCTGTGTACATACACACACATATTTAATATATTTGACAAAATCAATACTTACCCAGGGAGAGCTTAAGTTTTCAGAGAAGCATGACTTTGTTAAAAGTATTATCCTCATGGAAATTTTTTTACTAGCTTTACATGTAACTTCCACCTGTTCCTTTTTAACCTTTATGAGCTGATCCCCAAAACTCCTTTAGTATAAACCATTGCAGCCCTCAACTGTAAATACAGCATCCTTTTCCACACCCTGAACACTTTTCTTTCCATGCATTGCAGAAGGAAAGCACAGACTCACAGGTCTGGAAGAGACAGAGAATAACACAAGCTCATGTCACCCATCCTCCTGTCCTGTATCAGACCAGACACCTCTGGGGACAGATCTGCCACCTCCTTCCCCAGCCCATCTGTCCCATCACACCTCCACCACGGCTGCTAAATAGCTTTTCCCAATGTCTAAACTCTCCTACAATGGAGTGCAGCAAAGGGCTACAGGGGTTTCTTTCCAAAACCTGCACCGAAGTTAAAGTCCCATAAGGGGTCTGTTCAGTGGCTATAGGCCAGGAGGCTGGGCAAACCCCTCAGCTCCTGGCAGTGGTCACAGTGGTGTCCCACCGTCCCTCCACGCATCCTCACAACCCACAGCTGAGCCCGCGCCGCTGTTCAGCACAGCTGATTTGCACAGGGTTAGGACAAAGACTTACAGAAGTGAGGGAACGAGCCCATCTCCAGGGAATAAGGAGCCTGTGTGCCTGGCTGCATTTCCAGCCTGCGTCCTGTCTCTTCAGCAGACTCAACCATGAAGGGAGGTTCGGGATCAGCTCTCTCAGCGACACTGGGCTGTTGGAGAAAGAAAGGAGTGTTTACATATTAGAGAGCAGCATCCTCACAATCTGTCCTAAGTTACAAATTTACCTCCCAGACCTTGACCCGGGGCTGGGGTTTCCTGTGTTTGCTCTTTGGGCTCCTGTCTCTTTGGAGAGTGGGAGATGTTGCAATGCTGGGGGGGAGGGCAGGCAGCCTGGGAAAGGCCCTGAGACGCAAAGGAGTTGGTCTGAAGCAGCTCTGCCGAGAAAGTGTCTCCTGGAAGCAATTTCTTTTCTAATCCCAGCTCCTAAAGGAACGAAACCAAGCAAACAACTGCCATCCGGTCTGAGCATCTGTCTCAGTTCTGCCTTCCTGCTTCTCTCTGCCAGTTGCCTTTTTTTCTCTCTCATCTGCACCCACTCTATCTGGTAACAAACTTTGCCATTGAGAGGGTGGCAGTGTTGGCCACATCACCACTGGAGTCCAGAGGAGACGAGGCATAGCTGACTTTTGCCTCACCTAAGCTGTTTGAGGATGGTGGGGGGAAGGTGTGAGGGCAGCAATGTTCTGTACACATTCCTGGGCAGTGCCACTAGTTGCTTGCAGGTGACCTGGAGAGACCCTTGTCTCCAAAAGGCTTTCAGAAAACAACCAGCTTGTGCTGTGACCGGTTTTTCTTGTGCTGAAGTTACAGCCCCTGGCTTTGTTCCTGTGCTTGCTTATCTCTGTTACATTCTCAAGCCATGCATAGGCGTCTGCCTGCATCCTCCCTCGTGTTTGGATTTTGCCAGTCTTGATGAAGAAGAGCTACAAGCAAACAACATTCCTCTCCCCTGTCTGCACTGATAATCTTGGGATCTCATCTCCTCTGCGCTCCCCTTCAAGCTGTGTCAACACGGCTGGGGTTGTGAAGGGCAGGATTGCTCTGATTCCACTGACCCATCCTGTACACTGTGTGCTGCCCGGCCCAGCACAACTCCACAAAGACTGTTCCTCTGGGATGTGAGTCAGACCTGCTACGGGGCTTTAACCACCTCCCTCTCCTAGATTTCTTCACATTCATAGCAAAAAAACATGAAGGTCTCAAAGTGCAGAGTGATCTCAAGACTTTGCCTTCCAGAGACTCTCAGGAACTAGAGCCTCTGCACTGCCAAGGTCAGTAGACAGAGCATTGTCAAAGCCAAGGTGGGCCAGACAGCCCCTTCCACATCAGTGCCGACTGCTGGGACATCTTCCACAGGAGAAGCAGCCACAGGAAGTCCAGGCAGGCAGAGCTAGCAATGGGGCCAAATTGCTGGTTTGATTTTGCTTGCACTTTCAGGAAATTCTTAATCTGAAACTGCAGCAAAATCCTCAAATTCAAGTTCTCATGGAGCTGAAACCCTGCAAGGTAGTCTGGATTGGAGCCAGGAGCTGAGAAAAGAGACTCCTCTTTAGGAGCCACACCAGTCCAGTGTGCTCTTCTGTCTCTTCTCCCCACAGGCGTTGCCTCTTACTTATCCTTGCACTGCTGGGAGTAAGATGAATCCAAACTTCTTTTCTTTCTTTTTTTTTTTTACCTAGGAAGGGGTGCCCAGCAGTCAGATCACTACTCAGGGACTCCAGATCCCCTCAAATGTGCCAGTTACCTTTCAGACCCACTCAGGTTTCCCTCCCCAGTTCCCACAAACAGCAAGATTTCTGTGCCCTGAGCTGTGGTGCTTGGATCCCTCTTCCTTATCCCTTTCCCTTTCTCAGACCTAACATACCACAGCAGCTGCCAGAGCATGGAGCCACTCCAGAAATGAATCTCCAGTGCGAGATGCCATAGCTTTAATTACACAACAGGAGCCAGAAGAAAGGCTGTGAAACGCTGCTCTCTCAAAATCTTAAACCTCCACTTGAGGCACTTTGTGTGGCTGTAAGCGGAAATGGCAGGACATGAACTCTCCAAGCACACAAAAGAGCAGAATCAATGTCCTGTTGATACACTCTAGCAAAATAAACTAATGATGGATGGGACTGCAGGTTTTCATATGTGAGGGAAGGATTTACAGTGATACCAAAGGAATTATTTCAGCCCCATGGTGACAATACCCACCCGCTTCCTTATTATATTTTATTGATCTTGCCCTAAATACATGTGGCTGGAGGAAATGATGCATAAATTACTAACAAGTTAATTTCTTGCTCCGACACTGACTCACAACAGCCCTTTGAAGGGGAACCAGGAAAGACAATGTGTGAAAGGATAAAGGCAATGAGACAAGCTTGGATGTAATAATCCCATGTGAATGATTATTGCTGCAACTAATGTAATCTAATAATGAAGAATTTACGCCAGATGTCCCCCGGAATATGCCAGGCAGACTTGGGATTCAGCAGTGGATCCATTTCTAAGGAAATCTTGTTAGGAGGAAAAAAACCCGCTGTTGCCTGTTCATCAGATGAGAGGCTGTAGACTCTTGTAGTGGAGTTGTAACAAAAGCTTTCCATGCAAAGCTTCCTGGAAGGGTGTTCATCTGGCCTGACTGCCCATTTGTTTTCAGGTGCAGTTTAGGGTGTTAGGTTTGGCCTGTAATTCTTCTAACAGTCTAGGAGCAGCCCATTTCAGGGACATCGGTCTCCAGGAGAGGTGAATGAATAGTGGAGAATCACTTTTTTTTTTTCCATTTTGAACTTGCATCCCTTCAGGTCCCTGATGTCCTTAAACCAGTGCTCCATTCCTGTCCTGGGGCATGACACACCCCACACACCTCTTTCCTTCTCACAAGCTGAAGGATATGGGGACACCCAGTAGCAGGGAAAAGGAGAACAGAGAGCTCTTCACCAGAGGAGTATCATGGGTGTATCCAGGCTGCTGCAAAATGAGATGTGCTTTACCTTGGTTCATGCCGTCTAGAAGCCCCTTTTGCAGCAGGCAAGTGAGCACAGGCTTGGCAGAGTGCTGCTGACCATCCAGGTCTTCGTGAAGGCCTGAACTAGATGAAACATGTTGCCAAAGAGCGGATCAGAGTTGGAATAATTTGTTATTTCAGATCCAGCACCAACTGAATGCTCTTCTAGCCCAGGAGTTTGAACTGCCGTTCATAATTCCTCCTTAGTAACCACTGTTATTTAAGTAGCTCTATGGGATGAAGGGGGAAGGCGAAGCTTTAGCAAGATCCACTAAAACACAAACCACTATATTCAACTTGAAAGCTTTGTTTAAGCCCCATTAACTTAATTGGGATTTGACATCTTGTTCATTCGTTGTTCTTGCAGAAGTCCCAGAGATTTCCACAGTGAACATGTATGACTCCAGCACTGACTCATGGGGACTGTATGAACATGGTTTGATTGTGTCAAAATTGCAGCCTCCGTGCTTCTCCCGTGATTCTTTGTCAGTAGTTGGATAGTGTAGGCTGCTTGTCTGTTGAAATCTATTTCACAGGGGCTCTTTGATCTGAGCCTGCGTGCTGCTGGTCTGTTCTAACAGGCACACAACTGCTCCAAAGGACTTTGCAAAAAATAATACAAACATAGCTGCACTTAGGACTTGCAAACCCTGATTTTAGCCAGCCCGTATGCCAGACGTCACCATGCCTATTGATGACTTGCAAACAGGACCAAAGATCAAGCCTAATTTTAGTAAGCCTTTGGGCTCTGCATCCCCTGACTGTGCTTGCTTTGCTGAAACACGATCATAGGATGAAAGAAAGCAAAAACCCAGCTGGCACCTGCTGGGAGGGCAGGGAGAGAGAATCTGGCAGACAGGAGGTTCCTACAGAGATTGCCAACACTACTTCACGTCTGTTTTGCTTTTTGGGCAGCATGGCAAATCCAAAGGTGATAAACATTTGGCTTAGCTGCCCAGACAAGATGTGCCCACATCACAACACTGCACTCTCCCTCCTCTCTCACTGGCTTCTCTGCATCTCTCAAGGCAGCTTCTTCTGCTGTGCTTCACATCTCCAGCCCCTGAGCTTCAGAGAGGATCGAGGCTCTGCTGGAGTGAAACACATCAGTGGGAATAGCTGCTCCCTTACAAACAACAGGCCGGCTGGCTGTGCTGCTCTATACCAGACATCTGGACAAACGATTTCACGTTTCAGTTTGCAGCACAACACAAAGGATATCTTTGAACCTCGGGAAACTTGGAGTTATCTGTAGTATTTTTAGGACAACAGCCTTATTTACAATTCAGTGCCATGAAAAGGCAAATATTTAACTAAACTGGGAGTAACTGTGTTTTCCACATACTTTCAGTGAGGAAGGGGACTCTGAAAAAAATTTGCTGTTGTCTGAGCATCAAAAGAGTTTAGTAAAGATTCTTGACTACCTTTTCTCTTGGTCTGAAGTCCTGAAGAAAGGACTACAGCCCAGTTGTGCTCTTTAACCAGAGAGCATTTCATGTTCTCTTTGCACCAGTTAGGACACAGTTCCTTTCTGTAAATATCCAGTGGTTTTATTGTGCCATCAAACATGCAGGTGAGCTGGCTCAGTACATTTATCAGGCGACCACTGCAGCCTGAATGACTCATTGCCCCTGCAGCAGCAATGAGCCAGTAACCTCCTCTGACAGAGCCAACAGGCAGACAAGCCAAACCACTGGGCTGTAATAACCCTTGTTAGCTTTCCAAACCCATTCCTTGTCCCCAGTCTCTCTCCAGAGAACCTACAGCACCTCTTTGGGTGAGCGGGATGTACATGTAGGCAGGAGGACCTGCACTCTGGGCCCACCAGATGAATTTTATGGAGGTGGTCTGTCCTGCTGGGCCCCTTCTGGGAAGGAAGGGGCTGCTGATAGCATTATTGTGTCTGCTCTCTATTACAGGGACTGGGCTTGCCTGCACCGGAAACAACACGCTAGGAAAATACACAGACCTTTGTGGAAGCTACAGCAATTAGGTTAATTAAGAGCTGGGGTGGACCCATATGTTTTCTGATCTGTTGTTTTTTAGGTCCCCTGTTGCACCTGTTCCCACAGCATTCAAACACCACTAAGGCTTAGATTTTCCCACTCCAGACATGGGAACAGAAGGACAGCTGTCCCAGATCAGAGAGAAGGCCTGTTTGGCCTCATATGCAGCAGCAGATAGAGAACGCAGGAGGATAAAAACATGACATCTCATCCCCATAGTACAAGTCCTCTGCTCTTCCTGGGAAGGTCCCAAAGCTCTTCTCTAAGGAACTCAGTATCTTTCCATCACCATCTCTGGAGATATATATACAAGATGTGCACACATGGCACATAGGGACGTGGCTTATTGTTGGACTCAATGATCATAAAGGTCTTTCCCAATCTAAAAGATGCTGTGATTCTCTTTTAGACATGAGGTAGAGGCATGAATTTCAGTAGTACTGGGAAATTAAACCAAGTGCTCCATTTTCCAGGCCACAGCCTAAGTGAGCTAATAGCCCAGCTTGGGCTATTATTGACTCAAATAGTCAGAAATCCAGACACCAAATCAACCCCACAGTCCAGCACCTCTGCACCCAAATCCCTGGGGTTGCTTGGAACATCCTTTCAGACATGTGGTGCCACTGCAGTGGGGGCCACCCAGGTTTCTGTTAGAGAGCCCCTCGTTATTGCATGAGGTGCACAGCACCAACTTCCACCTGCAGTATCCCTCACAGTCTAACACAGGGGTTTGAAGTAGACAGCATCTCAGGGCTCTTCAAATCCCATTTCCTAGGATCCTCCGATGAGTTCTTTCCTCATGTGTAAGCTCAAGGAGAAACCTGCTCTTCAGTTAGTTTTGCTCATTGACAAGTCTGTGGGAGCCCCTGCTCCTAAAACTCCTCTGGATGGTTCATCCTTGCACAGTGTATTTCTCTGAGGCAAAATCACTTTCAGGAGCTACACTTCAATGCCAACATGGAAGCAGAGTATCTGCTGTTTTCAGCCATCTCCATTTCCCCTGCTCACACAGGAACGTGGATAAAGTGGTTTTAAAGTCCACAGAACCTCCATCACCCATTTCTGCCACCAAAAGACTGACCTGCAAGACTTTCTCCCACTTAGGAAGCAGGGAAGGAAGTTGTGAGGGGTAATTTACTGTTTAATGGGCTGGGAACAAAAATCCGCCCTGTGTGTGTGCAAGGAAACAGGAAGGAAAAGTGACAAAAGCATTGACTGACCCATTGTGAGTGTGTGGGTGCGTGTGTGTGTTATTAGCTTTGTCTGGCAGCACTTGAAACATTTTTGTCAGCACCTAATGGAATCACTACTGAATTTAATGCAGCCAAACTGAATGAATTACAGTCCAGAAATAATGGGGATCTGTGTCTGATTGTCTGACTTGTTTTCAGCACTTATATGACTTCAATGGGCCAGATGTTTGTTTGTATGTAATTACAGTTACTTTGCAAGAAACTTTTTACATCCGGTATGTTTTCAAAATTCAGATTTTAAACTCATTTGCAGGAAAAGCATGGATTTTTTAACATCCTCAGTGCTTTGCTCCTGGCACATCAGCTGGGATTTTATACCAGAAGCAAAACCCTCTACTCAGGCCAGGCAAATTAAACAGGGCGCTGAATATTCCTGAAGACAGAGCTAATACAGGGAAAGGAAAACGAGCCAGATCCAACTGCACTGACCTCAGCAGCAATATGCAGCTGCCCCAGTTGAAAAGAGAAGAGTGACAAATGCATTCAGGTGAATGGCTGGCCTGCCTTTAGTGCAAATAAACCACCAGTCTGAGCAAACCCCGTGTATCTGAGTAGTGCATGCAAAATTCACCATGGCTTTACCAATTCCCCCATAATGCCAACTGCCACTCTTCCCTTCAAGGGCACGTGGCAAGGGTCTCTCACCTCTACCCCAAGTGCTGTACCCACCAAAAAGGTCAAGGAGAAGAGCACATGCAGGAAGGGTCTTGCAAAACAGCGATGGAGATGTTTTTCCCTGCAGAAAAAGAGGGAGAGCAGTGGGGAATGTGAGCTATTTGCTTCCTCCTGCATGACTCCACAATATCACTGTCGAGTACTTCAGCCAAATCCTTTTGCTGCGAGAGGTTACTGACACAGGTGAGTTTTCTCCACAAGTGCCTTTAAGAGAAGAAAAGAACCTTGGCTGCATATGGTTGTTTGCAGGTGTTGCATTGGTCAAAAGTGATTTGCCGTGAATTATCAAAGATCATCTCTGTTCTCTGACAATGATCCAGCAGTTCCTAAATCATCTGCAGAGCTGACTCAGAGTGTCATCCAGATCAGACTCCAGTCTGGGAAGAGCCTGTGCCAGACAGCATACCCTGCTCTCCACCAAGGGACTAACTTGGGGTCCCTGGTACCAACTGAGGCAAGGGACAAGGAGAAGGAAACAATGAGGACCAAGAAGGCCCTTTCTTTCTCTCTTAGGAGAAGGCTCTTTAGGACTACACACACTGTCTGTCTACTTAAACTGTATCATTTCCCCATGGGATATCTTGGTTGTTCATGTGAGGCCAGCATTCCACCATGTCTGATTTTTGTGTTATCTGGATTGTTTTCACAGACATGAGGTGAGGTAAAGCAGGGATGTCACTGTTTCATGCTGTGTGGGCTGCACTATGTTCTCCTCTTGGTTTCGGCCAGGCTGGGCTTGATCTGCCAAGATCCCAAAGTGAATACATCCTGCCTGATTGCAGCACCTCCTTTCAGAGAAATCATCCTATAGCATAAGCCCTGAACAAAGGCTCTTTTTCTCCTTTAGTCCTTTTCCTTCCACCCAAATTCTCTATGACCCAAGGCCTGCTCCAGAAGGCATGAATTCAGTGCAATTCCCCCGTCCTGCCCACTCAGAGGCTGTCAGAAGACAAAAGTGACAGCACTAGAGTGCCAGAAGCAAGCAAGTCACCTGTAATTTCACACCTGCCATAGCTGCTTTCATGGCAGCTGGCGAGGCGAGAAGTTGATGAAGGTCCCACTTGGCCCAGGCTGAAAGTCAAAGCAACTGTTGGGCTTTTCAGGGAATGTCCTTCCCTGAAGTCCGTAGGCAGGTAGAAAACCTGCTGGCAGCTGCCTGGGGGCATCTGCTGCCTTGGTGAGGAGCCATTTTTGCTTTTTGCACACTGTCCTGTTTTTGGCAGCAGCTTTCCTGAGCTGGAAAAAGCATTTGCCATCATCAGCTGTGGAAACACTGTCTGCACTGTGGATTTCTTTCTATGGAGCCACAGCTGAACTGTGTTGGCCAAGTTTACCTCCCTTCTAGGTGAGATTTCATAGAGCCAGGTGAGTAGTGAAAACCATCCTGCAGGTTTTGACTCTACTGGTGAAATCTAACCTGCAATTTTGATTGTTTCTCCCTATAGGTATGCAGGAGAGAGGCCATAAACCAGCCTAGGGAGCTCCATAGTACAATTATGTAAATGTAGTGACAGGCTGGGCTTTGAAACCTGCTTTTCTGCCCTCCACCAGGCTCCTGCTGCCCACTACCAACAGGAGACTGGCCCAGGCTGTATTTCTCATTCATGGGAGTTATGGTTCCCAGGGAGCAGCAATCTTGTGATCTTTTCTGTCCCTGATGAAGAGTTCACCAAAGCAGATTAGTCCTCAAGGTCTATGGGCTGAAGACCCCTCACCAAACACCCACCACCAGCCACACATGAGCAGCATGCTCAAGCCAAGAGGAGGGAGCCAGCCTCCTGCAAGAACCAGAGGAATCCAAACAGGAGCAAGACTCAGGACAGAAACCAGACTCACACAGAGGCTTGAGTATGTGGCATTGCACAGACACTGTGTTTTGCAGTCTGGCCTCCTGGCCCTAATATCCTCTGACAGCTCCCAGAGCAGGAGCTGAGCAGGTTAGAGACTTGATCACGACACCAGCTCCTTTGGGAGCTGCTGCTCCAGAGTCCCCACTGCCAGGCCTCAGCCAAACACGCAAGGAGCTGCAAGGATGTGCAGCCTCTGGGGCCTGGAGCAGTGACTTATCTTTGGGAGAGAAGTCCTGAACAAATGCGGGGTCCAGTCTAATCTTTCAAAACTGGAATTTTGGAAGGCAACTTGAGCCAGGCCCTGGTAAATGACTGCTTGTTTGATGGCTAATTGCTTATGGAAAGCAGAACACACAAACCCAATCTCTGCAGGTCTTATCCATCCATATCACCAAAGCCCACAGAAACACCCACCACAAATCAAACGCTACCGGAGACTTTTAGTGAAATTTTGTTTCTAAGTCCCCTTCTGTCAGACTGCAGCAGTAAAAAGCTAAAGTGACCCTGTGCAGCTCAGTTCATCAGGCATGTGTTAACCACAACCCCATCCCCTTGCCAAGCAGCAAACACACGGAGCTGTGAAAGGACATGCGTGCCTCCCAGTTAATGTCACCTTCACAGCTTCCATAGGTCACAGCACAAGCACACATCCGCTCCAGAATAAGATGCCAGGCAAAACACAGACCCCATTCTGAACAATGCCATGGGCCCGGGGAGAGATGAGGAATTTAAGGGAAGTGCAATAACAGGAAATATAAGGAAAGTCTCTCCAGCAAAGACCCTGTGGCCCATCAGTGGTCACACAGCACTGTACCACAGAGAGTGACATAATGGAGTGACTAAACGAGTGCCTGGCAGCCAGCATTCCCATGGCCATTGTTGCCAGCACAGAACTATACAGATAGCAAACAAGAGCTGTGTTCCCAGGCACTGTGAAATAAAATGACTTCCTGAAGCTCCTAAAAGGCTGGACACACCATGCCATCATAACTGGTAAATCATATCCTGAAACAGGAAAAACTGTGCCAAGAGGGGATAAAAAAAAAAAAATCAAGCATCCTTGATAAGCACAGGCTGAGCATAGAAGGAACCTGAAAGTCACTGCAAGGAAGATCCCCTTCAGAGAGTCTTTGTCTGGCCTGGGGGATATATGGGAGAAGCAGAGGACTAATTCCACCCACCTGTGTTCTCACTCATGTTGCCTCTAGAAGTCACAAGAGCTGAAGGCTTGGAGAAAAGAGATTATAAAATTATGCCCTCTCTTTCTGGCAATAAAGCCCCCACAAGATCCTAGGGAAAACTGCTAGAAGCACCAGCTCTGGTCAGGAAAGGAGAAACTGGACTGCCATGGGCAGCAGGGTAGGAGCCATGCTGACCTAAGCAGCTCTCTCCAAAGGATGCTACATGCAGTCCATGCATGTAGAGGACAACAACAAGGACAGGCTGGGGGATCCATGTGGTGGTTTAGGTCTCAAAACAGCTCTTGC
This sequence comes from Calyptomena viridis, assembly GCA_013390005.1. Classification (NCBI taxonomy): domain Eukaryota; kingdom Metazoa; phylum Chordata; class Aves; order Passeriformes; family Eurylaimidae; genus Calyptomena; species Calyptomena viridis. The sequence continues at coordinate 341,140 of WEIV01016614.1, read as the reverse complement.
AGGGATTCAGAGCAGGGCATTCCGGGCTAATCTTAGCGTCCCCTCAGGGAACCTGAGGATTACTGCTCTACATCTGCTCACAGGGTTGGGCCCCACCTTGTCAAGGCAGAGGAAGTGCTGACAGCCACTCAGTTCTGTAATCAGTTTGGGATAAACAGCAACGGGTCCTGTCCACTGTGGTGCAGCACCTCTTATCCCAGTCCCTTGCTCACAGGCCCAGTGGCTTCTCTTGAGCCTTGCCTAGGGCAGGATGCACCTCGTGGTTTATCATCAAGGGCTGGCTCCTGGCAGCAGCTACAGAAAGCCACAGTGCAGCTTCCTTGGCTATCTCACACAGGAGTGTCTGGCCACCACTGGTACATCCCCAGCGGTAGCCCATGGCAGAGACTTTGGCTACAGCCCAAGCCAGGTGGGAGTGGAGATCCCTAGAGAGAATTCAGCACTAGTCCCCAGAGCTGTGCTTTCATCTGTCAGCCCATGGCCTCAACACTCAGCCAACTTCCCAGCAAAACCTGCATGGGCTGAGGGGTTTGTACTATTACCTATGCACTAAGATCACCTACTTGCCTCTCCTTCTGCTCTACTCTGTCTCCCGAACGTGCCTCTCAGAAGTCACTGCTTGTCCAGGCACCTGCTTCTTGGGACACACCTCTGAGCCTTCTTCCTTTCAGGACTTCAGACGCTGGTTTGGGATGCAGCTCTGGCTGTGCTAGTTCCAGGCAGTCAGCTCCATCTGCTGGCTGCTCTGTCCTTGGCCACTATGGAAACATGGAAAGCTCCATAAGGGGGACAGCCCCACTTTTAGCCAGTCTTCTCCCAACCCTCACAATTCTGCTGTTGAAGCCATAGTCACAGGGTTGACCCAAATAATTTAAATGATGCACGTTTCCAAAAAGGGAACATTACATTGAAAATACTTTATTAAAAAATGTTACAAACAGGACAATATGTATCAGATTACATCAGAATTTTTTAATTTATAACCATAACTTAAACATAACTTAAGAAAAACTTTCTAGACATACATCTCAGGCTTCTATTTTATTTATAAATAATATGCAGGTATGAAATCCATACAAACACCTCCAATTTATTTTAATATTGCCTGGGCCAAGATCAATGGCCACAGACCAGCTCAAGAACAAGTATTTTACAATACATTTACAGTTAACAGTATAGAAATATCCTCAGTAAAAGTTGTATATAAATACATATTTAATTGTGCATTTATTACAGTGTATAATCCCACAGGGATGAGACCATTTCAGACCTACCTGCTGCATTCAGAAACCACTATGGTTCATAGTGCTATTATAAAAAAATGTGGCTTAAAGTCCCCAAGTTTTTGGGATATGCAGCAGAAACCCAAATAATTGCCCGTATCACTACAGGCATATTTATTGACTGGGACATGCTCTTAAAATAAACTGATTTCCACAAACCAGGATCAATAGTTTTAAAGCTATTCAATGCAATTTTTTCAACCTCATTATTCTGTTTCTGCAAGCATAACCCGTGTGACTCCAGAGAAGACACCTCCAGCAGTGTAGTAAGTGATGTGAAATAATGCATGTCTTCACCTCACCTCAGTACCTTTGAGTAAGGACAGAGAAGGAACCAGCCTCCTCTTTAGGCAGCAGTGCACTCTTTGCTCACCATCTGGACAGGAGATGGCGAGGTCCCAGTTATCATAACTACATGACAATGTAGGCAATATTTTGCCAGAAGGCCAGAGTTTTACTCTCTGCTTGTCTTTAATGGAAATACCAGATAACTCGAGTTCAAAATTTCTGAACAAATACACTAAGTCAATCATCTTGTCAGCAAGAGGTAAAAACATCTGGACAGCTGCTGATTTGCATGCAGTTTCATTCTCCAGAAATCTGAGACAAAGATGGCTTCAATTCCTGCAGAGAAAATGAAATTCCTCCATAAATCAGAAAATTGGCATAGATTTGTATTTGCTCTCATTCCAGAGGAATTTTGTATGCAGCAGGTAGCAAAACCACACAAAAATATTGCTAACACTGTATGCAGCTGGACAGAACCCCAACCACAATTATCCTTAAAGAGCTGAATAATTATTTCTAAAGCAGTAAATCCAAGAGTCTTGTTAGGAACTTCCATGCAATGCCAAGTTGTGTATTAAGTACCCCAAAGCACAAGTTGCTGTTTCAGCAATTGTATAGCAATTATCAGCTCTGATTGCTTGTGTGATAAAAAGGAAGAGAATTTGTGAGTGTAGCCTTCTTATGCATTTACCTGAAACACTCGAGTTAGACATTCTGGCCAGCACTCTGGAAACTACCTTCAGTGGCCACTTCATGCTGATTCCTATAAAACACAGAATGAAAAGTACTTTAATGACAACAGGTTTATATCAAATGGATTTTAGCAAAGCGATGGCAATGTTTTTCATTTTGCTTTCTGAGACACAACTTACCTGAAAGGAATAAACTTTTTTGCTGCAAGAAGAATAAGAAAAGGTATTAGCATTACAAGACAAAAGCCTCCTCATGCAAATGTTTTCTTCTATTAAAAAAACTATCTCATCAAAATTTCTGAATATCTTAAAATGCCATTATCTATCAATAAATTTCACAGGCACTTATTAATGTGTCATTAGCCCCATGTCAAATTCTTATTCACCTTCCCTGGAAGCAGTTACCAATAAATAAAATGCTATGCCTTTTGCATCTAGTTCTTGTTTTCTGAGCATTTGTTTTTTATTATTTTATTTACTTTTTTAGGTGTTCATCCAAAAGCCAAACATAGCATGTATGCAGGGTTCTTGAAAATAATTTTGGAATTTGTCTAAGTGCAAGAATTAGCATTTTCTTAAAAAGTAAAGTATAGGGCTTTGGAGGGTTTGGGGTTTTTTTCCTCCAATTTTTCAAGAAGGCAAACAAAACCAATAGACTCAGACCAACTGCTCACCTTTTCTCCGGAAGCGTTTTGCAAGCCAAAGGAGGAATGATGCTGTGGACAGCAGAGAGGCAGATGTGGCTGCTATGCCCACAGACACATAGCTGACTTGATCAGAAACTGAAAGGACAGAGAGGTTTCAGTGAGATCAAGAGGTCTGTGCAGTCTTTGAAGCCCTCTCTAATTCTTCCCTTTCCTGGTGCTCTTCAAGAGGAACCAGAACTGCAGCTTGTAACCCTTAAGTTGTCTCTTGACGAGACAAGACACATCCTGTACACAAGGCAAAAAGCTGCATACTAAAAATTAACCCACCCATTGCCAAAGCAATGGCAAATCAACAAGCTACCTACACCAGGGTCTGTCTAACCTCTAGCCTTGTGTGGCAATTTGTGCTTATCTTTTATTTACCATGTTTCAGTTCTTATTTTAACTCCCTTTGTGCTGTTTTCTTCTTTGACCAACCCTGTTGAGATCAAGAAAATTACTCAAGGATCTGAATTCTGCTCAAGCAAATAAAAGTGAAGTTGAGCTTTCAGGCCCTCAAGCAAAAGCATTTCAGGCAGGCCAAGGTGTCACTGAGGACAGTGACAGAGCTCTTACTGCTTGAATGAGAAGGGCAGGCTAAGCCTTTTATCCTTTGAAATTGCAGCTTCGGACAGAAAAGCTCTGTGAGGTCTTTTGGCTGAGGAGTTCATCCAAGAAACTATCATACCAAACTAAAAAACCTATTAACTTTTCCTCTGAGAAACAGACTTATGAATGCAGAGTTCCCCACAAGGTTCTGTTTCTCCAGAAAAGTTTTTGTATTTATTCATATGAAAAAAGCTCAACATGAGAAATATTTTAATTAAAAACAAACAAAACCTGAAATCAGCTTTTGCTTTTGGATAAGAAATCATCATTTTTCACCAAGATCTTTTAGGATTTCTCCCCTCTTCTATTTTCCTCCAACATACTGAGTGATTTTGTTGGTCTTTTGAATTCATGAACTCCACTAGATGTTCTAGCTCACTGGTTGGTGTTATCATCACTACACTTCCACACCTCATCTGACTAGAAACCCTCTCTGTGGTTAGTCACAGGTAAAATACCTTCACATGTGGGCAGGCTGGCACTCCATTTTCCTGAATGACTGCACTCAAGAACATGAGAGCCATTGAGACTCCATCCTTCGAGACAGCTGAAGTGGCAGGATGTGTTGTACGTGAACATCCCAGCACCGTGTGAGCAATCCATGGAGCCCTTCTCAGGAGACCTCAGTGGTTCACACTCTACAACTGAAACACAAAGAAATGGTTAAGAGTCATTAAGGACTTTCCTGTCTTTGGCACTATTTTTTGCACTAGATGTACATTTTATTTTCAAATCCATTTGCTTTGGGATCAGAGCAGCTCACAGAGCAGGCAATGAGCAGGCATTTCTAAGGCAGGGCAACTCACAGCTGAAAATATGGGACCACAGTTTAGTCTGGAGCCTATAGGAATATGGATTTCAGTGTGTTCCTCACTGACCAGAAAACTGCATTTGCCAACCCATTAAGTCTTACCTTTGCATTTTGGCACTGGCTCTGACCACTGTCCCTGTGCCGTGCACTCAGTGCTGGATGGGCCATCCAGAACGTAGCCCTCATTGCAGTGGAAATCACAGCGTGAGCCATAGGTGAGACCTGCAGGATCACAGGTCACAGACCCTTCTGCTGGCCAGGTTACAGCCTCACACCTCACAGCTGCAACACAAGGAGCACAGCAGAAATCAGCACAGATTCTTCAGGAAAACAACATGCCAATGCCGACAGCCCCGAGTGCTCAGAGCAGCAGGGGCAAGGAAAGGTACCTGCACAGGAGGGCTGCTGCCTGTCCCAGGCCCCGGAAGACCCACACTGCAGTGTAGCTGGTCCCGTCAGGGTAAACCCTTCCTCACAGGTGAACTCACAGGTGGTACCCCAGGTGAGCTCCACAGAGGGATGGGAGCAGTTCACAGCACCATGGGCAGGCATGTCCAAGGCAGGACACGTCACAGCTGAAAAGCACAAGAGCTTAGCTTGGAACAAACCATAAAAAGTTCTTTTCTGAAACCTTGCAACATACCCACTAAATGGGAGCAGCTTTAGAAAGGGGATCAACTATGCTACCCTTTCAGAAAGCACATAGGAGTGGCAATATCTCAAAATGGAAAACTGACTTTAAGGCAAGAGTGTAAATTCATTTGCAGCTCATGACAGCAACTATTTACAACCTAATATCCATTTTGATGTTTCATACTTTTATTTGCTTCAAGCAGTAGCTTATTCTAAGTCAAGCATCTCAAAAAATAATTCCTACAGTTAGGAGTAAAAAGCCTGTTACGTGCAATCTCACAGGTAGATTATTAGTTAGTTCCATTCCCTGTTCCCACCTAAAAAGTGGGAAAATCTTTCCCTACAGGGTAACCTAGACCAGGGCCTGAACATTCATCCTGCCTATTTCATCTCTTCAGGAACAGAGACCTGTGTGCTGAAATAAAATAGCACCTACTCCATGTAATTAGTTCCAAAGGAATTGTCCAGACTTCAATTTGTACCTACAGCCAGAGCAACACAGAAGTTTACAGAGTTATGCATAATACAGAAGTCTCACCTTTGCAAGATGCAAGAGGGGCAGACCAGACCCCAGAGGAGGTACAGTGTACAGATTCCAGTGCAGTCAACTCATAGCCTTCCTCACACTGAACTGTGCAGGACGAGTTGTAGTTGAAGTTCCCCAGTGGATGGCTGCACTCAAGGCTCCCATGATCAGGTTTCTTTAGGGGATCACAGCTCTCAACTTCAAGGAAACACAAGAAGGTACACAGTTAGTCTCACTGGCAGGATGAGTCTCAAAATGAGACAACCTCAAAAAGCAGGATGAAATAATCTTACCAAACTCACAGTCAGGCCCATAGAATCCAGGGTTACAATGGCAGGTGTGACTGTTAATAGTCTCTATACATTCTCCATGGCCACTGCACAGAGATGAGTTGCAAGAAGCTGAAAAAAAATTTAGCAGATTATAAAAGAATCAACAGTGGCCACTAATGAAACATAGCTAGCACTTCTTTTATCTGTCTGACACCACACAAGCCCTTTGTATAGCAAAAGGAAATCAGAGGGTTTGGTACTTAAACTTGTCCCATTATTTCACAGAAGGATTTCTGAAATCCACACCTTTGACAGACTAGCTCATAGTGAAAAGACTCTACTGGCTGGAAACTCCCAAGACCACTTTTTCTCAGGTAGATATTTGCAGTATTTAAATGCAAAAGGAACAATAAACTATGGGGTAGGCAGAAATCCTCAACAGGTACATTCTTCATTAACTCTCCACAGCTCTAATTTGGCTGATATTTGACTTTGTTTTGCTGGGGTTTTTTTTTAATCTAGCATTAGCCATGTCTACACAAAGTATTTAACCTAATCCAATGGTCTATAGTCAGCAGACAGATGCCTCCAAAAAAGGCAGTTCTTATCTAGCTGAGATACCCCCTTGAGAGAAGGATGAAAGTCATCACTTGGAAGAACCTGTTTCTCCCCACTGATTATAGAGAAGTCTGATGATTTGCCCCTAAAAGGATGCAAATATTCTGGGAGCTAAAAAGTGAGATTAATCTAAGTCTTAGAACAAGAACAACCTCCATCCTGTAAGTAAGCATAAGTGTACAAGTGCTTACAGGGTCAGGTAGCTAAGATTAAACAACTCATTCCGCCCACCATCTCATCTCTATAGGGACACACTAAATGACCTGTATCACACCATACCTGTGTAGCACAAGGCGACCTTCTTTTTCTCACATTGTTCATCATTCCATTTGCCATCATCCTTCCCTCTTTTGATGTAGATTTCAACGCAGTCCTCGTTGTTCCCTTTGCCATTTGGCTCACCTGAAGCCCAGTTTCTTGCCTCTTCCGTCAGTTCTTTGTTAGTTCCAACCCAGGTCCACACACCATTAATTTTTCTGATTCCAATCCAGTAGTAACCCGGATTGAAGGGTAGGAAGCTATTGAGATAGTCAATTTCCTCCTTGTTCTGAATGGCAACCATGTTAGTATACCTCTTTTTGCACCACTCCTCTGCTTTCCTGTAGGTCATGTTTGTATCTGAATAATGGTATGTCCAAGCATTCACCCCCTGCAGCATTGTAAGTCCTAGAATAAAAAGATGCCCAGAAGTTGGTGTCTGACTTTTCCCCTCCTCTCTCTCTAGAAGAGGATAAATAAAGCTCTGTACTTATTGCAAACTTGTCAATATGTGAAACCCCATAAAACCAGTGGCAGTTATTTTATAAGCAATCAACTGGCAAGTCTCAAACCAGGCACGTCAGCTCCAAGTACAGGTACTTCAGCCTGTGAAACTATGCCTGATCACACAAAGCTTTGGGACTTCACAGCATCCTATAGGAGCCAATTATGGATTTGACAAGCAAGCAGGGAAACATGCCACTGCAGCTAGAGGTGCTTCTGTGTGAACCTAGGCTCAAGTTAATTAGGGAAGGCTCAAAAATTCTGGTTAATGCTGAGCTCAAATAGAACAGTCACACTAATATTGCCGTTCAACTATTTTCTACACAGAGAAATACACACTTACCATAAGTAAGAAGAGAAAGGAACCACAAGCAAATCATGTTTCTGAGTTTTTTCTTTCTTTTAAGCAGATGGCTATGAGAGATCAAAGAAACATTTGTTAAGAAAAAATACTGACCTATTATAATTCAGTATAAAATACTGTCTACGCAATTTTTCTACATGCTTTTAAACAATTATTCTAAAAACTTAAATAAAATTTCACTTTTTAGGAAATTATTAATTTTTAAAGTTCTTAATATCAAGATATCTTTTAAAAGTGAACAGCTTTTAAAGAACATCAACACAGAATTCCAGCTGTCCAGTTCTCCTTTAGCTGAGCAATTAAACAGAATAGCACAGCTCATTTCTACTCACAGGTTGTAGCTGCAGTGTCCAGGTGGCAGAAGTTCCTCTGCAATATTTTTCAGTGACTGCTTTCCACGGCTAAATCGATGAATTCTGACTTGATCCTCAAGTTCAGCTCCAAGTGTCAGGACTCTGTCACTCCCTGCCTTTTATACCCTCGACTAGCCTCTCCTCCACAAGACAGGAAATCTGTTTGGAGAAAATTTCTTGGAAAATCCCAGGATCTGGCCCTCCCTCACATTAAAACGGATGTTTATTCTCTTGCCAAATTAACCCTCCCAGAAAGACACACTGTGCTGACAAAATGCCAAGTGCCACACTTACTGACAGAAACACAATCCCAGGATATCAAGAAGGAAGAAGATGGTTAGTTCAAGTTAGCTGCATGAATAAGCAGATTCCAGTTTTTCACCTGGCATAAAGTTCTGCAGCAAGGAGATGCCAGTTCTCCTGGTGTGCCAGTAGGAAAGGCACTGACACTCAAAGCTACTTAACCAAGTTTGAGTAAAAGATAAACTGCAGCATTGGACAAGCCCTTCCTTGTGGATCACAGCACGTTGTACAGAGTTCTCATTTGTGTAAGGTTTGCCAACCCTAGGATTGATAATACTCTTCTACAGCCCTGCTCACAATACAGGTTCATCAGTCACTTGTAGCAGTCAAACTTGGAACATGGATTTCGCTTGGATTATATACTCCAATATCCTGATCTCAATAGAGTTACAGTTCCTGATATAATACTTCAGGTGGACAACACAATACACTGAATTCAGGCACATTTATTGTGTATACACTGATTAATTACACTACTGCATAAGGCTTCAACATTATGACTGAGGTTTAATGAGGCTCAACACACAAAGGACTCAACAAGGGTTGTCAGCAGTAGGAGGGCACAAGGTAGCACTTACTTTGTATCTATAATGAATAGTTATATATAGTTATATAAAATGTATACTATAGTTATATAGTCTAGAGAATAGTTTATGCAGTGCATGTTAGAGCTCTTATTCTGGAGCCTCAGCTTCTTCTTACAAAATAAAAATCAGTGGCTCCTGGATTCCAAACTAACATCTCAACTGGTATCAATTCCCAAATTTTTTTACAAATAAAAATTTGTCAAGTAGTCATATCTTAATAGATCTCTGCTCATCAAAGGAATTCTCTCAGAAAAGAGCATAGAATAAAGAGTATATTCTAAAACAGCCTCTGTTACTAACAGAATATGAGAGTTGAATCGAAACTGGAAAGAAAGACCTAGAAATCAAGTCAAAGTCAGTTGTTGAAGAGTGAGGATTAAAAAAATCATACTGAATATTTGTAGGGGGAAAACACTTCCTAAGTGGCATGAACTAACAAAGCTAGAAACATAAACTGACCATCAAGAAACTCTGGAAAGTTGAGGTTAGCTCTTGGCTGGCCTGGCCAGTCTTGCTTAGAAGAATCAGAATTCCAGAGGCTTCCATGACTGCTATTTCTTTAGCCTCAGCTGTAAATTGGGAATGAAAACACCTCCAGTTTGCCAACCCTTCTCTGTTAGGAAGGTTTACCACCTAAAGAACACAGAGAGAAGCTGGTGCTTTTAATGCACCTCCACAGTATATTATGCCACAGGACCAAATTTCCTAGGGGTTCTGTAAAAATTATTCTAATACAAACTAATGTTTTTATGTTGATATCTTGATAAGGCAGCCTTTTTTAATTGTCTAAAACATTGATCACCTGTTATAGACAAATATTATAGACTACAGATTGTAGACAAAAATTTACTGACAACTCCGTAACAGTCTTTATCCTCTCATGACCAGGAGACAGAAAATCCTCCCTGCGCTTTTTCCTGGATATTCCCTTTTCCCAGTCATTTAATGAGCTTCCTACTGGTAAGTGCTCATCCTTGTCATGGCAGAAGCTCTGAAGCAGAGTGGGGGAAACTTTATCAGAATGGCTTTGCCAATGGAATCTCTGGAGGAAGGAAAACAGCATTTCAGAACTTACAATAGTCTTCCCTCACGTGGGGCTGTCTGAGACTTCTTGTCTGCAGCAGATAAAGAAACGTCCACAAAAAAATAACAAACACCAAAGCCTGAAAGTTATATGCTTGTAAAAATTCCAGCCTAAAAAAAGACTGCCTCTTTTTGTTGGCAGTATTCCTGTATGCATCATCGACATGGGGCTCTTTTTGGTTTTTCCCAGGGAATTCTGTCATCCACTGATTACATTTTTATTTCCTTGTAATGTAAGAGGAATAAAACCACCAAATTTTAAGGAAAAAAAATAGCATGAAAAGCATTTTCAAAAGCACAACAGAGGTTAAAACCTCTTCATTAAAAGTCAAAGGCACTTAAAAACTTTAACCCTGTTGTTCAAGAAGACTGGGATTTCTCTGAGCTAAAGCTTGTATTGGATCCTAAGTTACATCTATATGTATTTCAGGAAATACACCTGTGATATAGTCACTTAGGTTGAATTGAAGATGATCAAGCTAGAAATGCCATGCAGCATGCCCCTTAGCTGGTTTCCATGTTATTCATTTATGCTTTTTTCCTCTTTTGCCAATTGATTTGGAGAAATAACAGCTTCATTTCTTGTGCCGCACAGAGCTGGATGAAGTTGTCCACTCTCCTCTTATGCTACATGAACATAGACATAGTTCCTTAAAATTAATACAACTCCTCTCTGCCAGAAAAAGAGGAGACACTAAACTTAAGTCAAAATTTTAGAAATGCTGAACAGTTCTGGTTCTTATACACTACAGACTTACATTTCCAGAAATGAAAGCCCAGCTTTTTCCAAGTGAATGAGAACACTCCAGATCTTTTCCCTTACAAACAGAGAGGCCTAACAAGGACTATATAGCTGCAACTAATTTTCCAGTTGGAAGGTCACTATGAGACACAGAGGGTAAGAAAAGGCTATATTAGGAGTAAAAACAATAAACCCCAGTCGGGTCTGCTATTTAAAGGGCAGCAAATGACAAAGGACAAGACAAACCATTTCTTTCTATACAGAGAAAAGCTGATAGATACTCCCTGCAATAGTGTTATGCATTGGGGAAAGAGGACAGGACAGAGTATGGAAAGACTGGAGTGAATACTATTTTTGTTAGTTACAGGCAATCAAGCTACTGTTTAAGGATCCAAACCCTCAGTAATTACCTTTGGGATTATGGGAAAAGGTGTCAGGCAATATTTGCTTTTTGCCAGCCCTCTTTCTGTATCTAGGAAAGGAAGATCAAGGTAATTAGAAGCCAGGCCTTCCATGTGAGCACCTAGAAAAATAGCAGAAAAACACTGAAAAAATTTTAAAGAAAACAATTGAAAAATCAGCAGAAGGTTGCTAAGCTGCTCAGAACAGCTGTCACTGATATGATTGATCTCTTCTTGGCAGATCAATCCAGTTTGTGACTCCAGGGTGAGTCAGTAACAAAGAAACAATAGTGCACCATGGTTTGTTATAATTAAGACTTTTAATAATGTCCCATGAGACACTTAAAAGGAAAAAAGTGAAGCCATGCTTAGCTGAGATCACCATAAAATGAGCATATAAGAGATGGA
>WEIV01016614.1:279838-320589 GCA_013390005.1 Calyptomena viridis | reverse complement strand
GCGCGGGGGCGAGCGGGCAGCGGCCGGAGCGGGGCCCCCGTCACGGTCCCTCAGACGTGGCCGCCCGTCCCCGGCGGGTCTGAGGCGGAGCGGGAGCCCCCGGCCTGAGCAGCTCAGCAGCCCCTTTTCTCCCCTTTCTACGTCCCCCGTGCCACGCGAAAACCGGGACGATATATCTGTCGGGTGCCATTTTTAAACCCTATAAGCGTCCTTTGGGAGAACGACATGTGCTAAGTAAAAAACTAAAATAATGAACCTTAACTGCAGCTTTTCTATGCCTGTGAAGAGAAATCTCCCTTTCTTGTAGATGGAACTATAGGAAAATTGGTGGAAATTACTTGAAAATAAGAGTACTTGATGCCTAGTGTGTACTCTAATGGCTCTCACCGTTCTTCTTGTGCAGATCATATATTTGAAAAAGTAAATCCTGAGATGGAAAAACTGGGATATGAATGCAAGTGCCTTGGAGGAGGGAAAATTGATCATAATAGTAAAGACAAGAAAATTAGGGTATTTGGACTCTCTACAGTAAGTGCATCTCTCATATTTCTTCAAATCCTTTTGTCTCTGATGTTCGGGGATTTTATTTTACTTACTACTTTTGGCAATTTACATCACAGTGTAAACATTAACTGTAAAACTTGCCTGTCTCACTTGTGAGAGAGATTAGAAAAACAACAGTTTCAGGGTGGGAGACCAAAAAGATAAAGTTGGTATTACTCAGCATTAGGTTAAGTTCTAATCAAGGCTGAAAATAAAAGTTGGCATCTCTTGACTCAGTCTTTCAGTCTGGAATGGAGCAGGAATAGCCCATTTGTAGGTGTAGAGGCTTGTTCCAGTTATTGTGTGATGTTTATTTGCCAGTAGTGACCAGCTGAATTGTGAGTGTTCAGTGCATGTGTTGGGTGAGAAGATCCAATTGAGGTGTGATAAACTTCTACAGGTGAAGATGTAGAAATGTGTTTTGTGGGAGTCAAAGTAGCATTTTTGTTGCTGCTTACTTACTGTGTAATTTCTTTATTTATCAGTAAGTGGCCAGGATTCTCTCATTTAGAGACCCTGATAGTCTGTTTCTGGTGTTGCTCAGTGATGAAGTGTAGCTGCTTGTGTAGTAATAACTGTGAGTAAAGACCATAGGCTTCTAATGTCAACAACAAGAAAATAGCTCTATTAAGTTCCTTTATTTTTTTTATAGATGGTGATGGTTATTTCAAATCTGCTCACCTTAGATGAGTAGTGGAGGTTGGGCCTTGGATGTATAAAGTGTTTTTAAATGTCAGTGCTGCTTTTAGTCCAAGATGACTCTTGGCACCTGGAATCCTAAGGAAAAAACTCCTTAGGATTTGTGTGGGGTGGCAAGGCAGTGTATCATGCTCATTGTCTTAAATTCTTGTGATTTTAAGTCCTCATCATAACTGCAATTTTAGGTGAGACGTGACACCTGTATTATTAATTCAGCTAATATATTAATTACACTAGTTTAATGCTTCTCATGACTTGAAGATTTGTTGTGGGATTCTAAAATGGAACTAACAGTGACTTATGGAAATCAGAGAACTAGTCACTGAGTTCTTTTGAAGCAGATGCTGTGCTGCTCTATGCAAAGCTGGATGGGGTCTTTAATGTGGTTACCAATGTAGTAAGTGATCTGCAGCTCTTGCTTTACAACTGCCATAACTACCTTATTTGATAATTTTTAGAAGCTTCCATTTTATATCAGTTTTAAACTGCAGTTTATTTAAGCTGTTCCTCTCAGGGCTGAGTCAGTGATGAGTAAGAGTATGTGTTTTGTTTGATAATGCAGTCTTGAGGGTTTTTTCAGTCTTCTAAGTTAACTTTTGTGTGAAATATTACTGGAAAAAGAAAGTAACATGTAAATCATAGATTTTAATCAGTATACTGCACTGTTTTGCAGTAAAGCCTTTTTCACAGGAAAAAAAATTGCAGTTCTCTTATAAGAAATCAAGTAACAAGTTCAGTCATGTAAGGCAGTGATGGAAAGACAACTTCTACCACAACTGTCTTAAATTTCAGTAAAAGAGTAACACTCTGATTAGTGATTTACATGAGGGTTAAAAATCACATGGGTCATCTGATCTTCCCTTAGTTTGAAGTTGCAGGGGCTTAAGAGCACAGGTAGTTAAAATTATGCCATTACCAGCTAAGGCAAGATTGCAAATAAATAAAACATGAAGACTCTGATTTTCTTGTTTTTTGTGGCTTGAATAGCACTCAAATGTTCACACATGTGGTGGCTTCTTCCCTTTTCCTTCAGCTGAGCCAGATCAGATGTTTGTATGCTCATACCTTAAAGTGGGTCAATGCAATCTCTGTGCTTTAAAAGAGCATTGAGTAAATATGGTGGCTGAGGGGTTTGAAACACTTCAAAACAAGCTTTTTGCTGGAGAAATTATGTGAAAAATGCATCCTTTCACTTGAGATTGCTTGACCCCATCTCATTTTCTAGAAATTGGGGGAAATTGGAGAGGATAACAGAAAAATAAAACATGATACTGCAAGAATAATTCTTTTGGAACCTGTATTTGATTTGTATGTGAACAACTTGAAGTATCAAACCATAACTGGATGAGTTGTGTAGACAAGAACTGAATGGTTCTGGAGACTTACTGTACATGTCCAATAAGCATTTGTTCTGTCTTGCAGGGCTATGGAAAAGCTGATCACTCAGTGACTGTAGAAATACTGAAGAAAGTGTATACAGATTATGAAATTACATGGTCAGATGACAAGAAATGAACTGACTACTTGTGACACAATAAGCAGTTCAAAACTGGTAACTACGAGCTGTACTTTGATAAATAAAGTTGAATGTGTGTTCTGTGTATGTAGCCATAAATCTGGAGTAACTGAACTCTGCTGTAATTTATATGGTTGGTAATCCCCAGAGAGATCTGATTTTTCAGATCATTCCATTGTGCAGAGTCTGCAGTTCTAAGCCTTTTTTCTCCCCTTTTGATGTGTCATCTACTTAAGCATTTCCACATCATTTTACTTCCAGGTTTTCATCCAGTCCCATCTCACTGATACATTGTAGGATACAGCAGGATTTTGCCATCAGCTTAAAACACCACAGGACCAAACTTGTTCTCTGCTCTTTTGACCAGTTTTTTCACTTTCCTTTTTCTATTACTTTTTAGGCTTTTCATCTTTCTTATCCCCACTTGCAAAAATTGGTGTGGAGGGTGGGGTTGACTTAGAATTCTTCACCAATGATCTAAATCTTTGATTTATTCCATGGTTTTGAAAATCCAGTATTTGTATTCCACAAAAGTAATGGTCGAGATCTTTGGTGTTCCTGTAAGATCCTTCCTGTAGCAAACTGATGGCCATGTCAAATTCTGCCAATGCTTCTTTCTTTCTGATCTTCCTGTAATACTTTTATTCCCTGTGAGTCTAATGATGCTTTTTTCCTCTTTTTCTAGCAATGATTGTTAGTTAGCTACCTCCTGGCAGACCCAGTGTACTTGGACAGTGTCTGAATTAACTTACAGCACCTGCTTCCTGTTGTGGCAAGATGTTGCTTTGTTTGTTGTAAAATGACTTGCTACAATTTTCACTTTTTTGTTTCCTGCCAGTCTTCCTTTAATTCCTTTGTGGGTTTCAAGGGAATACCTTGTTGACTTGCAGTCTTCAGGAGTTACTTGTGTATAAATTCTAGTTCTTCCCTTTGCTGTGGCTCCTACTGCACCTATCCAGTGGTATCTGGTGGTATAGAGTAGCTTTTTTTTTTTTCAATGTGCATGTGACTTACAGTACAAACTATGAAATTTGACAGGCTTTAGTCTGGTTTCTATCACAAAAAAATCCTGCTGTTACTGCCTTTTTACATTAGTTATCCATCTTAATGTCACTTTTCTGCAGCTTTGTTTTGGTTGAGCAGAGAGGAATTTCCTATTCTCATCCTCAAACCTTTCAGTCTGTTGCTCATTAGAAGAGTTCCAAGTATCTCCAGCCCAAAAATCACCTGGGAGTGGGCAGGATCTCTTGAACCTGGTGCTGCAGGTCTTGTTTGGCACCTGCTTCCCCCCACATGGAGCCTGGACTCTCCCCTCTGGCACCTCTGTCTGCTTTGGCATCTGCTCTTTGTGCTTCTCTTCTAAGCTCTTGTGCAAAGGTGTTCCGGCTGCACCTCTTGAAATGCCATGATAGGATTGCAGGCTTGATTCTACTTCAGATTTTAATTTCAGAACATAAATGCCTGTGTGCCTAGTAACCAAGAATAGCACACAAGTCAGTAATTTGCAAATTGGTTACTTCTCATGGGTTTTTTTCCCCCTAAGCTCTAGTAAAATAACTGTAATTGCCAGTATACAAACCTGGTTTTTAAATAGCCTCATTTCCCAAAACTAGCAAATAGTCTTTAAAGGGAAGTCATCAGTTAAGGGTAGTACCTGTTAAAATACACAAGCATCCTAATTTAGTTTCCTGAGGTATTTAATGAGTGATTTTAATCTTTGTCTCCACAATACTTACGGGAAAGACATAATTTAGTCCGGATTTCTTATTGTAGTGACTTCCTCAAAATGTGAGGGAGAAGAAAGATGAAAACTTGGAATGAGTTGATGAAAACTGAAAAGCTTGAAAACACCAACAGAAGAACTTGAAAACCTTGTTGAAACACCAACAGAACCAGCCTACAAAACAAAGTGTTGAATTCTGCTTCTGCTCAGTATGTATCTGCTGAATATTAAGACTAATATTCAAGAATAATAATGAACAACAGGACTTGATCTGGAATTACGTAAATCCCAATGCTAATTTGGCTGATTTCACCTGAGAAAAACATCCTTCATTATTTCTCATCTGTAATTCTGAAATGGGAACTTATTAAACCATGTGGGGTTGCCTGTTTTGCAGGTGTGCAATCACTGAAGTTATAGCTTTAGCAGTTTTCCCTTTGAAGTCCTAAAAAATCTGATTTTGTGTTTGCACAAAACCAGAGCTGTGTTTGAGCAAAGTAATGAGTAAAAGCATAGTATTTAAACTTAAGACAGTGAGTTTGATCATGGGGTATTATCAAGAGGAAACATCATAGCAGAGGATTGTAAGTACTTTCTTCCTTTTTTCATCAAAAAATACTTGAAATTCTTGTTCTTAACCGTATTCTTTGTCATACTGGTCAACATTTCTTATTACTTCAGATATGGTTCTCTGACATAGCATCAGACAGGTGCATTACAGTCTATGTGCAAGCCATGATTTGCCTTTGTCAAAACAGGTTGGGAAAAATGGTAAGTGATAATCAGTTCCCTGTTTTAACAAAAAAATAAGCTGTTAACAATACTTTGTTCATCTGCCAAAGCTGAATTTTGTTCCTCGGTCTGTAGTCAGCAGTTATCTATTGTCTATAGATTTCAGAGTCAATGCAGAAAAATTCCAAAGCATAATGGTGGTCATGGCACAACTGACTGTTCTTCCTCCTTCTCCTATCCTATGAAAGGCCAAATTCCATAGTTTCCAATAGACCACTAAAATATAGTCTGAAACAGTAGGTAAGTACAGGAAATCCTCTATGACACCGTCTTAAGAGCAGCAGGGTCAAAATAAGAATCTTGAGGCTGATGTTCATCATCTTCAGTGACAGGAACTTTATGCAATAATTGAAGTGTTTCAGGTCACTGCTGTAATAAGCTTTCCGTCCCCTCAGAGTACTGTCCCTTCTCCCTTACACTGAGTATCTGTGCATCCAGTTTACTGCAGTGGTTGACTGTCTCTAAGTTTGTATTTCTGCAAGGGTCTCCAGTAAAATAGTGCATGATGACAAAGCAGTAGCCTTGATCTACATGTTAGAGCTGTGTAATAGCCTTTTGTCTGTTTCTGGTTAAAACAACATGCAATGGATTTCTTTTTTTTTTTTTTAATTGCTGGTGACAGCACTCAGGACCAGGTTTCATAGTGCTTTGGGTTTGTTGGCATTTTTGGTAAGGCAATTTCTTCAGGAGCATCACTATCTTCGCCTAGGAAACAGGAGTGCCTTGAACACAGGCTTTTCTGAATGCTTTCTGACCTGCCAGACTGCTGAAAAGATTGAAGAGTAAGTTTTGAAAATGGGGCACTCAATTTCTGGAATAAACTTACTTAAGGTTTTAAAAAAGTACATTAATCTAGTTCAGCTGTGCTATTACAGCAGTTTCTCTCTTCCAGCTGTCACCCAAAGCTCACTTCTATTAACCTCCAGTGCTGCACTTGTGGGCTTATTGTATGGTTGTTACAAGGAGCTTCTCTGTATCAAGACTTTCAAGTCAGCCTTTGAAACAGAAGTGTTTTATTCAATTCTAAGAGAGCATGACTTTTCTCTATTACTTGCTGTAATTTTCTTAGAGGGATGTGTCGAATCTGAATGTGAAAATCATGAACCACAGGAGTACATGTTCTCTGGTACACTTATTCCAAGGTTTGAGTAAGTCATGTGTGCATTACACAGGGAAATGTTACACGGGTTTCTGGGATCGGTTTGCAGGATAGACCACAAGCGATAAATACAATCGCATCCCCCTCTGGTGGTGAAGCAGCAGAGCTCACGGGTGTGTGCTCTGTGCCCAAATGTGGCTGCAGTTAAACCACATCTAGGGGTGCCAACCCTCGAGAAAAGCCTTTTGCACTAATTTAGGGTGCCACATTATCTCGTTCAGCCACAGGATGTCACGTCATTCCTGTGTCATCCCATGTGATGTATGTCACAGCTGTTCCCATGACATGCAGTTCTGGTGCTGACAAAAAGTGAAAGGGGGGCACTGGGGATGGTGATTTAAAATATGTTTAAATTACAATTAATTAGCATAAACAGATGCTGCTTTAAGCAAAACTCCATTTCTTTATGCAAAATCAACATCAGAAAAGTCTTACCTCAAGTCAAACATCAAAATTTGTTAACCATTTCAATAACCAGTGTTATTTTGTCAAACCAGAATAAGAGGAAAAAGCAAAGACATGTGAGTGTTAAAACATTTAAGTTATTTTTGAAGGACTAGTGGTTGACTTTTAACTGGAGTCTTTAAAGGCTATTTCCATAATGCATCGCTGCAGCCCCTGATCAATTGTTTTAACTGTACTGGTTCTAAACACATTTCTTTCTTCAATGAATTTCTGAAAGAGATAGATGCCACCACCAACCCCAAAATAATGCACTTTGCTGGCCAAATACACACGGCCATTTTTATCCAAGAGCTGAGCCAGTGTATCATGCAAAGCACTGTAATAGTCAGGATTATAGATGGTCTCAGATGTGAGAATTATATCATACTTTGAAAAGGGTTTGTTGCTGCTTAACAGCAGCTGGCTGACTTCAGACCACCCTCCAGAAAAAAATCTGCATTTGGTGAGTACACCAGGTGAGCCCTCTGCTTTCCTGGGCCTCTTGGCAGGAGGCTTGCCAGCTGTTTTGTCCTCTCCACTACTGCCTTGGTTTGCACAGTTGGCCACCACGTTAGGCAAGGTTATTTGGTCAATCACTGTGCTGTTGTAGTCCTGAAAATGGACTCTTTCAGCTTTACCCCTTAAAGCAACTATTCCCAGCAATCCGGCCCCGCAGCCAAGATCCAATACAGTCTTGTTGGTGAACTGTATTTCAGCCTCAGAGAAGTAGTCCATGAGATCAAAGGTGCATTCCCAGATCTTCAGTCCTCCCTCATAGACTCCTGGGATGAGATCAGAGTGGGAAGAAACACTCTTGGACACGATGCCTTCACTGTCTGCGTCACCGGAACACGTCATTTCCACTACAGACACCTTTACACGCCACAGGCCTGATACTGTTTCCATTACTTTATTCTCCAATACTTTGTTGAGATCTTTGGGTATATTGTGTTCCCTGGCAGCTTTCACACAGAGCTTTGTCTTTGGTGCCTCATCCTGGTGCTTATCAGCCCCTGGCCCAGGGCTGGAGTCTGCTACAGCATCGGCAGTTTTCCTGCTCTTTTCCGTGGATTCCTGCTTGTGTTTCGGAGAGCACAGCAGTAAGAAGTGTGTGTCTGCTTCACTGTTCTCATCTTCATCAATAGCGAAATTAAATCGAAAATCCATTTTCATGAATAACAGTTAAACATTGTCAATTTATTACAGCCAGAAACACTATTTAAAGAGGAAGAGTAATACAAAGGTGGTTTTTTTGTTTGTTTTGGGTTTTTTTGGCTTGCTGTTTGTTTTGGTTTTCTTTGTAGGGGATGTTTTTATGTCGGTACTGCTGTGAGAAAGAGTACTTTACTTTGCAGGTGGATTATCAGATGTTTTGCCAATAGCCAGGTGAATTACTGCTGGAAGTAAGAGTAAATAGTTTTACATGTCATTAATATCGGCACAAACCGTCTAATTGCAGCATCCTGATTTTCATTCACAGGCTGCCCAGGGAGGTAGTGGAGTCTCGTTCGGGAGACATTCCAAACCCACCTGGCCGTATCCCTGTGCCACCTGCTCGAGGTGACCCTGCCTTGGCAAGGGGGCTTGGACTGGATGATCTCCAGAGCTCCCTTCCAACGATTCTGTGACTAACCCCCTCCCCGCCCCCCCCGAACATTTAAATTTATGACAACACAGCGTTCCCAGTGACCACATCTCATATAACACAGACCAGGCGAGGGAATTGGCACGGCTGATAATTCCGGTAAAACTCACATTTCAGACTCGGCGTTTCAAGCGGCGCAAACCCCCCGCGCAGGGCGGCCCTGCTGCCCTTCCCCGGCTGAAGCAGGAGGCCGGGTGAGCGGATCCGGGGCGCAGTTTTCCAACCTTGTTTTCCCTTCCCGCTGGCAGCACGGGATCATCCCCCGCTTCTCCCACGTGGAGCGGCTTCCGGTTCCTCCCGCGGGGGCTTGTGGGATGGCGGGGAGAGGTTCCCGCCGCTGCCGGTCCTGAGGGAGCGGAGCCCGCGCCATGTCCCAGACAGACCCCGAGCTGCTCCTGCGGGAGCTGGGAGGCTGGGACTGGGAGCTGTGCCGCCGGGAGCTGCCCGCCGTGCTGCCCCGGCTCCTCATATCCTTCCCGGCAGGGCCGCTGGGTGGCTGTGGGGATCGCAGGAATGGTAGGGGGGTGTGGGGACGTGTTCAGCTTTGCGCGCTTCGAGCAAATAAATCTGCGGGAAGGAAAGCGATGGGACCTTTGTGAGGGGCTGACACAGGATAGAAAAGCTGGATGCCGGGTTCGCTGGAAACGGCTACAGCCCTTCCCTGAAGTAAAAGATTTCACGATAGGAAATAGCGTGTAGTTCATTTAGCACTGGATAACACTTCGTCCCTGTCCCCCGCCACAAAAAAAAAAAAAAAGGAAAAAGACCCCAAAACAGCACACCACTGGGAAGAAAAAGCCCTCAAGACTTATCCTCTTAATACGTTTTAGGAGTGCTTCTCTGTTCGTATGGGGATTCGGGAATATCGGTCTGCATTGGTTATGGAACATCCCCTGTCACTTTCATACATCCCTGCCACAGGGCGAGAAAAGTCACTGTGGCTGCTCCAGGTGCTCTAAAGATAACCTTTACAGCAGAACAAGTTTGATTTTCTTTAACGTTTTTACTCGATGTATCAGGAGTCTGAAGACTGGACTGAGCATATTCGTAAGTAGTGGCTAAGAAGTGCCTCTTCAGATCATTGTATTGCAATTGCGTGATAAACTCTGCACTACTTAAAAATACTGAGGCTACAACTAGTGGCTTTCATTGTCTTCAACAATCCTGCTGGACCTTGCACGTTCCACAAATTGCATGTTGAATAAGCTTAATAAAAGCCCCTAAAGAACCTCTGCATGTGAGGCTGCTTTTTCCTTCCTGCTACTTCTGATTTTTAAACACATGAAAGAAGAGTGCTTTTTATCTTGTGTTTTATTGTCTTTTTGGCTGTTACCTTACAGGTGACTAAGCTCTTGTAGTAGCTAATAGTGAAAAGAAAATGAGGCTCAGCTGTAGCTGTTTAGGAGTCTTGCTAAAGTTTACTGTTATATTGCATATTAGTGCCAACCAGCACATTAAATGTGCAATTATTTGCAGTTTGGAATATGGAAAATACTAGATCCATAGGCAAGCAGTTCTGCTCAGCCTTCAGCTAATTTTAGTCAGGTGTGATGCTATTTTTGATGGTTTTTTGTATGTTGGAGCTGTTCCTGTTAATTGATTTTTCAGATAATCCATGTGTGTTTTCATGCATTTCAAATAAGGCAAATGTTTTGTTGCCTCTCTCAAAATAAAATATCTGATCTGTTTCTGCTTGATGTGGTTCTCTGTTTCTTATGTTGCAACACATTTCTGGTAATCACACACTGGTTTTTTCTGTAATGGGTAAATGCTTTCCTTTGCAGGTGTTTTGAGGATCCTGACTGAAATGTTTTTGCCCCATATCAGCCTTGAAGATTTGGAACAGACCTTTTTCTCAAAAGTATTACCTAAGGTAGGACAGCTTCAGTTAACGGTGGAATTGTCAGTCCAGTGCTAAAACCTGCTTAGAATGCAGTGATACTTTTTTGAGGTTACACAATGTAATTATTGTATTGGATACAAAACTTGAAATTACACCATGCTGTGCTAACATATGTTCTCTTTTTTGACTAAATGATGGAGAATTTTGTGATGCAGTTGTATTAAAATTCTTTAGTGCTTACACTTCGAGTGAAGTAAAGCAGTGCCAAATTAGTGATTTGTTTCAGGCCTCAGCTTGTCCATTTTAAAAAGCCAGTAAAAATGGCCACTTAATTTCCATTTCTCTTATGTCAAATAACAAATTTTGTACATTACAAGAAAGATGGCTCATAACAGCCATATTCTGACCAAGGATTACTGTACCTTACCTCTTTATCCTGCATGTGTCTGGAAGCACCTCACTGTCTTTGCAGTCTCAACAGTAACACTAATCAAATATGCAAGGACCTCAACCAAAGTAGAAATAAATGTTATTTGTAGGTCATAGGTTTAATGTTTTTAAATGTATTCAAAATGTTAATGATCATTCTCGACAAATAAACAATTTTTCTGAGATGAAAAATTAAAACTCTTTTAAAATTATGTGATTTTAACAAAGTAAAAAATCTTTGGTACAATGAAGTATATATATTTCAAAGAAATTAGCTGTGAAGTTTGTTTTACCAACAGATTTGAGCCACTATACCTTCTGCCTATAATATTTATATTTTCACATATATGTGTGGTTTTTTGCTTTTTGTCATGTCGTGCTTTATGACTGAAATGCTGGACAGGGTTAATTTCTCTTGCCTGTGGCTCCATGCCACAGAATAAGTGGGTATAGAGTGGTGTTATTATTTGTAATGTGTACCTTTACAAATAAAATGTTTAAGTTTTGTTTTGCTCTGACAGACTCTACAGTTCTTTGATAACTTAATGTGTGAGTTATCCAGTGAGGCCAAAGGATTAACCAGCCCCAGTACAGAGTTATGCAGTACTGTCAGGAATCTGCTACAGGCAAGTCCCATCACATAAGCTGTCAAAGGAAAGTTTACATCATTCTTTGCTTCTACCTAAACTATGAAGGGGTTTTTAGACTATTCTTTCCAGCTCCTGGTGGTTAAAATGTAATTTAATTTTCCTTTGTAGTTGAAGTACAGTTAACATTTTGTGACTGCTTTGATAACATCTAGCATGTGATGCTAGTCATAATTAAACAAATCATCTCAAATTCTTCGTAAGTTACTGACACAAATGGAATGTGGTTCACCATATTTAAAGAGTGAAACCTGGCACTTGTTTATACACTGAATTCTGAGTTTTAAATTTTTTGTAAATTGAGAACAGTAGTCAAAAGAAACAGAAAGTTTCCACAGAGTGTATGGTATTGGAGAAAAGCTCTGGAATTGCTTCATATTATTTTATGGAGCTTCATTCATCTTCAACAAATTCCTTATTTATGTAAATAACAGTGAACTTTAAATGCCATAAAAATCCAGGTGCGATTCAGCTAAGAAAAGATGCTTTGGAAACTATTGCAGGAGTGAAAACCATTGTTGTTTATTCTTGCTTTAAGACTATGGTGCAACTGCTGGAAGCTCTGACGGGTTGTGTTCGCTACGTGTGCACTCTGCAGGAGTGTGTGTCCCTGGAGAGCATCCGCTCCCTCCCCACCTCCATCCTCCATGTGATAAAGAACACCTTTACACACTGCAGGGTAGGTCTCTGGAAGCACAGAAATCCTTATGCTCCTCAGTTTTCAGGAAGCACTCACTTTGTAAGAAGATCCTATTTTGAAATCATATTTTTGTTGAATTATCAATTTAAGTTTAGCTGTTAAATTGTTTACTTAGTGCACAAGTACAAAGATGATTTTTCTACTGTCTGCCCAGAAAATCCTATGTGGTGGTGAGAGGCTCAGACTGTGCTATTTCCAAATTTTGCATCAGTGTTAATTGAACATTTTGCTTGTGAATGGAGTGATCTGTGAGATCTGTGCCCTTCTGATGGCTGCAATATTTTCAGAGCTACAAGTGGTTACATATATGGTGTGACTTGCCTTATTTTTATGCAAGTTCCAAAGTGGATTGAAAATTGAGATTAACATCTTTATGTTGGTTCTGACAAGTAATGTCTGTCAGTTTCAGATCTGGATTTTCAGGTGCAACAGTAATCTCCTCTAAGCAACCTTATTTTATTTTCATTATCATAAGGACATGCTAACTTTTGGTTGCCTTTCATTTTCACTTTCAACTAGTCTGTCTTTTGTTACATCATTTTTCCATGTCAGGACTCAAACTCGGGTGCCATACCTTTTTCTGGCAATTCTAGTTTTTAAGTATTTGGAAATACTTAGAATGCCAATTCCTTTGTTGCTAACACTGTCCTGTTTTGTTCAGAAATATGGCTTTAGGTTCATCCATGGAGGCCTAGTCCAGAGCCCCCTAAACTCACAGGAGCCAGGCAGACCTCATTAGTTGTCAATGAGGCTGCAGGTGGATGCATTTTATATTTAGTGATCAGGGACTGGGAGCAGAAACTGCAGATCTGGCTGAGTATTGAGTTAAAGTAGGTACATCCCTGTCTTGTTTTTTTTTTCCAGTGGACAAAGCTCTTGGTGTTTTCAGGGTGTGAAAAAACAGGCTGTGATTCCTGAACTTCTTTTTAAACCTCTTCCTCCCCTTTTCCTACAGGACAGTGAAACAGTGTACTGTGGGCACCTGCACTTGATTTCTGACCTCCTACAAGCTATGTTCAAGGAAACTTACTCCCTTCAGAAACAGCTGATGGAACTACTTGATCTGGTTTCCATGGGCTCTGCTTCCACTGAAGACATCACAGATATGGTGTCAGGTATATATCGATTTAACACTTCTTTAGTCTTGCTCAGTCTTTTTTTTTTCTATAGAGAGTATGTTTGAATTTTTCAAACAGGTTTCTGAGTCTGCTCAGTTCCTGCTGACCTGACCAGCCTTTCAGAAAGCACCATTTTGAAGCTTGAAATATTTCCATTTTTCTCCTGGAACTTCCTCTGTGGGATGGGGTGTGTTGTGTAGGTAGAAAGGGGCACCACCTTTACACT
The DNA here is from genome assembly GCA_013390005.1 of Calyptomena viridis. Classification (NCBI taxonomy): domain Eukaryota; kingdom Metazoa; phylum Chordata; class Aves; order Passeriformes; family Eurylaimidae; genus Calyptomena; species Calyptomena viridis. The sequence continues at coordinate 307,105 of WEIV01016614.1, read as the reverse complement.
GAGCCATTTTCCCAATTCAGTGTCAATGTGCTGGTGTTCTCTTAGTGCTTGGGATTGCTGTGAACTCACAAATCTGATTTAACTCTGCTGTTGTTATTATTTCTTAGTAATCCACACTGTGCTGGAGATCTGCTCTGTCATTTCCAGTATGGACCACGCTCTTCATGCCAATACGTGGAAGTTCATCATCAAGTATGTGCTTGAACTCTTTGGATTTTATTATAATGTAAACAGACTGCAGTTTTACATCATAAATGTTTCAATTGCTTTGTGTTCAGAGTTTAAAATAAAACTGAAATTTTTGTATTGCAGTGCAGAAGAAAATTTGAAACAATGTTGTCTGAATAAATAATATTAAGAGGTCTCACCTGCAATTTTATAGACACTTTTGGCTTGAGTTTTCTGTGGCCTTTCATCCTGCCTCTCCTCTGCTTCAGTCATGGCTGTGGAGAGGGTGGTTCTCTCTGAGTTTCTGCTTTCAGCATACACAGATACTGCACCCATCAGTGTTGTATAAAAGCCTAAAGAGAAGAATTAATTATTAGGATTTTTAGGAACTCATTGCACGATCGTTTCCGACGATTAAATTTCTGATTATATTCCTGCCTTTCAGGCAAAGCCTGAAGCATCACTCCCTGCTGCAGTGCCATCTGAAACACAGAGACATCCTCGGCAGTCTGTGCAAGGACACTCTTCTGTCTTTTGATTCCTCTTTGCAACTGGCTGAGCAAATGAAGGTGTCGGACATACAGGTGAATTACAAGCTCCCAAAGCTGCCAGTGAACTTGGGGAGGATAAATTCTTTGGGCTCTATTGTTGCTTGGAGTAGTTTGGGTTTAGTTTTTCAGGTTTTCTTTATTTCATATGGTTGGCAGAATACCTTATTCTTTTGAAACCACATGAAAGTGAGGCCCATAACTTTGTTTAGACTGGGGATATTTTAGTGAGACACTTAAGTTTTCACCATACTCTGTGAGAATTTTTTTATTTCCTAAACTGATAATATCCCAAGGTCAATCAGAAGATAACATTTCAATGCTGAATATTGCTCTAAAAATGCTGAGGCATACTGAATATTTCTGGACTTTTCCCCCCTTAGCTTCAGAGTTTGTAAAGAATCAAATGTAAAATAAGTTTTGAACATTGTTAGCAATCTAACTTTCTTTTTTATTGTATTACTCTATATATTAACTTTTAGAACTGCTTCTTTTGGACAGGAGGGCACTGACTTAAGGCTATTCCAGAAGACAGTCAAACTGTGCAGGTTCTTTGCCAATTCCCTTGTACACTACACAAAGGTAGGTTTTATACTTGAATTCTGTGTTAATATTAAATTTAAGCCTCTGGTCTGCAAATGGAGTAATTTTGTACTGCATAATATCCTAACAGTTTATCCCATATGGGCAGTATAATTAACATCTGTAATTAACATCCAGTAACCTGCTTGTAGTTTTTCCACCCTCATGTACTCCCAAGCCTAAGCAGGGTTACTGCTGGGATTTCCCAGGAAAACAAACCACTATAACCAGCTGTTTCATGTAATGTCACCAAGGAGTTGGTAGGAGATGTCCAGGCTTTACTGGCAGCCTTGAGTCAGAATTGTTACTCATTTCAACAATTGAAATGGATGTGGCATTAGTAAGAAGAAATGCCTGGATACTCTTGTTTATTGTTGTTATTTGTTTATTGTGCCTTGCTCAAGCTTTGTGCTGTGGATTGTTAGGACTTAAACAATTTTTGCAGTTTAGTGCTTTACACACCAATATAGCAGAATAAAAAGTGTAATTATGTATTTTATATTGAAAGTACCATTCAAAATTATTGGCTTTTGCAGGAATTTCTTGCTTACTTCTCTGATTCCTGTTCTCAGTTACATCAACTCTTTCTTCAGATATACAGGTATGTGAAGTAAAAAGAACTGACTATTGATCTTAATAACATCTCTATATTGCATCCCTAAAGTTACAAGTGTTTTGAGATGTACAAATACAGTTCTCATTCCAGAGCTGTTGTCATCTTTTTTCACGTAGAGAAAACTAAAATATTTCTTAGTAAATTAGGCATTTTTGTATGATACAGTTACTTTAACCCCATTCTTGTCAATATTGTGCATGACCCATATTGGCAAACCATTAACTTTGTTGCAATTACATATGTCAACATTTCTTAACAAATTATATGTAGAATATACAGAAAGAAAAAATGCAAGACTGCGTGAAGGTGTCAGGAGTGACATTTGACAGATTGTTTCTACTTTAAGACAAAGTATGGAAACATTTGTCCTGGAGAAAGAAGGGATCAGAAACAGAGTATCCTGAAATTTTTCATAGCTTTACTGTTGTGTTAATAATCTTGTGAAATCTCACAAAAGGACTCTGGTTCTCTTGGAAGCAAATGCTCTTTTAATGTTATGCTCATGAAACGTAATGGCTTCAAAGCAGTTTATCACTTTCCTTTCCAAAAGTTTTGTTCTATTTGCTGCACTGGTGGGGAAGAATAGGGGAACACAGACTTTATTCTGGTCACACTTTATACTATAAAATCAGAGGGCTGATTTCAGCCATTCTTTTGGAATTCAAACCAGATCTTGTCTGAGTTCACTGCATGTTTCACTGCAGGATTGGGTGGATATTTTTTTATGAGTTTCCTCTTTTAACTTTACTTACCTAGTAGATCTTTCTCAAGTGGAAGGTTGTAAACTTTTATTCACTCAAGGAAAGTAAACAGGATTTTTGAGTAGGAAAGTAGCATTTTTACAGACACTGTATAGGCTGCAAGAGTAGAAGTTTTTCATTTCATGATCTCTTTTGCTTTATGCTCATATTAGTTCTCTTTTATTGCCCAAGCTTTTTTTCTCTTCAAAGAAATTGTGGTGCCCTTTTGGTGTCATGTAGTGCTGCTTACATGCATTTTCTGTGAGCTTGTAAGGTTTTCTTTCAATGTTTGGTAAAACATTGGATTGTGATGCTTAGTTCAAAGGCTGAAGGCAGAGTTGTAACTCTTGGGCTGTAAGACATTCTAAAATGGGGAGCCTTTTCTGTCTTTTATTTCACAGGAACGTGGAAAATGATTTTGCCTTTTTGTAACTCTTTTGGAAAAATAACGTTATTGAAAATGCTACTGGGAATGTTTAACTTTTTTTTTTCCCAATTCCCCCTCAGCAAATTTCCTCCTAGTCTGTATGCTCCAGAGATCTTGGAAGTCCATCAAGATGAAATATCCCGAGTTTTTCTCGTGGCTCTGGACCCTCTCATCAACCAGCTTCTTCCCTTTAGTCCTTTTGTGGAGCAAGTGTTAAGTGGAAATTTAGGTGGGTTAAAATACAGCTCCCAGGGCTGTGGTACTCTGTAAACATCTCCAAGGGATTGTAACTGGACCACAAGCAATATTCTGTGCTGGTTTGCTTGTCCTTAGTTCTTTTGTAAGTGCTTTGATCTAGTCAGTTTTATGCTAACTTGGATAAATTGTGTAACAGATAGTTCATGTTGTTGCTGAATTAATCTTTTTCCAAAGTACTCACAATAACTTAATCTGGTTAACACCAAATCCTATCAATTCTGCTCTTTTGCATCATTTAAATCCACTTTGGTCACAAACTTTCAAAGTCAGCTGAAATTTTTCTGCTGTTCTGTTGGTGGGAGAAGACAGTTATTTTTTTCCTAAATTCAGTGTTTTCTGTAAAAATTGGAATGCCTTCATACTGGAAAATTACCAGCTTTTTGTTTCAACACACCCTCCTCCCTGATTTCTGCCCTGACCAACATGTCATAGTTCTGAGATAGCTGAGATAGTTCATCAATTTGTCTCTACACTTTCTTAACAGCCAGTTTACACTTGCAATATATTTACAAAGGCAGCTTCCATCACATTTAAAAACCAAACTTCTACAGGTCTCCCCCCTGAGCTGCAGCTGCCCCAGTGTCTCCTCCTGGTTACCATAATGGACAAGCTGTCCTCTCAGCCTGAAGAAGTGCAAAATCTCTGGAACACAGCAAAGAGGTACTAAAATGGGGTTTTTTTGTAGTTCTTCACCACTGCAATCATTCCATATGGGCAAGCAGAGGGGCTCAGCTGCTGGAGTTTCCTGGGCAACTGAATAGTAAAATTTGTCAGACTCTAAGGATTTACATCCTTATGCCAAGACAAACGGGATCTGATGTTTGGTGCCTCAGGAGTGAAGGATATACAGCCAGAGATGTCTGTTTTTTCAGGGAAGGATATTTAGAGTACTTCCTAGGATAAGGAGGGATATGTATATAATTTGCTGATACTTCGCTAAGTTAAAACTCACACTTTTGCGCATGAAGCCTCTAATAATCATCTGGATTTGTAAAAGAAGGTAGTCAGGAACATAAATCTAGTGTAAAACCACTGAAATTATTGCCATCATTTCTGGGCAAAGACAACAATTTTGCAGTACAGATGTTGCTTGCAGGATTTGCCATTTACATATCTGTAACCCAACTGTTTCTCTTTTTTTTTTCTTTTCCCTTTGCAGCCTGTCTTTGTTTTCAGCTCTTTTCTCCAGTTTCCAGCAATGTTCTGGCGAGCTTTGTCTCCCTGTCTGTGTGCCAGAGGTGATCAGCACTGGACAGCCAGCAGTTCCCATCACCCTCTATCACTATGTCTGTGTCCACCTGTGCTCCTTCATTGCTTCCACGCCCCCATCACACTTCCCTCAGCTGGTAAGGTTGGTTTTTGCTTATCATCTCTTCAGCTGTTGTGATGCAGAGGTGCTATTTAAAAAGAATGGGTTCTTTCTGATGATCTAGCTCTGAATTCATGCTTAGGGAAGAAGTGGCTCTGTAGAAAGCAACTGGGACCCAGTTATGTGGCTGGAGTTCAGTTACACAGTTGCCAATAAAGCAGGAAAGAAAATTGGCAATACATTTGTAAAAAAAAGTATTTTTTTTTCATAAGAGTTGCCTTGCAAAGAAGGGATGCACGTGATGAAATGTCTCCAAGTGAAGGATCCTCAGGCCAGTGAGATGAATGTACATTTGAAGCATGCAAAACTAAAGGTGTAGCTGAACATGGAGTGTGAAAATGAGTTCTTAAAACTTTTAAATGGGATTTTAAATCTTCTATGTTTTATGCTGATATTGAAGTAGTAATGGCAGGTCTGCAATCAGTTTCTGCAAGAATTTACATGTGTATTTACATACTTGCATATCTTCTCCTCAGGAATATGCCCTGCTGGATGCAGTGCTGGGTTCTAGCATGATCACATCTCTGCTAGCAATGGACTCATGGTGCTTCCTTGCCCGGTAAGATGCTCTTGTAACAAGTCAAGCAGGTTTTCCACACATCCAGTTCATTCTGTTTTACATAATCCCTGGAGGAGAGATTTTTTTTTAAGACAGAATTGTCCCAGCATTGGATTATTTTCAGATACAGAGCACATTTTGAAAATCAGGAGCAGAAATGGCTTAGCCATTTTTTTCATTCATGCAAGTAAGGGGAACATGCTTTCTCTATTATTAAATAATTGCTTTTTGGAATGGTTATCTCAAGTAAATTGTGTCTCTGCAAATCAAGTTTAAATACGTTAGAGGAAGTGGCCACTTCTCAGACAAGACTTATAATATTTAGTCTGTAAAAGAATAGGAGATACAGACTCAAAAGCTTCTGTCTCTCATGTTCCAGGTATGGGACAGCTGAATTGTGTGCTCACCATGTGCATGTGATTGCCCACTTGGTAAGAACCCCTGTGATGTTTGCAATTTAACACCAGTTTTAATCCGAGTTCTACTAGCAAACTTTCTAAATGATCAAAGACAGGAATTTAATTTTTATTCTAAATCCAAATGGAGATGTTTTAACTCTTCAAATTGGGTTAATAATAAGCAAAAGCAGTACAGTGAAAATCTAAAACAATATGCCTGGTATTTCCAGCGTGATCCCACATAGCAAATTAATTCTGTACAGAATGTTCTGAGAGTTGCTAAGTGATGATTTTTTCCTTAATTTAATTAGATGCATTACCCTTTTATCCTAATGCAGATAAAGGCTTGGCCCAGTAATGGTTACCAGGTCTCTGCCCTGGGTGTCCTGCTGAGGCGTATGCTGTTCTTGATGGCTCCAGATCACCAGGCAAGTACACAAACATCATCTGTTGTTACTAGAAGAGACTTGAATCAGTGACCTGTATTAAAATACTCTCTTTAGTTCTTGAGAAGTGGCAACATGTTGAGTGCTCACTTGCTGTTCTTGTCATTACTTTGTCATAGTGGATCCCGCTTTGTGCAGACGTGTTCTTTAAAACAAGAAAGGCACACACATGTTTTTAAGAGTCTTACTGGGCAGCAGCGAAATCCTTTTTTTGACTAAGTGTGAAAACAGCACATCTCCCACATTTGCTGATCTGTGTCTCATCGTTGCATCTACAACTGGTGTTCATGAGTGTTCTCATGACATCAGGTATCAGGAGCAGTGTCCTGTCCTGTCAGTGTCTCTCTGTACCTTGGAGAGGCCACAGCCCTTTCTTCTGCTCACTGGGGCCATTGCTTCAAGCAGTTGAAAGAACCACTTGCTTAATCATTTTGATGTCCTATATGTGCCAAGGGAAGTGGCTTTTCTAAAACCAGTTGGGGGGTTATTTAAATGAAAAGATTTTACACCTTTTTTTTCCATGTAATATATCCAAGCAAAACCAGCAGCTAAATTTGGTTTCTCAGGTTTCTGACTGATTACCAAATTGTCCTCTGGTCTGCTTAGTTTCTATTACCTTTTGCTTCCAGGTAGAATTTGCTCAGAAGTTTCTTCCAGAAGAGGAGAACTTGGCTGTGTGGCAGCACATATCCCTGCGGGCCCTGAACCCTGACCTGAGGGAGCAAGTGGCACGTCAGCTCTGCGTGGCGGGGCTGGCGCGGTGCCGGCGGTGGCTGAACAGCAGGCGTGTCCTGGGAGAGCTCCCACCCGTGGTAAAGATTTGGTTCTCCTCCTAAAAATGGGTGAACTCTGCATTTCCAAACTACAAGGATTCTGTGGCTGACGGCTCAGTGCTGTTTTCCAGTGTGTTGCACAGCTTTTTTTCCATGCCTGACTGGCATATGCATGAGCAAGAACTCTGATGTTAATGTTTTCTTGTAGCACATAGCACCTTAGGACCCTCTGCTCAGAGGGTGACAGTGGAGGTCTTGTGGTTCACTGTTCTGGTTGTTTGCTCTCTGGGTGAGCAGATGTATTTTTCTTTAGAATTTCTGATTTATGCTGTACCTTAGCATACAACTGCTTTTAAGTTTTAAAGTCCTGGATGGTTTTATGCGGTGTCAAATCTGAGAGATGCTCACTGGTCTCCTTGGTGAGGGAGTGTGAGAAAGCAGAGGCTTCCACAGGAAGTGTTTGCTGCCAGATTCCTCCTGCCAGCCTGTGTGAACTCAGAGTAACGGATGGTTTCCTTGCTTTGGAAGCTTTACTGGCTGGTGGCCTGGTGGATTAGCTGTACTGTACAGCTGGCACAGCACACTGGGCTTCTTGCCATCTTGTATCATTTTAGATGTTTAATATGGGCCTGGGGTTTTGGATTGTTTTACATGTAGGTTTATTTGGTCTGTCTTATACATTTTTTTCCTCCTAGAACTCTGCCCTTTCTGTCCTGCTGGCTGCCTGCAGTTTTGCTGATGACACTCTGGAGGCAGAACTTAAGGCATCTGTCTTGGGAGTGCTCAGTCAGTTCTGGACTTTTCTCCAGGCTAAGCAGGTAAGAGAATTTGCTGCTCTAGTGGTGAAAACATCGTGTCTTTGAGAGGCCGGTGCTGTTTCATCGTAATGCTGTTACTAATTTGTTTTATTTGGTTTGGACTGTTTCTGTAAAGCACAGTAAACTGTGCTGCCCATCTGCTCTCAGCTGGTTTATGGATTGGACAGTGTGCTCTGGGAGGCTATGGCTCCTTGTTACTCCATCCATTACTCAGTGTCAGACTCAGACTTCCTCAAGGAGAAACCTGAAATTCTTCATTTTGATTCATACTAGTTACAAATTCAGTCTATTTTAAATGTTCCTGAGAATGTGAACAAAACTCCCAATGACTTATTAGTGCACAGTGTGGCACGTGGAGACCCACAGAGGTAGTCACACTCCCATGTTTGAGAACAAGGGGCTCAGGTGACCATACACGTGTTCATGGCTGCAGCTGCTCAAAGAAAACAAAAAAGGGTTGTCATGGTTCATGCTCTGGATTAAAAAAGAAAGTTTGAGAGTAAGGGTGAAGAAGAGCCATCAGTGTCTCAGAGGTCTCCTCAGACATTCTGTGAGGACATTTGGCAACTGATAAGTGAAAAGAAATAGTTCAGGTAACCTTTAGCTGCTTATTTTAGTGAGTAGTGGAAGGAGATGAGGGCTAAGAAATATTCTTAATAAAAATCAAAGAAAAAGGTCTTGTAAAAATACGACTACCTAGAAATATTGATTCGACTATTTTAGTATTTTCTTCTGCTTACAATGCAGTGTTTTACATGTGTGAAGTTAGGCTAAGAATTTTGGAACACTACTTTAACTTGCAATTCTTAAGTAGTTACTCCGTAAGTTAAAATGCAATGTTACTGATATCTTGTGATCTCTTGAAGGTGTCAGATGAGCCATGTCTCCAGCAGACACTGTGTTTATTACTTCATCTTCTGGAATTTTTCATCCAAGCATTAGATGCTCAACTGATTACTCAGGTAAAAAAAATTCACAAAACCTCAAAGATCTTCTTACGAATAATTTAATTAATGAAAATCAAGTTCTCTGTGATTTGCTGAAATCTCAGAGGAGTTATTTCATGGTCTGGCTTTCCTCTTAACACATAAAGGTTTCTAGTTTTATTTCTTGCTTGATTGCCTTCCTGGGTTTTAAAACCAAGCATATGGCATTTTGGTTAACACTGTTTTTGAGTATCTGGTTACTCTGTAAGACACTGAGACATATGGATATGCTGTGTAGAGCATGCTCATTTCTTTCTAAACAGAGCACTGCAGCTTTATCCTACCCAGTTTTATTTGAGGTACACCATACCTCCTTTTGGTTTAAGTCGAGTTTTCTAAACTCAGTGTTTTTGGATTTAAAGAGGAGACAGCACAGGTTTCACTTGCAGTCTGTCTGATGGAGCTTTGCTGCATTTGTTTTCCACAGGTATTTGCACTGCTGTCTTCCCTTTTCCAGCTGGATCCCCCAGATCATGTTCGTCTGGCTATGGTGGATTTTCTGTCTTCCATGGGAAAGGTGTTTATACCACAAGAAGCACAGGTAAATCTAATTGTGGTGTTAGAGAAATCAGCTTCAGTCTTTTGATGAAAAGATACACCTTTTATTTAAACAGACAAAGGATCAAGTTCATTAAATCCACACAGGAGTGTCAGGACATAATCATCTTGGAGACTTGTTAATGGTCTGTGGCACATTTATTTTTCAAGACATGCTGAGTGCTGTGTAAGATAGTTGGTTTATTCACTTCTAGTTACTTCTCACCAGAGAGAAAGGACTGGCATTTAAACCTCCAGGAAGAAAGAATGTCACTCCCCTCACAGTGGTTTTTTTTTTGCCAGACAGGGCTGTAGCACTCTGGCATATCCCAAACCCATCCCTTGACCTTAGAGCAATTCTTTAATAACAAGCCTTGATGGTAAGATATGCACAACTAACTCCTTGGAACTGATGGATGTCTGTTCCTCTTGCAGAGGCAGGTTGTGCCCCAGTTGTCCTGTCTGTTTGCCTCTCTGCTGGCTGACCAGACCTGGCTGATTCACCAGCATGCACTGGAGGCATTCACACACTTTGCAGAGGTGAGCAAGAGCACAGCTCCAGGTGCATGAATTTGGCTCTGTTAACTTCTCTTGTACAGAAATTCATCTGTTTTAAATGTTTGCTGCTCTTCACTGTGCAATTTGGATCTCAGTATTATGGATGCTATGGCACATCAAAACGAGGGCTAGTGCAATTGGAAGGGATTTCAGGAGCTGGAAGTGAAGGAGGATTAAGCACTGGTTGCTTAGATTGGTTGCAAGAGGGCAGTGACTGTCACAGAAACATTTTTTACTTTGTTCTCTTGTTAGCATGAATGTATTGAACAACCAGTAACATTTTTGACAGGAAACAAGCCATGAAGATGTTGTTCCTCGGTGCCTTAATTCTGAAGAAGCCAAGAACAAAGTGGTTAATTTTCTGGCTAAGGTACGTAAGTTGCTGCACCCCTTTACTGCTTTCTTAGTTGATGTTGTGCACTCATTAAACAGTAAACAGGCAGTGTCTACACCTGCATCATCTGCTTGGTGACTAAAAATAAGTTGTTCTGTCAACTGGGATCTTGTTGAACTTGGCTACTTAAAATAAGTAGAAATAATGAGCAGAATTAACAACTGCCACTCCTATGCACATTGCTCTTCCAGTACTTCCCAGCTTTGATTTAAATGCTTTGATTTTTCCTCCTTAGAGAAAAACACTTACTAAATTGCAGAGGCATTTCATAATTCAGTTGGTGTGATTTCCTTCCCCATTTCTCTTGGTGTTTGAAAGCTAAATGAAACCTCTGAAGGTGGTAATGCTGCCTTGTTTAGTTACCTCTCCTGTGGCTTTCCCCCTAGACGAGGCAGGTAGAAGAAACAAGAGAAGCACGAGCAGAGCGCATGAAGCAAGAAAGGATTACCTGGAGTGCACAGGTTTCGAAAGTGGATGGAGAACTGGAGCCAACAGGAGAGGTACCTGTGCTTCTTTGAACTATCTGGGCCCTATTGGCAATTTCTGTCAGTTCTGAGAAGTCCTCTGGCAGACATTCAAGATGGGCTTGCCCTCCATGGTCTAAGAATAAAGGCCCTAAATACGATACCTGAACACTCTGTAGTGCCTCCCAGGGGCCAAGAACTCTCATGGGACAAGAGTCTTGCAGCTCTGTTCCATCTAAAGGTTTTCTTGCATTTGGATAAAGACTGATCACTTATATAGCACATTAAAATGCTGTTTTATGTTTACTTAAATCTGCAGCCTCTGGCCAAAAGAGCCTGTCACCCCCCCTCTGAGGAGCAGTACAAGTCAGCAGTAGGCACGATGGAGGGGGCAGTGGAGGCTGTGAAGCTGCTGCTGCAGAAGGGGTCCCCCCCAGCCTGGCTTGCAGTGAAGCTGGAGGCTCTGCACGGGGCTATATCCACCCTCAGAGCCAGTGTACGGTAAGGTGCTCCAGGGGCCTTGGACACGAGGAGCCAGCTCTGCTCCCTGGTGGGAGGGAAGAGGTGCCTTTGTACCACCAGTGCTGGAGAAGAAAACACTTGTGACATGGGGATGCTCCACTGTACCTGTGCCAGAGTGGACTGAGGGGTGATGTTGGCCCATGTTTCATAGTAAGTGGCTGCAAGGANGTGCCAGAGTGGACTGAGGGGTGAGATGTTGGCCCGTGTTTCAGGTGCATTTTAATGGACACTACTGTGCAATCAGTTTGTACACTGCAAATTTTGTATATCTGTTTGTATGTTGTTTGTTTTTCTACTGTGTGGTGATAAACATTCCATGAGATGGTGTTCTGAAGACTAAGAGGTTTGGATCTGTTGTAAAAGTAACAGTTACTTTGTTCCTGTCACCTATAGGTGACCGAGCAGTAGGTATTTTTATCTTAATTTTAAAATACACTCAAGAATAACAATTTAAGGCTCTACACTGTTCTCTGAACATACCTCTGCTGCTGGTTCCACTCCACGCTAGGGTCATCTTTTAAAAGTAATCTTTATTGGTCACAGTTAAGAGCAGAAACAACACGGTGCTTAAGCAGTTTGTGGTCGTTGGCTGCACAGTTCCTGGCACCTCTTGTGCCATCCACTGACAGAACTACATAAACAGAAATAAATAAGTTGAGTAAACTGTACATTTATCTTAAAATCATCTCTTAGCTAAAAAGTTAAAAGGAGCCATTTCTAAGGGCTTTACTTTTCCAGGAAAAAAACAAAAGGGAAAAAAGGGAAAAAAAAAAAGGAAAAAGGCACATTAACCAAGGGAACTCAGTGTGACTTCCATTTATTGTCAGCAGTTTTTCAGGGCAGGGATGAGTTCTGGAACAATCGCTTACACCACTCCTGGCCTCGAGTAGCACGTCAGCACCATCACACCCATCAGCACCACGCTGTTCCTCCTTCTGGGAGCAGTGGCACACACCACAGCTGGGCATATTGCTTGAGTGCAGGCCTCACCCCTGCAGATTTTGGCACAGACTGGGAAGGAGCATCCATTGCAAGAGCTCAGGCCTCCTGGGATCTTGCTGGCTGTGCAGCAAGTGCCTGCCTTCTGGCAAAAGCAGTGCTGAGGTACTTAGCCATTGTACTGGGGAAGCAGTGACTCCTCTCAGGATCCAACACACCATAAATGGCCTTTGTCTCTTTCAGTCCTGTTACCAGTTTGTATCATCTTCCCAGTTCAACTCCTCTTCTTCACCCCAGCCTGTAGCTTCAGCCTAGAATCACAAAAAAAACGGTGAACATTAAGGTACATGGACTGTACTTGTGTGCTTAGCACAGCCCCAGGAGCCAGGCAGGAGCCTTCATCGTGTGATGGCAGAGCATTCATCCACAAGGCCAGAAATAGTGCCAGTACTGCAGCTTTTGGTCTTAAAGAACTTTAAACTACAAAAGGAAACACTTTAAAGACAAAAACAAGCTTAACAAGGAGAGTCTTAAATTTTTTTCATAAAATTAAAGCAAGAACTGTTTATACCAAAACCACTTAAAAAAGGATGCAATAAATTAGATTATTTCTTTCCCCTGAGGAAACAGCCATTTTCCTGCTGTATTCTAACACAGTAACTGTGACCTCACCCACCCACTGATTGCACTAGTGAGTGACTTCCCCTCCAAAATGAGGTTGAAGTCATGGCAGTGCCGCTGTCACAGGACACTGTGCCATTTTCAAATGTCACAAACAACTTCAGTTTACATCCCAGGCTCCTCTCCCCATGCTCCCTGCTACTCCTGGGGTAGCTCCCTTGAGGCTGAATGAGCAAAACAACTTGAAGTCAACACCTAGTCCCTAAGCAAGTTACATGTTCAGGTGGCAGTGGTGGGACTGGTGTTTTCCCTGCTAGGAAACAGCAGCAGTCTCTGGAATCTCCATGATGAGGCTACAGGGATTTACCTGCTTTCTTTAAAAAAGCAGTTTTATAACCCCCCTCATCTGAAATAGAGAAATGTTTCAGCTATTCTTTCATGAAAACAAAGCACCCAAAAAGCTTTACTCTGTAATCCAGAGGTTCTGGTTTCCTGGTCCCTAATTTACAATGCTATAAGGTTTTCCTGGAAGACCAGGAGTAACAGTAAGTCCTGAGCATCCTCTGTGCTTGAAAGCCCCTTCTGTTTGTGCAGGGGACCACGCCTGTTCTGCAACCAGGATCCAGCCTTGTTTTACCCACCTGCAAACCAAGACTCTCCCTAACAAACTGTAGAAGTCCTGCATCCAGAATCCAGCAGCACAGAGTAAAAGCTGGAGCCAAAACTCCTTAGTACTTTTAGTAGTGTACAAATTGAGTCCATTCCCTCACTATTTCTTAACACAGCTCTCTTGCTGCCCTACTGAATTACGTGGTGCCTGCTAAGGCAGAGCTCAGCATGGTGTATTCACAGGTAAAGACTTGTTTGTACAGCCATGTGCCACTGATCCCTGCCCAGGTATCCACCATCCCAGTAAGGGGACAGCTGGTGCTACAGCACTGCATGTGCTCTGTGCTTTGGGATCCTCTCAAAAAAAACCCCTGCCTGAAGCCTCTTACCTCAATCACATCAGCTGCTGCAAATTTGGATGAAAACAGCATATTCTGGGAGGCACCTTCTCTGCTGGACACACCACCCAAGTGAGTGGGAACAACAGCTTCTGTCCTTGCCTCAGGTAATATCAAGACAGCAGAGGAAGGTTTAATGTCTGGGATCATGTCAGCAAACCAGTCCAACTCAGGGTCTTGCACAGGTTTCCTCTTCACTTTGATCGTGAACTCTTCTCCCAGGCCATTCTCCGATGAAGACTTCAGCCTTTCCTGAAAGGTGGTTTTTGGCAGCACAGTTTGTTCCAGTTGGTCGTGGTGGTCCCACTTGTCATTGCTCCAGCTGTTCCCAGGGCAGAACTTTGTGGGAGGACTCAGTCTGAGGCTTCTGAATTCCTTGCTCAGTTGAAGGGTATCTGGCAGAGGCCTTTCATCAGCTTGTGTCACAGTGAGGCAGTTTCCTGAGGACAGTTTAGGACTGGGGCTCCTGGGCTCAAAGTCATCCCAAGGCTTCTCATCCACATCATGATCAGCAAAATAAGGTCCCACGTTGCCCTGCAGCTCTTGGGGCTGAATTTGAATGTTCACAGTTTTCTCAGTGTCTGTCTCCTCTGGCTCATTCCAGTCTGGCCACTCCTCTGCCGGCTTTTCAGAGGTAGTGAAAGAGCTCCCCAGTGTAGTAATGCTTCCAGGAATTCCATTCAGGGGGAGCTGAGTGTCTTGCTCACCTGTGCAATACAAAGATATTACACACTCATTTCAAGCAAGCAAGTGCAGAAATGGAGCTGCTAAGACTCCTTGACATCACAGGCAGCACCTGGCATGGGAACAAGCCAGTGATTGATTGGAAAGAAAGCTCCTCTCCCATTAGAAAGCCCAGACACCTTCCCACTTGTAAAGGAGGGAATTCACCTCAAAGCCCTTGGGGCAATACAAGCTGATGCTGATAAGCAACAGGTGACTGAGAAAAGGCCATGGAAGGAAACGGAGTCAGCTCTGACTTGGAATGAGCTGACCTGTAAATCCAGTGTCTCTGCTGAGCTGTGGGAGGGGTGAAAGCACAGAACCTGCCATATGGGAACAGAAATTCAAGGCCAGGCAGTCAGCCTGTGTATGTCAGCTTCCCAAACAGCTATTCCCTAGGATGTCATGGGTCAAAATCTCCTTCCATCACTGTTGCCTTCCTTGTTTCAAGAAATCTTTCAGCACATGGGGAAAAAGAAAATCTTTTCAAGCAACATTTAATTTGTAGAACACTTGATTTTTAAGAAGAAAGCTCTAGGGCTTGGTTTTACCTGTCTTTAAAGCCAGTGGATTGTCTTGTCTCACAGAAAGCTTCTTGACAGGTACGTTTCCAGAGATGGGGAACAAGCTGGAAGTGTTCTTCAAGGGCCGAGAGGTTTGATTCCTCTGATTGCTCACAACATGACTGGGGGAATCTGCCAGGATAAAAGAACAGAAAGGACACAAGTCCACAAGGTGTGTTACCAGTCTTAGCTGAAACTAATGTTCTTATTAGAACTAACTGGAATGTTCTTAGTTACACTGAAGCTTGGCACAGCAATCCAACAGCTGCACCTCCTGATCTGTGTGTAACACAAGACTCCTCTGTTCCTGTTGCCTGCAGCTCTTGCCAGTACAAAGTTATGGCAACCCTACATGGTCAGCTTTTGCTGAGATGTTCTTTCAAGGAATACACAATGAACAAAGTGATTATGATCAGAGCAGATGCTTTAGAAATGCTGTCTACCACCTGGCTGGATTCAAAATCCCAACTGCTGCACTGCATGGCATCGCAAATCCCCTGGTACCTGCCTCATACAAAAGCACTGCACTCAGGCACAACTCCAAGTGTACACACACTGATGGGACTACACCAACCCTCCTTCATACCTGGGCATGGGCACAGCAGCTTCCATCAACAAGAGTCTCTATCCTGAAGGCTGATCCATAGCCACCCTCATATCACACCCGAGGTGTGGTGGGCAGTCAAGGCCATGCTCTGAGGCTGCCCAAGGCAGCAGTGACAGCTTGGCAAGCAGCTGCCTGCAGCTTGTTTCTGGGAGCTGTAGGGTCTGATCAGCAATGGTGTTGATTTGCCTTGGCTTTGTGGGGCCCTGTTGCCACAACCTCAGAAGGCACAGCCTGGGCCAGTGCTGCATCTGCTTCCACAGGGCTCACTGTGTTCCCAGCCAGCTGTGCCTGCCTAGGCTGGGGATTATCAGTGCCACCAGGCACACATGGCCAGTGGCACTGGAAAGGACTGCAAGGAACACACAGAACCCACCCCCACCCCACAGTGCCCTCAGTAAAGGGCACATCCTTTGAGGGGTTCAAGCAAACAGCTTGTTCAGCCTCTAGTGCTGCTTTTTGCAGGTTGTCACTCACTGTTGAGGACAAAGTGTTTTGTTGTTTATCAATAGTTTAATCAGGTCTAAATTGGAGTATATTCTGAAAAATAAACCTGGTTTCAGCATGCAGTTGAAAGGGGTTTATTTGCTACAGTCTACTAAAACAATGTAAAGAAACTAATGCAATGAGCCATCCACAATTTTAATAAAGGGTGGTAGCTGTCAGTACACACACGAACAGAAAGCAAACATTTATACTTAAAATTATCTTTGTCGTGCATTTCATTGGATATCTATTTGTCTAATGTAGCACAAATGCTGATTCTTCCCTCCAGTTACAAACATCCTTAGTTTCAATATCCAGAAAAGCTTTCCCTTAGTACACTTGGTTCCAAGTTATCTAGTAGGTGCAGGGGCTACTGTCTTCACTTGGATTAGCTGAAAAGCCTCCAGAGAGCTGATAAAATAGGGAAGTTCGTATTCCTTTTCCAATCTATGAATAGAAATTGGGGGAAGAAGGTGAGATTTACTATTTTTAAAAACAGGAAGGACAGAGGGAATATTAGACAACTGGCTGTATAAGTCCTTTAGAAGAGCACTATAGTTTTTCCACCAAAGACAAACACACAAACACTCTACCTCCTTTGCTTACAGGGATTCTTAAATGAAGAAGAGATTTAAATTATTGCCCATCTATTTCCATATATTTAAAATACTTTTATATAACTCTTCTTCTGATACCAATTCTGTATCTGCAAATAGCACCTAACTTAAAACTAAAGTTTGGTTGCAAATTAGCTTTTTTCCAATTAACCTGACACCAGGAACAGATTAATCAGCCAAGAAATGTGCTGCTTGGACAGAACAGGCAAGAATCTCAAGAACACTCTGACCATGTCTTTTACCTTCTGGGGAGAGATCAGCAGTCTTCATGAAACTTGGTGCAGAGCTTTTGAAAATCTTTGTTCTTTCTCCACCTACAACCACCTCGGGTCCAAGCAGGGACACGAGCACTGCCAGGCTGTGCAGGGTTATTGCCACGATGGAGTCACTCGTGTCTCGAAGGCCCAGCAGCACCTACACCAACAACACAGGGTACATTACCAACAACAGAAAAGTCTGCTTTCTCACTGCTTTTCCCTTTACATGTTACCTCTGCAGCACATTTCATTTCTGATCCCCCACAGCTCTCAGTAGATTTAATGCTGGATGTTACTCCATAGCATAAATCAGCCTTGTACTTTGTGTTGCACGAAGCTAAAGAGGGTGGCTGGTCCTAGTGCCTGGATGGGGCTCTGAGCATCCTGCTCTACTGGAAGGTGTCTCTGTCCATGGCAAGGGCTTGCACAA
Source organism: Calyptomena viridis (assembly GCA_013390005.1). NCBI lineage: Eukaryota > Metazoa > Chordata > Aves > Passeriformes > Eurylaimidae > Calyptomena > Calyptomena viridis. The sequence goes on along the minus strand of WEIV01016614.1, from coordinate 289,695 downwards.
AATGAGCTTTAAGGTCCCTGCCGACCCAAACCATTCTGTGATTCTACGAATCCCATAACCTAGGATATACCACGTGGTGGTTTGCTGTCCTTAACCTGTGGCAATATGATGTTTTTCAACTCCTCCCGGGAGAACAGTTCTGCGTAGGCGTGGATGTGAGACAGCAGCACCATCCGAACGTGCTCCTCGTGAACCTCAAACAGCTTCAGCAGCACAGGGATGACGTGTGCCTGGAACAAGGCTGGTGACAGGAGGCAGCTGGTCTGGCTCTCCCCAGTTTGCTCTAGGGAGGAAAGGTGGAGATGGGAAAAGGCTGCTTCAGCCACAGCAGACAGTTCACTGAGAGGAACCAACACAGTGAGATCGACAGTGGCACCCACTGCCAGGTCTGACACACTGTCAGCTGCCACCACAGCTTGCTTGGGATGTCAGAGATGGGAAGGAGGGGAGGCAGCAGTACCATTATCCATGGCTTGATGGCCATGGCTCTGAACACTGAAGGTCAAACAGTCTTGAGAAAGGCTTTGCTTGGCTGAAACACCAGTAGCTATTTAGGAGCAGCTTTAAGAGAGGGTGGTAAACATCAGGGACAGAGATAGCTGAGGACAAGACATAGTGAACACCTCTTACAGGGGAAAGGAGAAGAGACTGAGTGTCCTTAACAGCAGAATAGTGCAGTGACAGAAGGAAAGGATGTGCAGTGAGCCCCCAGGAAAGCCTGGGGTGGCAGGGTGGGGTGACACAAATCTGGGAGAGAGCCCAGGCCTTTCCTAATTCTCCCAGCATCAGCAGAACAGTGGAAAATACTGCAAACAAGGATGCACAGATAACTGTCCTTTCCAGTTCTGTATGTTACAATACTTGTTCTGGTTAAAGAAACACCACTTTTTCCTTGATTCAATGAAACAACCACTCTGAATCCATTCCAAACTTGTCAGTAATAATTATGACGACAAAGTATTTAAAGGTCACCTTTCTTTGGGCCCAGCAGATGAGGAAGAAAACTCTTGACAGCTACAGGTTCTGCAAACACGAGCTGATTGAGTAGAAGAGGCACCAGCCGTGATGCTATCAGCTCCTCTGACAAGCCAGCCACCCTGTCCAGCAGGAATCTGCATTCCAGGAGACAGCAATTAGTATCAAGACAGCCTTCCCTGCATTTCTGCCTGTTTCCCTTAATATCACTTTCTCCTTTTTGTGTCTGACTGATCTCCTGCAGACAGTGTCCCACAGCAGCCTCTCCCTCTGCCTGCACTCTGACCCACATGGACAAGGCTCTGCTCCTGCCTGGGGCTTCAGGCAAAGATAACACAAACCAGGAGCCGGAGCCACTTCCTGTAAAACCCCACACCCGGATCATGGGCTGTCACAAGCACATCCAGCTGGCACAAGAAGCTGCTGGGGCATCAAAATGCCTCAGAGCTGGCATCTCCCAGGAAGGGCTACAGTCAAAACTGCAGCAGAGATTTTTCCTTTCACCCCACAGTCTGGTGCCTCACAAGAAATTCCCTACTGCTTTGGAAAAGGCTGTTCTACCTGTCACAAAAGGGAAATTTCCCTTGCACAAAAGGAATCCCATTTTGAAACCACTTCCATCTGATACATTTTAGAGGAAGCCGACAGAGTATGAACTGCCACAGAGTTTAATTTTGTGCAGCCGTCACATTTTCATTTTTAAAATACCAGTAACAGTTACTGCTTTTCTCTAGGCTTGGAGGAGACTAAGACTCGTGCACGTGCTGTGAAGGCCCCTCTGCCCGATAAAGGGGCAACATGCCCTGTCTTTAAGCAAAGTGTTCATTTCCTCCCACAGTCAACACTGCTGGCACAGAGAGAGTGGGAACTGTACTGAATGCTCCTGGTAAGATCCCCTTTCTCTTCTTACTTCCTCCACTTAAACCTCAAATTAGTGAAAAACAACTGATGGTGACCACAGAAATATAAAACAGGCAGGAAGATAGCCCTGTAAGAACACCAGGGCTCTTTTATATGGAAAAAGAAAGAAAAACTCAGTTTCTCCTCTTTCCAGGCCCAGATAATGCCAGGATTACACAGAAGCTTCCCTTACAAAAAAATTCTTGGGGACCACAAGAGTGGGATTTACTGCAAGATGCTGCACTGCTGCAGCCAAGTCATGCACTACAGGCAACAGGCTCACCCAGGCAGGGCTGGCACCACAAGATTAATTCACCCAACCAGTCTTACTGAAAACTCTCACTGCCCAGCAGGTACTGCTCCTCCCAAACACCACACCATTCCCAGGGAATTGGGAAAGGTGGTGGTAGAGTTTCCTCTTTGATGCAATTGTCACTTTGGCTGGAGTCCAAAATGTTACCAAGCAAATGTTGTCCCAAAGTAATCAAAATCTGCCACTTGAGGAAGTACCTCTGGCCAGGACCCTTCCCAGGTCCCCCCACAATCCATTTGGCAGAAGTATTTTTGAAATAAGAAGCTTCCAGATCATAGTTCTTTCACTTACTTGAAAAATTCAGTTTTTTCCTCCTCAGACTTTAGTGTTAAGGTCTTCAGAAAATTCACAACTTCCAGAAAATCATTCCTAAGGACAGAAACACAGGCTGTCAAGTGTGATCCTTAATGATGCTTAAACCACCCACAATGAAGAGGCTGCAAACCCCCACCATTTATTCAGCAGAGAGAACCAGACAGAGGGATACAAGTTAAATGCTGGTGGATCAAGAATGCCAGCATGGAGGTGAGACCTCAAAGCTGCTGCTCAGCTCCTGAGAGGGAAGGCTGATACCAATTTCTTAATTTAAGGAGTCCCTTTGTCAAAGATCCCTGTAAGAGATAAGGACTAAGTCTGCACTTCCACACCTTCACAAAACTAACTGCAAGACAGAAATAAGCAGTGCCAAGACCAAGAGAGGCCTGATATTCCTGTCCTTACCTGAAGAACTCGTGAGACAATAGGCTGGACAGTGGTGGACGACACTTTGGGTCTGGATTGAGCAGTGTGCAGTGCAAGGTTTGCTGGAAGCTGGAGACAATATCTGCTGAAACTGAAATCCAGAGCACCTACAGTTAGATTTCTCTCTCAACATTCAGGAGTCCTCCACCCTCCCCAAAACTTATTTTTAGCTCTGCTTGGTAGCAAAATTGCAACAGGAAGGAAAACCACCATTTCCATTTCTCTTCCTAAGCTGCCAGGCTGTTGGGGCTCCAAGGAGTGCTGCTGTCCTCCCAAGAAGCTTCCTGCTCCCTCTCTGCTGGAAGGTGGCAGCCCCTGCTCAGCTGTGGCACACAAGACCCATGTGCCACATCCATAACCCTTGGTGAGGTGGCTGCTGGGGCAGGACTGGAGCAGGTTTGGTGACCCCCAGCCACATCTGACCTCGTCCAAATGCAGGAAAAGGGGAACACAGGAGAAGCCAAGGTCTGCATTAAACTTATCAAACACTGGCCACTGAACCCATGGCACTCGTGCAGCTGCAACAGAAGGTGAATGGGTTGACAAACGCAAGGAATAAGCCACAGAGGCCTGTTAACAGCAGAGGAAACAGGTGCCATTCCTCACCCTGGTCACTGAGGACTGTCAGGAGGTTTTCAATGGTTGTTCCAAACGCGTAGGCGTCCCGCGCGTGCCCGTAGCTGCTGGGCAGGATTTTGAAATCTGCAGACTGAAAATAAAAACAAACAAACAAAAAATCAGCAAAGCCAGAGCTGTTGAAATACTCAGTAATTTCCATGAGTCTCTATTCCCACCCCCTGCCACATACACCTTCTGACTCTTTTCATAGCACCAAAGCACACCCTGTAAGTAGAATATTATGCTAAAATAACCTCCACCGGAGAATTTATAACCCAAAGGAACAACTACATCACAATGGAAGAACTCCCCGATGGATGCACACAGGCAACAGCTTTCAGCATTTCTGTGGAAAAGGGTGATAATTAGAGAGTGACAGAGTGCTCCTTCACCATAAGCAACTCCAAAGATTCTCAATGGGTAGGAAGTGACAAACAACTGGAAAAAGGCTGTTCCAAGAGCTACACAACTGTGGGACTGCAGTGCTCTGGGCAATCTCAGCAACTACCCTGTCATTTTTGCAAAGCTTTGGTGATTTAGAAGGATAAAAGCTGCAACACAAAGTGTTTGAAAAATATTATTCCCTTCAGCAAGTGCTGCTACTCACCATCTCCTCACACGGGATGCACGACTGGTCTCGCACTGACCTGATGTGACAGAGGAACTGGAAGGAGAAGAGGAGGGACATGAGCTGCCTCCGTCATCTGGGCCAAGCAGCAGAGCTGAGTGTCCCCAGGGGCCTGGGCTGAGGGGTGGCAGGAGCTCTGCCCCTGCCCCTTCACTGGCACCCAGGGCAGGCTCTGCCCAAGGGGGAGCACCAAGCTGACACAAAGCACCTTCAGGGCCTCACAGCCAACTCATCCTGCCAGACCTCAGTCCTATCAACCCACATGATCCATCTGGGCAGGGAAAGGACCTCAGGAGCTTTAGCAGACAGGTTTTGTGCCATGCTCTTTGCCTTGCTGTGCACCACCATGCACAGCAGTGGTGTGTGCTGATCCCCTGTGAAAGGTGATCTGTGCCAGGGACACTCAATACAGTGTGTGAAGGATTTGTAATCCTCTGGGAGAAAAGGAAATGTGCATCTGTGACACAGTGCCAGGCTGCAGCAATGACTCTGCACAGCAGGCAGCAGAAATAAATCAGGAATTACTCTGCTAACAAGCAGAGAAGATGCCACCAGCAAAAGCTAAGGAGGCATTTAGATTATTTTCCTTATTGATTAATTTCAACCTCAATCTTCCTGCTTCACACTAAAGCTTTTTTTTTTTTTTTTAATCTGTTTTTGAATGAGAGGAGCTGAGATTTCTCGCTGTCCAGCCAGCAGTGTCCCTTAGAAAAGTATCTGCTTTTTGGCTAATGGGGAATTAATTTGTGCAGTTTCTAGTTATGGTGCCCTTAGAACAAAGATTCAGGACAGAGCTGGAAGTGAATCAACACTTAATAGTAAACCCAGCTACGTGGAAGGACTTGGGCCTTCACATCCATAGATGGCCAGTTTCCACAGGCCAGGAATCTTCTTCTGGGCATCTGAGGGTGCACTTGGCTTGGCTCTTACCTCTGGGGTGGCTTCACTGAAGTTACAGACTGTCTCCATTCCTCCCAGCTTCCAGTGCCCATCCTCACTCACAAACACGGATGATAAACAGACATTGTTATGTGTTAGGTTTCCCTAAAACATAAAACAAAAAAAAAAAAGGAATAAGACTTGGGGCATAGATAGAGATATAAAATCTTAACCAGCACTAAGTAGGTGCTGCAAGGGGCTGAGGGAAAGCAGCCAAAAAGCACAGTTCCAAAGGTCCTTTGGGATTTGGTAGGTGCCAGGCAGGAGAACCAGGGTTTTACAGCAGACAAAGCCCTAGTTGTCACAGCCCCTGCAATGCAACTGTAAATCCAGGGAAGTTCTCCAGCTATGAACACAAAGCCCCAGAGCTGCAGTCTGTGCTGGGATTTAACTGCAGTCCTGGACAAACACACAGTGCCCAAACAGGGGAGTGGTGACACCAATCTCTGACACAGGGCAACAGCTGTAAACAAATGCCAGGGCTGAGCAATCCCATCTCCCTAAAGCAAGAAGCACTGCAAGCAGATTCATGAACTGAGAACTGCTTGCTCCCTTACTTCCAAACCCCCCAGCATTTCCAGTTACCCTTCCTCCCAAAAAACAGCCAATGATTTTAACTAAAGCTTTCTAAAAGAACTGTGGGACATATGTCTGCTTTTTGGGAGGAATCAGGAATGAGACACTCATCCAGACAAGCCCAGGTACAATGCTCTCCTGTCCCATTTCATCCATCTCCCACCAAAGCCCGACGGCTGCTGCCAGGGGCACCTACCCTGTCATGGAGGAAGATGAGGGCCAGCAACACATCGTAGATCCCTGCACAGATTTCTGCAGAAGAGAGTGTCTCCAGGACCATCTCCAAAGGCTTCACCCGTTCTGTGACCAGGTGGATCCCATTGGCTTCCACAGTACAAGAGAGGAAGCGCAGAAGGCAAGGATGGCGCAAGGTTTTCAGGTGCTTCCAGAAACAAAGACATCTGTTAGATCTCACCCGAGCAGCTCCCGTGGCTGCACAGCTCAGTCCTGTACTTTTGGCCATGTTTTCTCATGGAATTTAGACAGCCCATCCCTGCTCCTCACCAAGCACCCAGCACACTCCCTCACTCACTGCAGAACTTTTTGTAATACATTGAAATAGAATCAGAGAAAGGCTTGGGTTGGAACGGACCTTAAAGATCATCTTGCTCCAACCCCCTGCCATGTCCTTCTCTAGACCAGGTTGCTCAGACCTCCATCCAACCTGGCCTGGAACATTTCCAGGGATGGGGCAGCCACAGCTTCTCTGGGCAACCCGTGCCAGGGCCTCACCACTCCCACAGGGAAGAATTTCTTCCCAGTTTCTAATGTCACCTACTCTCTGTCAGTTTAAAGCCATTCCCCCTTGTCCTGGGGGCCAGGCAGGTTCTGCTCTCTGGCCATGGCTTCCCACCACTGCTCACATCACACCACGAACTCTGCCAACCCCTTCTGCCCCCCTGCACGACCAGGGTCAGCTTCCACCTCCCCACCCTCACTCCCTGAGGTTTGACCTTCGTTCACCAATTCCCACCCTTCCAAAGGGAGGGGCAGCTGTGACAAGTCTGTCCCAGGCACACTGTAGTACCTTGGCAGCTTTATTAACCTTATCTTCGTTCTCCCGTTTGTACACGAACACGGAGGCCAGTTTGCCATCCTGGAGCACGGCCGGGTGAACGGTGTGTCCCGTGGGCAGCGTGAACGGCGGCTCCTGCACAGTGTAGCTCTTCAGAGCACTGTTCTCCGAGCCCATCCCTCGCAGAGGTTCCCTCCTGACCACAAACAGGCCTTTGGGTGAAGGAGGACTTGTTCAGATTCAGTTCCAGTTTGCCTTCAGAGCATTTTCTGCAAATATGAAACAGCCGTGAAGAATCTCCTCCTGTCAGTATCCTCTCCTTCAGTTAAAGGACAAGAATAAAATCCATAATGTTTATTTTGTAAAGGAAACCAAATGTCCACAAAGGGTTCAGATCAGCAGGTGAGCAGCTCTCAGCTGTGGGGCTTGGACCTGTGTCAGCACCACCACCAGCTCTGACAGTGCAGCATCCACAACTTATCCCTGACCTGGTCACCCACCAAAAGCAGGATCCACAACACCCCCCATCACACAGACAGCTGCTCCAGGGGTTTAATTCAGATTAAGCACAGTCAGCAGTCAGGAACTGTGACTGCCATCACCTCAGGGCAAAACGAGCCCCTGGCCTTCTTAAAAACACCATTCCTCAAGTCTCCAAGCCAGAGAGAATTCCAGTGAAGGAGGAAGGATTTCAGGATGGATTTCAGGACGTGACATATAGCCAGGTAACCCCCTGCAGCAGCATGTTGTCCCCCCTGATTACCTTCTCTCCATCTCACAAATACTCCATCTGCCTGCCAACCCTTGCTTCCTCCCACAGCCTGTCAGGAAGAGGCTGACACAGATTTTTGTGCTGCTTCCTCACATACAAAACCGGTAAAACAAACACGCTGATTGCAGAGGCTCTTTTGGAAAACACTGACCAAGCACATGCTCTGTCATCAGGCTTGTGATCATGGGCAAGACCCTGAACAGGGTCCTGCACACAGCAGTCAGCAAACCATCAGGAATCAGGAGAGAACAACACAGTTGTCGGGAGAAGCGAGGGGAAAATTGTCCATTCCCAAGCAATTCTTTGCAACTGGAGAATTGCTTTGTGGTGGTTGTTTCCAGTCAAGACCTGAGGGTTCAGGAGGGCAACAACACGGGAGTCTCCCAGCTCCCTGCCAGAGCTGTTCCACCAAAGCTGCTGCTTTGGCCCCTCACCCACATCTCCAGCTCCTGGGAGCTCCAGGGTTGGCAGTGCTGGGGGCCTTTGGAGAGAGGGCTGGTCTGTTATGGTTTCCTGGCTTCTTTAACCCTCCAAAGGATACCAAGTGAGGGTACAACAACCCCTGCAGTCCAAAATTTGGAGGGGGGGGGGGGGGGTATGAGCTTCTGTGTCCTGATCCACCTAAAGTCTAACACTGAATTAACTACAGAACATGCAGCTTCCTCAATCTCTCTCCTCTGGTGTCAGGGATGGATCTGCACCTTTTCAGCACCAGTTCCTTTAACAGAACTCTTTTGTGAGCTCCTTGGCACAAAAGCATTCCTGCTGCCCCTGGACAGAAGGGTTTCCTCTCTGGCCAGAACCTGGGAGCTCTGCCCCGGCTCCCCCAGTCAACCTTCACCATCTGTGTGCAACAAACACCAGCTGCTGCTCCTGGGCACAGCCAGTGCATTTCTTTGTGTTCTCTGCCTTCTCACCTGTGCCTCATTTGCTTGTTCTACATCAATTATTTCTCAATCAGATTTTGCTCAAGACACCTGAAAGTATCTGGGCTGACCTGGTGCCTCAGTTTCTCCAAATACACATGGGCATATCTGACTTCAGAGACACCCACAGCTCAGGAACAGAATCACAGAATGGTTTGGTTGGAAAGGACCTTGAAGATCATCTTGTTCCAACCCCATGCCATGGGCAGGGACACCTTCCACTAGACCAAGCTGTTCAAGCCCCATCCAACCAGGCCTTGGACACTTCCAGGGAGGCAGGAGGCTGTTTCTGTCTCACCACCCTCACAGGGAAGAATTTCTTCCATATATCTAACCTAGATTTCTCCTCTTTCCATTTGTACCCATTTCCCCTTGTCGTTTCCATACAGTTCCTGATGAAGAGTCCCACTACAGCTCCCCTGTAGCCCCTGCAGACACTGGAAGGGGCTGTGAAGTTTCCACACAACCTTCTCTTCTCCAGGCTCAACAACCCCAACTTCCTCAGCCTGTCTCCATAGGGGAGGTGCTCCAGTCCCCTTATCAATTCCATGGCCTCCTCTGGACTCGCTCCAACAGTTCCATGGCCTTCTGATGTCAAATATTGTCACATCAGAGTTAGTTCATCACTGATCTGCCCTGAGCTGCTGTACGACAGCCAGCTCCTCTCCAGGTCACCTCCTCTCAGGAAGAGCCCAGCAACTCTCAGTATCAAACACTGAGCACCTTCAAAAAGCCAAGTGGCAACAGCAGCCTGTGGAACCACACACCACGCTTTCCAGCTTTTTTATGGCTACTGAAACTCCAGCTGGCAGAAAAGGTCTATGCCCAGGTGTGGCTAAAACCCACCGACAAACTCCTCAATGCTAAAATAAACCAGCACTCACACAACTACACTGTGCAAGGACCACACACGCTGTGAGTTAAGAGCATTACCCACATTATAACCATTTTACAACTAATCTCCACTAAGTTGTAAACAGCAATATTAGATGTAACACAGAGCGCACCCTGGGATGGAGAGGAGCCCGGCAGGGAAAGCCAGAGGGTCTGGGAGTTAAGGACAATGTGGGTTTGCTGCCCTAAGGAGGTGGAACTGCAATTCAGCTTCTTCGTGGAGTGACGACACCTGTACAGGGTATTCACCTGGAACATACGCCGAGCCTGGCACTCCACAGCTCAGAGCCAGGCAGTTCCTGGTTCTCCCCGCGCCAGCGGAGCCCCCAGGAAGTGCTCCCAGAGGTGCTGGGGGCTTTTTGCTCCCAAAAGCTGAGGTTTCCCGACGTGACACCCGCAAACGCCCACCTTGCACAAGCCGGGCCACGACCGCCGGCGGGGGGGCGGGCAGCGTCCTCCGCGGGGGGAGCGCGTTTTCCTGCACCTCCCGAAGGACGGTTCTAGCCCGGGCACCGGCAAGAGCACGCGTGGGACACTCGGGCTCCGCGGCGGCGGGACCG